>LNAC01000044.1:5848230-5930992 GCA_002007465.1 Ailurus styani | reverse complement strand
AGCAGGCAGCCCGATGCAGGCCTCGATCCCAGGACCCTGAGATCATGACCTGAGCTGAAGGCAGAGGCTTTAACCCACTGAGCCACCCAGGCGCCCTTGATTTGTTTTTCTAACTTACAGTGAGAATGATCTTCACTATGAACAATTGTGCTGCTAGACAACTACACATAATTCTTCTGTATTAATAGTATGTTCACGGGGCGCCTGGGTGGCTCAGTTGGTTAAGTGTCTGCCTTTGGTTCCGGTCGTGATCCCTGGGTCCTGGGATTGAGCCCTGCATCAGGCTCCTTGCTCAGTGGGGAGCCTGCTTCTCCCTCTCCTGCTCCATCTGCCTGTGCACTCTCTCTCTATCAAATAAACAAAATCTTTGAAAAAGAAAATAATATGTTCATAATTTAGTAAAAGTTCCACTAATTCTTAGAGAGTTGACTTGAGAACGGATTACAGTAAACAGCCTGTGCCTCTTTCATTACTTTTTTTTTTCTTTTTTCTTTTGGTCTTAAGAGTTTTGTCATTTAATAAGGTTTTACTTGAAATTGTACTACTTTGGTCAGAACATTCCAGAGCTCTCTTAAACATGCATTGATTATTTTAAATCATAGAAGGAAGATGGCAGAACTAGTAATTTATTTTGGGGGTACAGGGGAGTATTCATATATATTCTATAATCATATAAATCATTTATTTTTCTAGGTGCTATAGATGTAAGAATTAAATTGAGTATCCAGTCTCTGTTCTTTAGGGAAATAGTCTATTTGTACACTCCCTGAAATCTTAGAAAACATTAATAATACAGTTCATTAATGCCACTGTGGTTTAAGTGAATATATAGTCCCGAGTTCTGGGTGCTAACTTCTGCCATCTAACTTTGTGACCCACAAGTGAATTATTTAATATCTCCTACATTATATTTACTTTTTTAAAAATTTATTTAATCTCTGCTCTCAGTGTGGGACTTGAACTTACGACCCCAAGATCAAGAGTCACACACTCTACTGAGCAAGCCACCCGGTGACCTCAATATCTCTAACTTAATTTCTTCAATTAAGAAATGGGTAAAGGACTCAAATAGACATTTCTCCAAAGAAGATATACAAATAGCCAATAAGCACATGAAAGGTGCTCAACATCATTAATTCTTTTTTTTTTTTTAAGATTTTATTTATTTATTTGACAGAGAGAGAGAGAGATCACAAGCAGGCTGAGAGGCAGGCAGAGAGAGAGGGGGAAGCAGGCTCCTTGCCGAGCAGGGAGCCCGATGCGGGCCTCGATCCCAGGACCCCGAGATCATGACCTGAGCCGAAGGCAGAGGCTTTAACCCACTGAGCCACCCAGGCGCCCAACATCATTAATTCTTAAGGAAATACAGCTATGGTGAAAAATACTACCTTATACCTATTAGCAGGGCTACTATCAAAACAGAAAAGGTGTTGACAAGGATAAAAAAATGGTACCCCTGAGCAGCGCTGGTGGGAGCACAGAAGAGTACAGCTGCTGTGGAAAACAGTATGGTGGGGCGCCTGGGTGGCTCAGTGGGTTAAAGCCTCTGCTTTCGGCTCAGGTCATGATCTCAGGGTCCTGGGATCGAGGCCCNTTAAAATTTTTTTTTTTAAGATTTTATTTATTTATTTGACACACAGAGAGAGATCAGATCACAAGTAGGCAGAGAGGCAGGCAGAGAGAGAGGAGGAAGCAGGCTCCCTGCTGAGCAGAGAGCCCGATGCGGGCCTCAATCCCAGGACCCTGGGATCATGACCTGAGCCGAAGGCAGCGGCTTTAACCCACTGAGCCACCCAGGCGCCCTAAAATTTTTTTTAAAATACTTTATTTCTTTGAGAGAGAGAGAGAGAGAGAGAGAGAGGACACACAAAATTGGGGGCAGAGGGAGAAGCAGACTCCCTGCTGAGCAGGGATCCCAAACATGGGGCTCAGTCCTAGGACCCCAGGATCATTGACGCTTAACTGAACCACCCAGGCACTCCTAAACTCATATTTTTTCAAATGGTTAGCCAGTTTTTTTCATTTCCACTGGCTAAATATTCTTTTACCATTGATTTGAAATGTTGTCTTTTTTATTTATTAAAGACTTATATACTTGGCTTCATTTTTCATTTTTTATTTCTGTATGTTTTTCTGACTGCTATAGCACTAGTACATCAGTACTGATTGCATTGTTACATGTCTTAATATCTGAAAGGGCAGAAAAACACTTTCTAATATTTTCTTGGATAGTCTGGTTCTTTTGTATTAACTGCAGACTTAAATCTCAAGTTCCAGAAAACATTATTTTGAGATTTCATTGGAATTTTATTAAAATAAGTATTACTTTGGGGTAAATTGGCATTTGTAGTTATACTGTTAGAAAATACCACATCTCACTAGTTATTCAAACCATTTTGTTTTTCAAAAATTAGGTATTTTCTTATAGAGTCTACATGTTTCTTACAAAATCCATTCTTAGTTGATACTTTTATTGCTATTTTAAAATAAGCGTTTTTCATCTTATTTTCTAAAGAGTTACTATTGTAATATAAGAAAGTTGTTGGCTTTTGTATATTGTTTTTATAACCAGACACTCTCTTGAATTCGTTATTTCATTTAGTTTTAGTTTTTCACTTGAGTATTTTGGATTTTTCAGGTAGATAATTTTCAGTCATTTATATGCAAATTTGTCAGAACCGTAGTCTCTAGAAGGAGGTTGGAAAGCTGATGGATTCAGGCTTCTTAAAATTTTACTATCATTGGTACATTCCATTAACCTTCAAAGTTAAATGAATCCTACTTATATGTAAGGGGCGAATTCGATTTTAATTCTTAGAGTTCTTTTTTATGTATTCAGCTCTTCCTCATTAAAGACTGTTAACTGATGTGGGAATCTTTTTTGGGTGGTAGGATGTATACCTTTTTAAAATTCCTGGTATAGTCCCACTGCCCTGGGTGATAATATCTTTTTTTTTTTTTAAGATTTTATTTATTTATTTGACACACAGAGAGATCAGATCACAAGTATAGGCAGAGAGGCAGGCAGAAAGAGGAGGAAGCAGGCTCCCCACTGAGCAGGGAGCCCGATGCGGGCCTCGATCCCAGGACCCTGAGATCATGACCTGAGCCGAAGGCAGAGGCTTTAACCCACTGAGCCACCCAGGCGCCCTGGGTGATAATATCTTATACAAAATGATAGGTAGTAAACGTTGAATAGGTGGATCTTTTCAAATTGAAATTAGAGGGAAGCTACAAGAAACCATTTCTAAATTCCAGCTCTCTCTCTCCTCTTCTATTAATCATTATTCAAATATTTACTGAGGACTTAAGAGGCTGGTCATTCCCTCTTACTATTTTCTCTAATAGCTCAATTTCTAGATAGAGTCACAAGCGTTTAAGCTCTAGCAGTTTATTACAGAGAAGTGAAATATTCTTTCCAATCAAAATGGGTTTTTGAGGGTGAAGTATCTGTTTCTGCTTTCATTAATAGCTTTGACACTTAGTTTCTGTCTATTGCTTTTATGGCTCAGCACTCCTGTGCATGGGAATGCTGTTTGCAAATCTGCTTTTCTGTTTTAATTATTTTAAAATTGCCTAGAAAAGATAGCTCTTTCTGCTGTTCTGTTGCATCCTCAATTTCTATTATCAGCACAGCTATCTAGGTGCTAGAAACACTAAACTTGTATAAATACTTAGTATTTTAGAAGAAAGGCAATTGAGGATGCCACTTCTTTTTTTTTTAGATATTTATTTATTTATTTATTTATTTATTTGACAGAGAGAGAGAGAGAGAGAGAGAGAACACAAGCAGGGAGAGTGGGAGAGGGAGAAGGATGCTTCCCGCTGAGCAAGGAGCCTCACGCAGGACTCGATCCCAGGACCCTGGGATCATGGCCCGAGCTGAAGGCAGCCACTTAACCGACTGAGCCCCCCAGGCTCCCCTTGAGGTTGCCACTTCTTATTCCAAATTTAGATATTCCCAGAATAAGTAGACTCCAGACTCTCAGAGATAGAACTCTTTAGTGCAGGTTGATAAATGAGAAGGCTGGGTTCTCATACCCTTTCTCTGATAATTACGTTTCAAAACACAGGTTAACTAATTTTTACCTATTTAGGAAATTTGGTCCATTTACTAAATGAAGGGACTTTATCATCTCAAAGGCTCTGTACTACAAAGATCTTGGTGCCTGTGAGGGAATAGGAAGAATGAAATTTTTACTGTCATGATTGAATTCTTTTTGCTTTGTACCCCCTTTTGAGAATCTGCTGAAAGTAGTAGATAATACTGCTGAACTTAGTAGTAGTTTTAGTAGCTGAAAGTAGTAGTAATCTGCTGAACTTCTGTAGAAAAAAATGCACATGGGGTCAGACAAACATGTATGGATTTTTATATAGAATTCCAAGATGTTTCTAGTCTTTTTGGAACTTAGCCATAAACCCAAACTCCCATAGGTTCTTTGAATTCCAGACCAAGAACTCCTATCTTAAATAAAAGCATTGCTAAAAGTTATGAGTGACATAAGATCCTGTAACACAATATTTAGATATCTGATGCATCCAGCAAAGGGGAAATTTTTACTTGGGGGCCTAGAACTTAACCTTTAGCCACTAGGTTCCTTAATGTTTTTCTCTCTCCTCACTGACTGTTCATAGCTGGCTGGCTTTGCTGGGTTCTTTTCTTCTACCCAGCATATAAAAGTTGGATTTCCTTACAGTTCTTCCTGGGCCCCCTTCCTTTCTCCTACTTACTGCTTGGGGAATCTCTTCCTCTCTCTTGGATTCAAATACCACTATATTATTGGTGGGCTGCCAGATTTGCATCATCAGGCCTAATTTTCTCAGAGTTCTAGAATCCCATATGCAACTGCCTACTCAAAAATCAATTTCTATATCTTATAGATATCACCTATGTAACAAGAAAGTTATTAGAGATATTTTTATAATAATATTATTGAGGTGAATTTCATATACCATAAAATTCATGCTTTTAGAGTGTACAATTCCAGGATTTTTGGTATAATCAGAGTTGTGCAACCATTACCACTCTTGAATTCCAAAACATTTTCATTGCCCCAGAAAGAAATCCTGTACCATTAGCAATCACTTATTCTCCCCTGTCCCCAGCCCTTGGCAGTCACTACTCTCCTTTCTTTTTCTCTCTTGTATTTGCCTGTTCTGAACATCTCAAATAAATGGAATCATGTAATATGTGGCCCTTTTCTGGCTTCTTTTCAGTTAACATGATGTTTTCAAGATTCATCCATGTAGCATGTATCAGGATTTATTCCTTTTTTTAGCTGAATCGTATCCCAGTGTGTGGATAATGCTCCAGTTGGCAGTACATACATGTTCTTGCTGAAGCTCTGTTGCCACAGTGATGAGGTACTTAACTGCTACAGAATGTGAGAATAAGGTGCTATTATGTATCATTTGGACTGAATATAATCTGGCGCTTACTGATAATTAGAGCTTGATGTGATTAAAAATTATGTAATACTAACTTTTATTTCCCCAAGAACACAGAATGTGCTGCTGTATTCACTTTTCACTTTGTGTGAAGTCTCACATTCTCGGATACTTTACTTTTGGAAAGATAAACAGGCTATTTTGTTGTTTTTGTGTGTGATTAGCCAAATCTGTGTAATACCTTTAAACAGGCTTTATAGAATACATTTTGTATAAAATATTTAATTGTTCTGGGCGCATCGATGGGTTTAATCCTGAGGTCACATTTTTTTTTCTTTTTTTTTTTTTAAAGATTTTATTTATTTGGCACAGAGAGAGAAAGTCCAAGCAGGGGGAGCAGCAGGGAGAGGGAGGAGGAGGCTCCCCACTGAGCAGGGAGCCCATTGTGGGACTCGATCCCAGGACCCTGGGATCATGACCCGAGCCAAAGGCAGACACTCAACTAACTGAGCTACCCAGGCGCCTCCTGAGGTCACATTCATTTTATTTTATTTTATTTTATTTTTATTTTTATTTTTATTTTTTTATTAACATATAATGTATTATTTGCTTCAGGGGTACAGGTCTGTGAATCATCAGGCTTACACCTTTCACAGCACTCACCGTAGCGCATACCCTCCCCAAAGTCCATAACCCAGCCACCCCATCCCTACCCCCCTATCAACCCTCAGTTTGTTTCATGAGATTAAGAGTCTCTTATGGTTTGTCTCCCTCCCAATCCCATCTTGTTTCATTTTTTTCCCCTCCTTCCCTCCACGACCCCGGCCCTGCCTCTCAAATTCTGAGGTCATGTTCTAATAATATATTTTCTTTTCACTATTGGAAATAAGTCCTCATTATTTTTAATGAAAGCTACCTTAGTGTTTAAATGACATTATTAAATTACAAAATGCCAAACTGTTACAAGATAGGATTTTATTTTCTTCATACTTTGGGGTTAGGTATTCATGGATGTATGAAAGCACCAAACATTTAAAGATCTACACATAAAACTGTATTTATTTGAATGCAAACATCTAAATAAATCACCAGGATCATCTAAATATTATTTTACATATGGTTTTAGGCACAAGCCTTGATTAAGAACTGTAGTCACTTTCTGAATCCATTTGGGAATTTCCCAAAACAGATAAGTGGTTGGGGCACCTGGGTGGCTCAGTCAGTTAAGCATCTGCCTTCGGCTCAGGTCATGATCCCAGGGTCCTGAGATCGAGCCCCATATCGGGCTCCCTGATTGGTGGGGATCCTGCTTCTCCCTCTCCCTCTGCCTGCCGCTCCCCTACTTGTGCTCTGTCTCTCCCTCTCCCTCTCCCTCTCTGTCAAATAAATAAATAAAATCTTAAAAAAAACCAAAAAACAAAAACAGATCAGTGGTTTTCTTTGTCATGAGGGAACTTTTATAAAGAAGCAATAGATGGGGGCACCTGGGTGACTCAGTGGGTTAAAGCCTCTGCCTTCGGCTCAGGTCATGATCTCAGGGTCCTAGGATCGAGGCCCCCATCGGGTTCTCTGCTCAGTAGGGAGCCCGCTTCCTCCTCTTTCTCTGCCTGCCTCTCTGCCTACTTGTGATCTCTCTCCCTCTGTGAAATAAATAAATAAAATCTTTAAGAAAAAAAAGTAATAAATGGGCTTTTAAAAATTCAGTAATTTCATAAGGAAAATATTTTTTATTATAGAATTAATATGAATAAATTAGGTTATGGAACCCTTGATTCTAAATGATATAAATCACCGATGAAGACTATAGAATCTGCTCATGAAGGTAGAATAGAAGAATTCTCTTCATGATTAGTGTGAGAATTTAAAATAATGAAGTACTTGGTAGGTGAAATGTAACACTCCTTACTGTGTGGCATCTTACCCCTGGTAGAAAGCATAGGTGGAGATCTTGATTAGAAGATGTGTTAAATGGAGTTATATTGATAGACGGCAAGGAGGGTATTGTTTTTAGGTTTTGTGAGGTGTCGAAAATGAGATCGTCGTAGTCACTTGTTTGATGAGGTGCACATTAGTGGAGTTTTAAATTCACAATGTGGAAGAGAATGAGCACTTATCAGAACAGAAGGAAACGTGTGGTTAAACGGTTTCAGCTGTAACTGTAGACTATTTCCCTTGGTCCAAATGGGAGGAGAAATGGAACCTTATGTTTTGGGCTTTTTTCCCATTATAAATAGAAATTAGTTCAGCCTGGAGCCTTTAATCAAGAAAAAAAGTTGTGTTTAGTAATAGAGGGGAATGACAAAAATGTGTACTGAGATGGCATAAATCCTGTAGGTTTTATTTTACAGGTGTCTCAGTTGTCATTTTTGAGCATATTTATAATTATTGACAGTTATTCTTATTAAACCTCTCTAAAAACAAGAATGCCCCAAGATTGTTGAAGAAACTGCTGAGCTGAATAAAGAAAAAGGTGATGCTTCCAGCTTTTTCCTAAAAATGAAGACTGTCTTAACCAATTTTACATAATTACAGGTAATAAATAATGCTAATTTTAGCTCACAGAAGCACTTGGATTATCCAAATAAAACATATTTGGTACAGACAAATGAAGAACCTTATTTATAAAGATGTAGTTGATAACCTGGAGTTTTGAAAAGTCATGGAAGTTGGCATTTAAAAAGTCTGCATTTCTCTGCATTTAAAAAATCTTATTAAGGCATTAAGTGATAAAAATCTGTGCTGGTTTTTATCCTGGAGCCCATGTTAAATGAGATAGAGAAGACCTTTTTTTCTAAAATTACTATTAGGATAGTGTAGTATTAGGAAGCGGGGACTGTAGGAATTGTAATAAATTTCTTATATTTCTTACTGTATCACAATAAAATTTTCATGTTAAGGTGATAGCATTTGTACCTTTCCTTCCTTGATGGATCTTTAATGGCTCTTGAGAACAGTTATATTTTCAGGCACTGTGGGAATTTGGTGATTAAAAATTGAAACTGGTCTGAATTTAGGAGTTATACCTAAAGTGATTTTTGCTTTAGAATTATTTATATTTATTTGACAAATAATGGTGAATAAATGTTACATCACTGAAGTTTCTTTGGTTAAAAGCTGTGGAAATCAACTCTGGCCAACTGAAGTAAAAAAAGGGGAAAAAAGCAGCATTATTTCATGGAAAGCTATGAGGTAGCTTATAAAACCGAAGGTACATATGAAGATCCTGAACCTGAGTGGCTCTGGGGATCCAAAGTAGAGGGAAACTGTGTGTGCTTTCTTTCTTTTTTTTTTTTTTTAAAGATTTTTTATTTATTCATTTGACACACAGAGAGAGATTACAAGTAGGCAGAGAGGCAGGCAGAGAGAGAGGAGAGAGGAGGAAGCAGCAGGCTCCCTGCCGAGCAGAGAGCCTGATGTGGGCCTCGATCCCAGGACCCTGGGATCATGACCTGAGCCGAAGGCAGCGGCTTTAACCCACTGAGCCACCCAGGCGCCCCTGTGTGTGCTTTCTTTAGGGGCTGATGAATTCCAGTTTTATAGCTTTTTACCCAAGGATAAAAAATCAAAGCAAAGTACCTGATTATCCTAGCTTCAGCTGGAAGAACAATGATACCTACTTCAAGTATAATTTTACTACAGTTTTTATAAAATCTGCATAACTTTTTTTAAAAACTAATTTGAGGGGCTCATTCGGCTAAGCATCTACCTTCAGCTCAGGTCATGATCGCAGGGACCGGGAATCAAGTCCCGTGTCAGGCTCCCTTCCCAGTGGGGAGTCTGCTTGTCCCTCTGCTTCTCTGCCAGCTTATGCTCTCTCTCTCTCTCAAATAAATAAATAAAATCTTAAAAAAGAAATAAAACCAATTTGAAAGAGTTGTGATAAGAAATAAAGGTCCTGGTAAACCAGATTAACTTAATTTACTGAACTTGGTCAGAGGCTATGGTTTATATACTTTCCTACAATTTTTTTTAAGATTTATTTATTTTAGAGAAAAAGAGCATGAGCGAGTGAGGGGGAGGGGCAGAGGGGGCTAGAGAGAATCCCAAACAGATTCTCTGCTGAGCCTGGAGCCCAAAGTACTGCACAGTCCCACAACCCTGAGATCATGGCCCGGGCTGAAACCAAGAGTTGGACGCTCAACTGATTGAGCCACCCACATGCCCCTACAATTCTTAATTTTATAATTGTATTCATCTTTTTTTAACCCTAAAAACCACAGGTTTCCTTAGTAAGCTTATTCTTCATTTCTCATGTCTGTGATGGCTTATCACTGGTTTTTGTCCTTTTTTTCTGTGTCTTAGGTGTATTTGAAGGCTCCCATGATTCTGAATGGAGTCTGTGTTATCTGGAAAGGCTGGATTGACCTCCAGAGACTGGATGGTATGGGCTGCCTGGAGTTTGATGAGGAGCGAGCCCAGGTAGGGTGACATCAGGCTCCACTGAGCATGGTCCCTTTCTGTACCCCTAATCTTGTCTTCATCTGTGTATCTATTTTACCCCATCTTTAAGAGTAAGTATAGGGGCGCCTGGGTGGCTCAGTGTGTTAAGCCTCTGCCTTCAGCTCAGGTCAAGATCTCAGGGTTCCGGGATTGAGCCCCACATCAGGCTCTCCGCTTAGTGGAGAGCTTGCTTCCCCTTCTCTCTCTGCCTGCCTCTCTGCCTACTTGGGATCTTTCTTTCTGTCAAGTAAATAAATTAAAATCTTAAAAAAAAAAAAAGAATAAGTATAAAAAATCTTATGTTCAAGTGGTATTGAGGAATTCTGAAGACAGATTTTGAGACCCATTTTGGTCCTGGTTTGTGCAAAATTTTTCCTTCAGTTCTAAGTTTCATTGGATTATTCCTGTCTGTCCGGTGGGGCACTTCAAAGTCCAGTATATGGTTCTGTTTAATATTTGTTCTTGATCTTTAGAACATTATCGGGAGCGGGGGGGACAGTTCAAAATAAAAGGCAGCATTTCTGGAGTGGTTTAGTGAGGAGTTGGGCAGATCATCTCCCCAAAAAGCAGTGATTAAAGTGGACAAAATTGTTTAAGAAAAAAAAAATTAAGGTCTCTGGAAATTAACCAAAGGCCAAACATTGAGAGGTATTTATTCAAAGAAAGCTATTGTATTTCAATAAGGACCTGATAGTCTGTGGTATTTTAGTCAGTAATGAGTGCTTCCATCCCTTCCCTCAGCTCTGTGGTCTCTCAGGCAAGGCAGGCAGGACAAGCCATGAAGACTGGCAGCCCTGCCGTCCTGTCAGAGGGAGGTGACTTTACTGAGAGCAGTGTTTGAAAAAAATCCATACCCAGGGATGTTATAAAAAACAATAGAGGTCTCTGGCATACCCTCTAAAAAGGCAGATGTTGTGGGAAGCAAAAAAATGGCAGACTAGCCAGAAATTTATCAGAGAGATCTAGGGAAACAGGTTGCTAAAGTGGGCCCTAATAAAATCACGCATACTTCAGATGGTCCAGAACACTACGTGCATGTGTGAGGCAGCACCTGCTCAGGAGAGAACAAAGTGGGCCCTTGCAAGCTACTAGTGTATATAGGGCAGAGTGATAAACTCCCTGAACTTTGGAAGTATTGAGGCTGCATACAGATCCAATGACAAAAGACAGAAGCCTGCTGGCTCAAGGTGTTTTAGCAAAACCCCTGAAATAGTCATTGGCTGACCACTAAGTTAGGGTGACCCAGGGCAACCCCCTAGAAAGCTAGGCCTAAGAAGAAAACAAAACAAAACTAAGCAGTGACACCCAAGGCTGAACATTACTAGGGAAACAAATTTTACAGAATTAGTCCAGGTTAAAAAAAAAAGTCCAGGTAACTCACTAAGCAGACAGATAAAAATAGCAACAACACAATGGAGTCAGGAGTCAGAATTCAGAGTTGCTACGGCATATTATCTAAAATGGTCCATTTTCAGGGGGCCTGGGTGGTTCAGTTGGTTAAGTGTGGCTGTCTTCAGCTCAGGTCATGATCCTAGAGTTCTTTGAGCCCTACACTGGGCTCCCTGCTCAGTAGGGAGTCTGCTTCTCCCTCTGCCTGCTGCTCCCCCTGCTTATGCTCTCTCTGTCAAATAAATAAATAAACTCTTAAAAAAAAAAAAAAAAAGAAGCAGCACCTTTGAGGGAGCCCAATTGTTCATTCTTAGTGACAAGGCTTAAAAGCAATTGTTAACAGTTTGTTCAAAGAGTTAAAGGAAAATTCTTCCTTTAAATAATTAAAGGAAAATTATGATGACAATGACTTTATCAAATGGAGAATATCAATAGATATCACTCAACAGCAGATTTGAGCTGGCAGAAGAAAGAAGTAGTGAATTTGAACATAGATTAATAGAAATTATCCAGTCTGAAGAACAGAAAGAAAAACAAAACAGTCTCATAGAGACTGTGGAATACCAGCATGCATACCAGCATGTACATGTAATAGAAGTTCCAAAAGGAGAAGAGTCAGAAAGTTTAAGAAATAATAACTGATGAAAACGTCCAAATTGATTGAAAAATATTCATCTCCATATCCAAGAAGTTCAGTGAACTTCAAGTAGGATAAAAACAAAGAAATCCACACCTAGGGCACCTGGGTGGCTCAGTGGGTTAAAGCCTCTGCCTTCGGCTCAGGTCATGATCTCAAGGTCCTGGGATCAAGGCCCGCATCGGGCTCTCTGCTCGGCAGGGAGCCTGCTTCCTCCTCTCTCCTCTCTCTCTCTGCCTGCCTCTCTGCCTGCTTGTAATCCCTCTCTCTGTGTCAAATAAATAAATAAAATTAAAAAAAAAAAAAGAAATCCACACCTAGATGCATCACAGTCAAATTTTGAAAAACAAAGAATCTCGAAAGCAGTAATAAAAAGGACTCACCACATGCAAGGGAGCCATAAGATGAACAACTGACTTATCTTTTGAAATTGTGGAAGCCAGAAGGTAGTGGGAAGACAATGACATTCAAAATGCTAAAAGAACTTGTAAAAATATCCGATTATTAGTAGGTATTGATTTTTTTGGATTGTTTTATATTAATTCTCTTAATAAAGTTAAAGGAATAAAATTCCTTTTTTAAAGGAATAAAAAGGAGGGTTTTTTGTTGTTTCTTTCTGTTGTCTTTCCTATACTCTCCATATTTAGAAACATGAGAATTTTCTTATCGAAGATCAAAACCCGGAACCTTCCTAGTGAAAAATTAAAATTCAAAATTAAAATTCTTAGGGTGCCTGGCTGGCTCAGTTGTTAGAGCCAACTCTTGATCTTGATCTTGATGAAGACTGGCAGCTCTGCCGTCCTGTCAGAGGGAGCTGACTTTATTGAGAGCAGCGTTTGAAAAAAATCCATGCCAAGGGATATTCTCAACAACAGTAGAGGTCTCTGGCAAACCCTCTAGGAAGGCAGATGTTGTGGGAAGCAAAAAAATGGCAGTTTGAACAATATGTTCAAATTCATTTTATGAGTTCAAGCCCCATGTTGGGTATAGAGATTACTTTAAAAATAAGTAAGTAAATAAACAAGCAACAAAGTTAAAATTCTTAAGAAAGAATCCCTGCTACCTTGACTTCCACAGAGATAAGGAGTTACCAACTCTTTCAGAAAAATAGTAAATAATCCTCAATTTAGAAGGGTTTTTCTGTAAGTGATCCAGCAGATTAAATTTATATAAGGTTAAAATGATAGATAAAAGTTTTAACACACAGTATCCAAGTCTTGTTTCCCCAGTCTATAAATTGAGCTTTATCATTACAAAGTTAGTACCATCTGTCATGATAATAAACTAATATAATAATAGGTCTTACACAATGTAAAAATTTTAAAACAGAGGACTTCATTTTTTTTTTTTTTTATTCATTGGACACAGAGAGAGAGATTACAAGTAGGCAGAGAGTCAGGCAGAGAGGGAGGAGAGAGGAGGAAGCAGGCTCCCTGCTGAGCAGAGAGCCCGATGTGGGCCTCGATCCCAGGACCCTGGGATCATGACCTGAGCCGAAGGCAGCAGCTTTAACCCACTGAGCCACCCAGGCGCCCTAAAACAGAGGACTTCAAACATTGAATCAGTAGTGAGCACTTCTATATAACCTTATCTATCCCAAAATCATCTGTAAGATATGTACAGGTTAGGAATAGAGGCTTCATTGTCATATAATTGTGAATCCTAACCCCACTGCTTACATCTGTTATGGACTGAATATTTTTGTTCCCCCAAAATTCCTGTGTTAAAGCCTCAACTCCCAATGTGACTATATTTGCAGATAGCACCTTTATGGGGGGGTAATTAAGGTTAAATGAGTTTGTAAGAGTGGGGCCCTGATATGATAGGATTAGTGTCCTGATAAGAGATACACGAGAGAGCGTGTTCATTTTCTGTTTGCTGTATGAGGAGAGTATTCTTTAACAGATGCTGAGGTATCTGATACCTGGTAAGCTAAGAGATAAACAGTATGGTCACAGTTCCATTTTAATTAAAGTTTGTGAGTATTTCAGCTGAAGTATTTTCATCAGTATTGTCTTTTTGCCTTTATTCAGAGTACTTTTGACTAATGTTGGCAAGGATACGGAACAATAGTTGGTGTGATGGTTATGTCAAATTGACACAGCATTTGGGAAACTGGCAATACATAATAAAACTGCAAATTACATATACCTGTGATCCAGCAATTTTAGTCTAAGTCGTGGTATGCAAAGGGATTGAATACATAAATTCATTAAGACATATGTACTGGGCAATTGTAGCAGCACTAGTAATAGAAACTGCAAACTGCCCAAATGCCAGTTAACAGTAGAATGAATAAATTGCTCATTCACACAAAGAAATACAATGATAATGAAAAACTACAACTAGCGCACCAGTATGGATGGATTTCACAAATATATTGAATATATCCAGAAAGCACATGCTGTATAAATCCATTCATCTGAAAGTATAGAAATGGACAAAACTAGTAAGTGTTTTTAGAAATAAGGATAATGGCTTATCCCTGAGAGAGGAAGCTTTGTAGTGGAATGGATCAGAAGGAGACTTGTGAGATGCTGTTACTGTTCTTTTTCTTCCTATGGATTCTAGTTACATGGAAAGTTCAGTTTGTGAAATTTGTCAAACTGTAATTTAGGACAGTGCTGCACAGTAGAATTCAGATGTGAACCACATAATATAATTGAAGTTTTTCTAGAAGCCACATTAAAAAAATAAAAAGCAATTGTATTTAATTTTTATATTTTGTTTAACCTAGTATATCCAAAATATCATACTTGAACATAAAATTAATATAAAAATTTACTGAGATGTTTCACATTTTTTACTTTGTAACAAGTACTTGAAATCAGTGTGCATTTTCCGTGTACAGAATCAGACTAGTCACATTCCTTTTTTCTTTTTTTTTTTTAAGATTTATTTATTTGAGAAACAAAGAGTGCCAACAGGGGGAGGGCCAGAGGGAGAGAATTCTCAAGCATACTCTCCGCGGAGTGAGGATGCCAGTGTGGGGCTCAATCTCATGACCCTAGATCGTGACCTGAGCCAAAACCAAGAGTCAGATGTTCAACCAACTGAGCCACCTAGGCACCCCAGACTAGCCACATGTCAAGTGTGCAGTAGTTACATGTGGCTAGTTGCTACCGTATTGGACAGAAAGTCTTAATTTAAGTATACTCTTTTGTATATATAATATCCTATAATAATAATAGGTTTTAAAAGTTTGCTACAAATTAATATAATTCTGAGTATAATTGTAGAAACAAATCACGTTTGTTGATTATATTTTCATCATTCAGTTTATTTTCTGTAGTTTGTAGGGATAAAATTAAAAGTTGTCTTTTGGTTTTTAATACTTGTAACTCTCTAAAAGCTTAAAAATCAAATTTTTGGCACTTACCATTGGATACTTTAATCAGAGGTTTTCAGCTAATTTTGAACAAGGTGTAACTGAGTACTCATTTACCATAAAAAGGTCAGTGCCATTGTAGGACCTATATTGATTTTCAGAGTAGTTGTTCAAAGGCTCAAATATTCTAAAATCCAAGGTGTGAGTGTACTGTCCTGATGAATTTTTTATATTCAGCATCAGCTTTATCACATTCTATAGATCTTTTACCTTGTAGATACATAAATTTTCTAATTTATGCAACTATTATATCTAAATGGTTGGCAGACTATCTTCTTTGGATACAGTTATGAATTACATGAGCCCCATCTTGTTCATAGTAAACTTCTATTTCATAGTTTTTTAAAGATTTTTATTTATTTGAGAGAGAGATTGTCCATGTGCATGAGGGTGGGAAAGGGGCAGAGGGAGAGAAAGAATCCCAGGCGGACTCCTTGCTGAGCATGGAGCCCAAGGTAGGCTCGATTCCAGTCCCATGACTGGGAGATCACGACCTCGAGCCAAAACCAAGAGCCAGAGGTTCAACCGACTGAGCTACCGAGGAGCCCCTCTGTTTTTCAAAATTCACTGAGAATGCTAACTTTTTTTTCTTTCTTTTTTCTTTTTTTTAAAGAGAGGGGAAGGGCAGAGGGACAGAGAATCTAAGCAGACTCCATGCCCAGCTTGGAGCCCAACTTAGGGCTGGATCTCACAACCCTGAGATTATAACCTCAGCTGAAATCAAGAGTCAGACACTAAACTGAATGAATGAAATCAGCATATAAACAGCTTTGCTTTTTGTATATGCATGATAATGTGAATTGAATCATTTGTCATTTGTCAGTGAATTAAATCACTTGATTTAAATGAAGTTGTGTTTTGCAGAGTGATGTTAAATGTACCGGTTGCAGCTGCTCGTGTAAAATTGTCGCCTTTGAAGTATAGTTGATGCTTCTTCAGCAGTTTTCTTTTGGTTTTNACTCTTTATATATAGTCCATGCTCCATCAGCATTTGTATTATCAATATAATAGCAAATAATTATATCTTCACTGTTGTACTTTTTAAATTAATTTGCTTTGGCAGTTAGAAAAGAAGATGTTTCAGGAGCCTGGCTGGCTCAGTCGGTGGAGCACCAACTGTTGATTTTAGGATTGAGTTCGGGCCCCATGGTTGATGTAGAGATTACTTAAAAATAAAACCCTAAAAAAAAAAAAAGATATTACACCTTTAATGTAATGAACTTTACAAAGTTTAATTTTGGTTCTATGCTCAAGTTAGAAAAATGGAACCATTATTTGAATTAACAGACTTTCTATTTAACATACCTGATGACACTGATGTAAAACTGATGTCCTTTAGCTGTTTGCAAGGTTTTTGTTAATGAAATCAGCATATAAACAGCTTTGCTTTTTGTATATGCATGATAATGTGAATTGAATCATTTGTCATTTGTCAGTGAATTAAATCACTTGATTTAAATGAAGTTGTGTTTTGCAGAGTGATGTTAAATGTACCGGTTGCAGCTGCTCGTGTAAAATTGTCGCCTTTGAAGTATAGTTGATGCTTCTTCAGCAGTTTTCTTTTGGTTTTCATGTGATCAGTGATACCATTCTGGTCCTCACAGAGAATAGTAAATGTTGTTATTTTGTGCAAATTACGTGTTCCATCATCAACTTTCTTGGAAATGAATTTGATTCTTAATTTTTCATTAAACCTGTACTTCCAGTTTTTAAATTCATTGCTGCAGAAAGATATTACCAATCTGTAAAATAAATATAGTTATAGATTTAGGCAATACAATAAAGACAAAATTACTGCAGCAAGAGTGTTGAGAATATTCTATATATGCTCTGTAACAGGACTGCAAAACCTTTATTTGCCACGTGGGTTTCACTACACCCACCTTTTATGATGACCCCACCTGACTCCTTTGGACAGATCATGGTTAAGACCGTAGTATAACAAGTAGCTGGCGGGGACAAGTGTCAACAGCTGCTCCCACTGCCATCAGAGATTGGATAGAATTAGTTGTCCCTAGCCATTTTGAGCATACTTTATGGGTGAGTATGTCATTTTATCAGGAGTTGCCCTTTATGATGCCCTTGAAGGGGTTAGGTGTTAGTTAAGGATAACACTGATCATTGCCAGTTGTCTTTGAAATTAAAGTGCAGACTGTTCACTGCACATACATTTCACATCTTGCTAGAAAGGACCCAGACAGAAGCTGGAGTTAGAAAGCAGAGAGCTACCAAATCTCTCTTGGCTTGTTTTACTACAACTATTAGTAATAATACTTTTTTTCTTTTAATTAAATAAAAATCTGTGACCATTGCTAGAATATACATTAGTGGCTAATAACTTCCTTAGGGAATTAGATCACATTTCATGTTATATGCTCTCATTTCATCATATAATACTCAATCACAATTTACATTTATATATTGATTTTTATAATTATTTGTTCATTGTCTACGTGCCCCACTAGACCAGAGACTGGGGAGAAGCACTGTTGTTCCCTCACATTGTATCCATGGCACCTTAGCACAGTGACTTGGACATAATAAAGACTCAAACATTTGTAGAATGAATGAAAAAGTGATTGAATGCACAAGACAGGAGTACCCTGTTATCAGTAGATGTGTCCCAGTTGATAGGTAACTAAACAATAGAAAGCCCTTGGGAGTTGGGAACAGTTCTTTTGCAGGTACCTCAAGCTTATATGGTATATTCTGAGCTACGGTAGGAATGTGTAACAATATTTAGATGTGTAAATTTGACATATCATAGCATGTTTTATATGTTATTTAATCTTTATAGCAGTCTTACAAAGTAGGTAATACTACTATGTTCATTTTACATGTGCGTTTACTGAGGCTTAGAGAAATGAAATGCCTTCCCCTGGATCATAAAGCTGGTAAAGCATCAAAGAATAGAAATTTGCTTATAGCTTTCAATTTTGTTTAAGTTACAGACATCTTGTCAGTGACGATTTTCAGTATTAAGCAGTAGTGACTAGTAGTGAGAAATAAAACATGCACCACACAGAACACAATATCAAACAGTATAGGTATATTCCAGGTAGGTATAACACACACTTACATTACAGTGATTGTGGGTCTTCTCATCTTGCTGCTGTGCTATGCTCAATGTGTGATTGTATCCCCATTATTATGTTTGCACAATGGCTGCTGTATCTCTGGGCATAGCAGCAGCTCATAGGAAGGAGAAAAGGTGAAATGTCTCTTAAGTGACTTTCTTAAAAGCATCATTAGGTGACTTATGCTTCTGTCTGATTGGTTAGAACTGAGTTATTGGTCATCCCTTGCTGCAGCGAATGTAGGAAGGTGAATATTGATGACTTTTTGGGTATTTTTATCTTTTAGTTTCTTCCAGTGTACCATAGAAAAATCCTAGTATTAAGAAGTGTGTGACTGCAAAGGTTGAACATCCTGTGCTGTAGACAGTGAGGGAGCTTTTTTAAGTTGGGGGTATTGTGGTCATATTGTGCCTCAGGCATGCTCTGACAGCTGTGTAGTAGATTGGGGATGACAGAATGGAAGCAGGAAGAGACTGGTTAGGAGACCTGCTTTGCAGTATTTTAATAAGTGATCTTAAAAGACTGATCTAGGAAAATATAGAAAATAAAAGGAGACTTTAAGATTCCAAAAATTTTTAGGAGGTCAGATGGCTAGGACTTGGTGGTTGATGGGCTCTATGGAGACAGGAGAGTGAAGAGTCAAAGATGGCTCAGATTTCTGGCAGAAATGAATGAGTATTGCCACAAATGGAAATTAAAGGGGAGTAAAAGAGAAAGTTTAAATCCGTTGTCCCTTAGACACAGTGAGTTTCAGATGCCTGGATTTTCTTCACGTGCAGATCTTTATTTATTGGGAAAGGATTAGGATAGATTTGTTATATCTTATATGTATTTTTTTCTTGATAATATACCTTGGACTTTTATTTACTTTCTGTTGTTCAGTTTCTAACATTTGTGTAATCAATTCTGTTAATAATCTCTTTTTTATATTTCTGGCTTTTGTGTCCTAATTAGAGGACCTGGCCTGTCTTAAACCCAAATTATAGAAGTATGTACCTCTATAGTTTAAATATTGACTTATACAGGATTTTATTTTGGTGATTAGGATGAGATAAGGAAGGGAAGAGCATTTTCAGTTAGAATATGATTGAACACAGTTACTCTTAACCAAAATGTGATATAAAACATTGAAGTTTTCTTTTCTTTCCGTTTTTGTTTTGTTATTTGTTTTTTGGTGTAAAGAGGTAATTTTATTGAAGCATGGGGACAGGACCCATGGGCAGAAAGAGCTGCCCAAGTTTTCTTTTAAAAGTAGCTCCAACATTAGCTTTTTTTTAATGGTTTTGATATTTGGAGAAAACTGTTCATTTCCTCCAAGAAACAAACACCGTCAAATTGTAAGTTTTTATTCTAAATCAAAATTAAAATATTCTTTTCGTGTATTCCCACAGCAGGAGGATGCATTAGCACAACAGGCCTTTGAAGAGGCTCGGAGAAGGACACGTGAATTTGAAGACAGAGACAGGTCTCATCGGGAGGAAATGGAGGTGAGAGTTTCACAGCTGCTGGCAGTAACTGGTTAGTACTTTCCCCCAACCTCTCAGGCTCTCTTTGTCATGTTTGTGCATAATGTTTTTTATAAATTGTTTAATTTTGTCTTTCATTTGTCAAAAGTTATACCGTGTCTTTGTGTTCATTAAATGTAATTGCTATAAAGAGACTTATAGTCTTAATTTTAAGATTGTACATGAATTTATCATTTATTGGTCCTCATAAAAATGATTTACTGTCATGTATATATTCTCTTAATTCATTGATCCAAATATCTTCCCTCTTTTTTGTCTTGTTTATTTGTAAAAATTACTTTGTTATAGAATACATATTTTTAGAACATTATTAAAACTCTTCGGGAATAATACTATGCTTTTTTTATGAATGTCTTGAATTTGTAACAGTGTAATGTTTGGCCATTTGTGTATTCTCTTTACTAGAGCAAAATTTAATATTTTCAAACTACTCAAAGAATGGAAATAATCTAAACCATTTTTCTTTTAACTTATTTATGGAACAGAGATAGAAATACTCACAAAAGAAATACGTAGCTTAATTATTGTAAGGCTAACACCCTAAAAACACCACCCAGATTTTTAAAAAGTCAGACTTTGACAGCTACCCCAGCAGCCACCTCCATGTGGGCATCGAATTATGACCTTCTCCCTCCCCTCAAAAGTACTCATTACCTCAGTTTGTATAGTAATCACTTCCTTGTGTCTTTTTAGTTTTATTACCCATGCTTCTTTCAGTCTTCAATACTGAAGTTTACTCTTATCCAGTATTTAAATTTGATAAGACTTTTAATTGTCAAGGATTTTTTTCTATACAAAATTATACCCTGCTTTAAGCAGACTTTAAATATAAGATTAATATTTAAAGTATCTATACATTGTTTAAAACTCCAATTTCTATAAAAAGTATACTCTGACAAAAGAGAAATAATCAAGATGAGAACTAATGTGTTTGAAAAGGATATTGTTAAATGTTAATATATTCTTCAATTTTAAAACTTAATTATCAACATGAACATTTCACGCAAGAATAGGAAAGAACACACATTTATCTTTGAAAATCAGAAGAAATGAATTAAAATATAGTACATGAACTAAATAGAATAATTTCCAGGCATTAAAGAGAGTTCTGCAAATTGATTGCACAACATTGTAAATGAACTGTACACTTAAAAATAGTTAAGATGGTAATTTTTATGTTAAATGTATTTTAACACATTAAAAATTTTTTTAATTGGTGTTACAGAAAATTTGTGGGTTTTCCGTTCACAAAATTATATGTACACTATTTAAATTAACACAAAAATGTGTGTGTGTATACAGAAATAGTGAAGAGCCCAGACACTAGAGCCAGCCTGTAAGATCTGAATCTGGTTTTGCCACTTATTTGTCACTTTGAACAACTTATTTCATCTTTCTGTGACTGAGTTCCCTCACTGATAATGTGAGGCTAATAATTGTGCCTATCTCATAAGGTCATTGTAAGGATTAAATAAGCAAATACATATGAAAGCACTTCTTGAGTATGTGGCTCTGAGTAGGTGTAATCTGCTACTATTAGTGTTATTGTGTGTGTGTGTGTGTGTGTGTGTATCCCTCTATGTGACAATATATTTTTTAGAATAAATGAAAAAAATCAAGCTACTTAGTGGTTAGTGTATAAAATAGAATTATCTTTTAATGATTGAGATTTCCCTTTGTCAGTGAATGAATTAATCTAATAGGCTGATAGCAACTGATGGTGGCCCCCAAGATTATAGTACTTTTTAGCTAGGAGAAGAGATTGGAGGGTATTATCCAATGCATCTGTTTTCTTTTTGATCGAAGCTTTCAGAGCTTTTCAATCCTTGTGATCAGACTTCCCGTGACATCTTCTTTCAGAATGCTTATATCTGTAGTAGTAAGAAGGGTTTTTTTTTGTTTTTTTTTGTTTTTTGTTTAAGATTTTATTTATTTATTTGACACAGAGAGATTACAAGTAGGCAGAGAGGCAGGCAGAGAGAGAGGAGAGAGGAGGAAGCAGGCTCCCCACTGAGCAGAGAGCCCCATGTGGGCCTCAATCCCAGGACCGTGGGATCATGACCTGAGCTGAAGGCAGCGGCTTTAACCCACTGAGCCACCCAGGTGCCCAAGTAGTAGTAAGAAGTTTTTAAACATATAATATGCATTTATCTTATACTTCTGAACCTTTTTGCTCATGCTGTTTGTTCCTTGACTGATAATGTACCTTTCCACCCATTTGTTAAAATCCAGCTTAAACATTTGGTCAGTCCTTTCTCCAGCCTGCTTCACTGTTATTAGCCCTTCCACTTTGTGTTTCCAGAGCACTTATTTCTGTTATTGTTCTTACAGAACAGTATGTTGAAACAATTAAAAACATGTCTGTCCTCTATTGTAGATTCCCAGTGAGATGGGGGCCCCTGATTTTTTAACCCTCACATTATCCACCACAGTGTTCTGTATGTTGTATTTAGTTGTCTGATGGAGATCTTCAGAAAACAGTTCTTATCCTGGCTGTCTGAAAACTAGAGTTACAGGGTAGACTAGAGGTTAGTTAAAGTAGAATAATACATGTTACTGTTCTCTGGAAAGGTTTTAAATGTTTGTAATTTGTTGGTTTGTATTAGGTAAGTTTTAACTAACGAACCCCAACTATGTTGTGCTGGATTCTGCATTAGGGACTGGTAAATACATAAATGAAAATGCACAGGGATCTCTGGGTGGCTCAGTCAGTTAAGCGTCTTTTTTTTTTAAGCATTTTTTTTTAAAGATTTTTATTTATTTATTTGACAGATCACAAGTAGGCAGAGAGGCAGGCAGAGGGAGAGGGGTAAGGAGGCTCCCCGCTGAGCAGAGAGTCCTATGCGGGGCTGCGTCCCAGGACCCTGAGATCATGACCTGAGCCGAAGGCAGAGGCATAACCCACTGGGCCACTTAGGCGCCCCCAGTTAAACGTCTTAATTTCAGCCCAGGTCATGACCTCAGGATCTTAGGATTGAGCCCTGAGTCGGGCTCCATCCTGGGTGTGGAGCCTGCTTAAGATTTTCTCCCCTTCTCCCTTCACCTGGCGTCCCCCCTTCCTTCCCCCCGCCCCCGCTTGCTCTTACACTATCTCTCTCTCTCTCTAAAAAATGAAGGAAAGAAAATGTGTATGGTTTCTGTCCTTGAGCAACTGTCAGTCTTGAGGGAAGACAGATATAAAAACACATAATTGGAGACTACTTTAGCAGCAGCCATACATAATGGAGGTTCAGAAGGGGAACAGTGAACAGTGTAGACGAGGAGTGAGTGTTTATGTCTGCCTCTGCCTGGAGAGTTCACAGGAGAATACCCTTGCAGGAATTTGAAGGAAGAGTGGGAGTTTGCCCACTGGACAAGCTAGGGAGAGCATTCTGAGCAGAAAGAATAGTGTATGCAAAGGCATGAAGCAGTAAGAGATCTTATCATGTCTGAGAACAGGATTGGTTAGTCTTTCTGGAACAAGCCAATGTGGCTTTAAATGAATATAAGAATTGCTTTATAAAAAGTGCTATTTGGCTACATTATATTTGAAAAATAACTTTGGTAACTAGTGGGGTAATTTTTTGTATATATTTTGCTTTAAATAAAACTGTAGATGAGTTGACACTAAGTTTTCTTAAATGCTAGCTTGATGATTCTTATAAATAATGCTACTTGGGGGCACCTGGGTGGCTCAGTTGTTAGGCGTCTGCCTTTGGCTCAGGTCATGATCCCAGCCTCCTGGGATTGAGCCCCGCGTTGGGCTCCCTGCTGGGTTGGGAGACTGCTTTTCCCCTCTCCAGCTCCCTCGTGCTTGTGTTCCTCCTCTCGCTATTTCTCTCTGTCATAGATAAATAAAAAAATTAAAAAAAAATAATGCTACTTGATGAAAAACATTCTGGTGTGTGAATATATATATATGTTTATATTTGTGTATGAACAAAAGCATAGTCTTTTGATAGAGGTGTTAAATAATTTGTTGCTCAGATAGATTGTTTTCAGTGGGTTTTATGTCAGTGATTTGAGAGCATGGACTTTGGAGTCAGGCCTAGTTGAGATTCCTGGTCTATCACTTGCCAATTTCTCTTAAGCTTATTTTCTCATAGAAATTGTTGTGAGAATTAAATAGGAAAATGCTTGGAAAAGCACTTAGTGTGGTGGTTGGCTGGCGTATGCCTACAGTAAATAATAGCTCTAAAATACTTCTTTAGCACTAAAAAGCTCTACCACAGTGCTGGTTCCAGTTAATTATCTGGCTAAGAACATCCTTTTAGTTCTCTAAAGTGTATCAGGGCACTTTCCCTGCATTATGATGACCTGAAGCATAGAAAAAAATGGTTAGATTGTCATCAATGATTTAAGATGCCATAGTCCCTTGAGGCAATAATTTAAAACATCAGTTCTTGTAGAGAATTGTCATCTACAAAATTGGGCTGGAATCTGACTCCAGAGCTTACACTGGCAGTCATTTAGGGGAGTTTTGGGTGTGCATGTCTTTTGGTACTTTGTGCATATTTTGCTTCCTTTTAAAAAAAATCCATGATGGGGCGCCTGGGTGACACAGTCAATTAAGCCACCAACTCTTGATTTCGATTCAGGTTGTGATCTTGTAAGGTCGAGCCCCACTTCAGCCTCCCCGCCCAGTTTGTTTGGGACTCTCTTTCCCTCTGCCCCTCCCCACTGCACTTTCTCTCTCTCAAAATAAGTAAATAAATAAACCTTAAAAAAAGATAAATCCACAAGAAATTCCTAATCTTATTTTCTTACAGTTTACCTTCTTTTTCCTAAAAGGGGACAGCATTAGGAAAAATGACTGTCCATAATATTATCCCCCGCCTTAATTCAAAGATCTATAGGGGACATGATGCCATATACTCTAATATTGTCATTATACTTGAGGAATCTGAGACTCCGAGGAAAATTAATTGACTTGCTCTCTTTCAAGTAGTTGGTTAATGGAAAGAAGAGTGAAGACTTAGACCGGTTTCCTAATCAAAAGGCCTCTACAAATACGGCCTAGCACTGGGAAATGAATTTCCACATTACCCATAAAGATGATTAAGTTGAAAAATAAAACCTGCCAGGAGAGGTTAGAAACCATTTTGCCTGGAAAAAAAAAAGCTGAGGCAAAAAAGAATAATAATGATTTCAGTGGGTGGTCCTGATGCCTGACTGCAGGCGAGGGCGGAGGAGCAGTGGTAACTGGTAACTCCTGGGTGGCAGTAACCCAGTAAATGGTCCTTGGAAGCGTGAGATGCTGGCACCTCAGCAGCTTAGGGATGCCCCACCCCTGTTTGGATAACCTCTGAGGCCTCTGGCCGGGTGGTGCTAACCTTGTAGTGGCGGTGCTTGAGCATTTAATACATGCGTAAGGTTAAGGTTACTAAAGGCTTTAATTTGTGCCAGTGTCTTTGAACCTGAAATCAGTTCTAAAACTCCCTGAACATGTGTCTATTTTACCATATGTAAAATTTAGAAAGTTTTTAATCTATCATTCACTGTAGGGATTTAGCATTTTCTTTCTCTGATTTCCTGGAGAAAGGTATTTTAGTTAGTATGATATTTTTCTTTACCTTTCAGAGGTGATGGCAGCTTATCATTAATTTGGCAAGTGAAAAACTATAGTGAGATGAAGAAACATTGTATATTTTAGTAATCTTGTCGAAATACTGTTAAATCTTTGGTGTATAGCAAAATGGTATGTAAAAGCTACATAATACTTTGTGTAATATCTTCATCCTCTGGGTGGTTTTTAAAAAGGAATACATGGACATATTTGTCTCTCTTTAGTAGGAAATTTAGGAAACTAAAAACTGTGGAGGGGGATCAGGTATCTGGGGGCCACATGGGAGGGTGATTACTTTTCACTGTTTATCTTTTAGACCTTTTGAATTTTGTATCCTTTACATCTATTACCTCCTCAGAAAAGAAGTAAAATTTGTTTTTACTGTTAACACAAAATGATGGAACTAGAAGATGCCAGAACTTGCTATCTGCATCTTCTGGCATATGGGTTTTTTCTTAAAATGTGAAATCTTTCCTTCATTTGAAATTTTATAGAGAACCCCAGTGTATGTGGTAGATAAAAGGGGTACTGCTCTGGGTGAAGCAGGGGTGGGAACTACTCTGATTTCCTTCTGTAGTCCCTGGGGTGTTTTTATGGAACCCAGTAGCTGACAGAATGTAACTTAAAAAACTTTGATATAGTAAAATGACCATGAGGTTTATAATAGATTGCTGTGATTTTAAATCGTGGCTCTCCTATTTGTTGCCTTGTGACATTAGGAAAGTTACTTATCCTTGTGAGCCTCATCTATAAAACCAGGGCTAAGGTCCTACTTCCCAGGTTGCTGCCAGCATAGTATCTGACTCTTAAAATGGGCTCACTTCCTTTTTCTATTCACTTTGGCTCACAGTGTTATCCAGAGTGGCAGTAAAAGCAGGCATATCCTAACTTTAGACTGTGAAAGTCAGAGATATTTTGCCAAGGTATTTTGTATTCTGGTGTTGGTGGTTTTGTTTGTTTTTGGCTTGGTTTTTTTGTTTTGTTTGGGGGGTTTTTTGGTTTGGTTTTTAACAACAGTAAAGGGTTTTAAATTTTTCTGGGTTCTGTTAGAAGTGGAGGTAGCAGTTACCCATGGGGTGAGTAGTGACTAGGGAGAGGGGAGAGCACAAGGGGAACTTCCAAAGTTTGGGTAGTATTATATTTCTTGATCTGGGTGCTAGTTACATGGGTGTGTTCATTTAGTTGGAAATTCATCAAGTGACATATTTATGATCTGTGCACTATTCTGTATTTTAATAAAAATTAGACATTAAAAAAAATAATCACAGACATTTCTTCGGTGAAGTGCCTGCCCATTGCTATCTCTTGCCACATATTAGTAGCCAAGTGCCTTTTTACCCGAGATTCCTTCCATGATTTGAAAATGTTGACGCGTTATTGATGGCAGTTCTCTTCAGGTCTACATTTGTATAACTGTAATTCAAATGCCTTACTTTGGGATTTTTTAAGAGACTGAGGTTAATAAAGGACAGAATGAGTGCTCTGGTCATAAATATATTGGAAAGCTGCCTGTGTTATTGATAGCAGCTCATGTACAATCCCTATGTCTAGAGACTGCCTTCAGCTTGATTGGCCTCTTAACTTTCTAAAACTGTAACATTGTATTATTGGCTCTTAATTCGTCTGCATGGTGACAGGGTGCTGAAAGAGATTTTCTCTGTCATTATGTAGAAAATGCTTTCATCTGGTTAGTTTATAAAGTGTTAGCAAATAAATTCTTTTTTTTTTTAAGATTTTATTTATTTATTTGACAGAGAGAGAGAGATCACAAGTAGGCAGAGAGGCAGGCAGAGAGAGAGGAGGAAGCAGGCTCCCTGCCGAGCAGAGAGCCCGATGTGGGCCTCGATCCCAGGACCCTGAGATCATGACCTGAGCCGAAGGCAGAGGCTTTAAACCGCTGAGCCACCCAGGCGCCCAGCAAATAAATTCTTGTCTTTAATGTCAGAGAATGGGTAAATAATTATTGCTTATTTTACTATAGGCAGTTTTAATACAATTCAGCAAATCATAGGAAAATTTTAGGTGGAAACTATTTAGAAATAAAAACAGGCAAAAGGCTTTATGTGGTTTTTGTATTTGTGTTTTGTATGTTTTTGGAGCCTTCGATTCTGTGTGGTCTGAGAAAAAAAATCTCAGCCACTATTTTAAATTCCCGCAGACTTCAGTTTTCAAATCATTTTAACTGTAGCAACAATCATTTTTGTGTAAGGACAAATTAACATAAAAATCTGTCTATGCTAGGCCTTCCTAACGTGTCTTTTGGGTAAAGGCAGTAGATGAGAGTGAAGCAGGGGAATATGAACTCAGACTAAGAATGAGAACCAGAAGAGGATTGATGAGGGAGGAAGAGGATACTAGATCTGCCTTTTCCCATGCTAAGAAAGAGAGTCTTTGTGTGGCGCCTGCGTGGCTCAGTTGGTTAAGCATCTGCCTTTAGCTCAGGTCATGATCCCAGGGTTCTGGGATCAAGCCCCACATCAGGCTCCCTGCTCAGCAGGAAAGTCTGCTTCTCCCTCTTCCTCTCAAAATCTTTTTTTTTTTTTAAAGTCTTTCCTCTCTATCATAGGAGATGCAAGCTTCATTAAAATTGATTTTTTTCTAACTTTGTTTTAGTTTGTAAAAATTGCTCTTTTTGGCAGGATGTGGGGTTTTTTGGGTTGGTTTTTTTTTAACATTTCAAATGTTCATATACATAAATTGGGAGGTGATGAGCAGCAGCTTCGTTGTAATAATGACAGTGCGAATACTTACTATATGCCAGGCAGTATACACCACAGTATTTGTTCTACATTTGATTCTTAAAACACTGAGGCTGGAAGAGAATAAGAAGTTTGTCTAAGATCACATAGCTAAAGTGGTAGAGCCATCCCAGTTTCCAACTGGAAATGTGGATTATTTCCACTATCTCTTTTATTTTGAAATAACACTTTATATGTAAAGTTTTCCTGAAGTCGTGTACTCTATAAGAACTATAGTTTTTGACATGCCCATTAGAAACCAGCTCTTGCAGTCTCCTTATCTGACAGGTGTTTATGATTGTCTGCTGACCTGGTTTATACCTTTTTGCATTTGGGGAAAGGACACTCTTCTGTCTTATTAGGACTTAAAATACCTGCTTTGTTACTTCTCCAGCTATAGCAGTTGGGACCAGCTAACAATGAAACCTTGGGGAATCACTAAACCTTCTTGGTTTCAGGTTCACAGTTTGTAAGACTTGAACTAAATCTAAGAGTCGAACTAAATCTCTGATGTACTTCACCACTCTAAAATTCTGTAATTCTGTTCTCTGATGTTTAGTCAAGTGTCAGACATAAAGTAGTAAGCACAGTGTGTGAACATAGTATACACTCAGAAAGTTGGAGCTATTTTTAAGTATTAGGGCATTTTCTCATGAAGAGTTTTCAGCAATTTGATAATCTTGATAACAAAAGTATGGAAAACAACCAAGAAGTTTTATTCATTTTCATTTGGGCCTCCCTGCTCTTGGCTACCTCTGCACAGCCTTGGCTAGGGAAAACCCTGTTCCTGGTGACTGTTCTTTGTCACTCGTTTTGGGCTCATCTCATGACTGCCTCCTCAAAATTGGATTTGCCATGTTTCTGGACAATGATGTATTGAAAGAAAGAAAACAGGAGCAACTGGTAGTAAGACGTCTGTAGTAAAATGTCTAGATTAGGGGCGCCTGAGTGGCTCAGTCGGTTGGGCTTTTGCCTTTGACTCAAGTCATGATCCCAGGATGCTCAGCAGGGAGCCTGCTTCTCCCTCTCTCACTCCCCCTGCTTGTGCTGTCTTGCTCGGTCTCTCAAATAAATAAAATCTTTTTTTAATGTCTAGATTACTTATTATATATATATACACACATATACATACACACACACACATATATATATATTTAAGTTGTATTTATTTGTCAGAGAGAGAGAAAGCACAAGCAGGAGTGGCAGGTAGAGCAGGCAGAGAGACAAACAGGCTCCCCGTTGAGCAAGGAGCCTGATGTGGGACTTGATCCAGTACCCTGGCATCATGACCTAAGAGCCGAAGGCAGCTGCTTAACCAACTGAGCCACCCAGGCATCCCAAATTCTTTATAAATATTAAAAACAGATTTTTATTCTGAACAGGCTTGTGGGTGTCTGCTTTATATTAAACCCCTATTCTGAAATAGCTGTTAATAAGTTAGAATCAAGGGCCCATGTGGATTGACAGAGGAAAAGAAACTAGAAATCATGGACTTTATGCTTTTTTTTTATTTTAAGATTTTTATTTATTTATTGGACAGAGAGAGACCGTGAGAGAGGGAATACAGGCAGGGGGAGTGGCAGAGGGAGAAGCAGGCTTCACACTGAGCAGGGAGCCTGATGTGGGGCTCGATCCTAGGACCCTGGGATCATGACCTGAGCCGAAGGCAGACACTTAATGACGGAGCCACCTGGGCACCCCGGACTTTATGCTTTTATAATTATCAAGTTCAGAGAGTTTCTTAGCCACCATGTAGTCTAGCCAATTACTCGTAGAATTCCTTCTAAAACATCTCGCTTTCATTAGAAAGCTCTCCAGTTGTTGAATACCAATTCTGTGGAAGCTATTTCACTGAACCTAAGTCTGTTTCTGTGTTTGTTTCCTTCACGTGACAGCCTGTACATCTTCCCTCCAAACAATAAATTTCCTCCCAGGCTCCCAACTCTCTAATTCCTCCCTCTTCTGCTCACACACACTGTTGAAGTTCTTCCCCAGCTCTCTCGTTTGTTCTATTTTTGTTTTTCCTTCACAGTGTCTTCCCTTACATCTTCCTAATTCCTTCTTTAAAGTGTAAATAAACTGCAAACAAGTCAATAACAAGGCAACTTTACTATTCTCCATGCCTTTGTCAAAATACATTTTAAACAAATAAACCCTTGGCAACTTCTGCACAGCCAAGAGCAGAAGGGAGACCTTCAGCGGCTGATCACTGCTGAAGGCCATCACTCATTTGAAGTCATCCCATTATTATTAAAATCATTTGAAAATTACTTCTATCCCAAGACAAAAGCTAAAATACCCTTGTGACAAGATATTATTGGTAGGTTAATAGTGATCTGTAAATACATCATTAGGATTGATTTTTCTGAGTGTTTCTTCATTGCTCAGCCCCTTTCTAACCTTCATTGACTGAACCCAGATGCTTATATCACCATCTGTGATTTTGCAGAATTGATCTGTCCTTATACTACATTTAACATTGATTCTCTATGGAACTTAAATTGTTGTTTTGTTTTGTTTTTGGGTGATTTGTTTTTGGGTTTTGGTTTTGGTTTTGGTTTTTGATGAATACGCATTCCATAGCTTTTTCAGTCTGTACCATGCCGCATAGCTTTAACGTGACTAGTTAATTGAAAAAAATAAGCTAAAATTTAGTTAGTGGGCAATATGCTGATAAAAATAGTTAAAATCTGCCAGAGGAATGTATCAAAATTTATAAATCTACAGAAGTTAGGGAGCCTGGGTGGCTCAGTTGGTTAAGCGACTGCCTTCGGCTCATGTCATGATCCCAGAGTCCCAGGAGCGAGTCCCACATCAGGCTCCCAGCTCCGTGGGGAGTCTGCTTCTCCCTCTGACCCTCTCCCCTCTCATGCTCTCTCTCTCTCTCTCAAATAAATAAATAAAGTCTTAAAAAAAAAAACCTTCAGAAGTTAGTGTTGGGTTTTACCTGATTTGTTTCAAAGTGAACAAGGTGCAGTGTCCTTTCTATCTAAACACAATGCTCTTGAGAAATGACAACATTGCTGGAGCTTCTGACCAGACTTGATCATTCAGTACAAGTGTGACTTGTTGAAATGTTTCTTTGAAGGTCAAGGATGCTTTTTCTGTAACAACTGTGTTAGATCTTAACTGAAACCAGAATGTTTCAATCTTTGGTTAGATTTGTTTCCGAAAACTGACAACTGACATAGATAGTGAAGAATCAATTGGTGATTGTAATACATGATTCCATTTAGCTAAAGATTGCACAGGTGATTTCAGGATGGTCTCAACACACACACACACACACGTGTGTGTGTGTGTGTGTGTGTGTGTGTGTATCAGAGGTGACTACAGACAAGATCCAGATGAAGAATGGTGGTGGCATGGACTAGGGTAAGAGGTGGAGGCAGTCAGAAGTGCTCAGATTCAAGACATTGTTAATGTAGACCTGTCAGAGCCCACCACTGAGTGAGAGAGAAAGATCTTAGGGTGACTTCAAGCTTTTTTGCCTGAACTACTGGTAAAATGGACTCGCCATTGTCTAACATAGGAAAACCATTGCTAAAAGAACCAGGGTCTGTATACAATCAGATGGTTGTGCTTGACTCTCATTTATAGTCACTAAAGGAAGCTTATGGAAGAAATACTCATTGGAATTTGTGTAAGAGACTGAGAATTAATGTTGTATGTGGACCAAAGGGACACTAGTTTACATTAAAACTTAATAGTAGCAGAGAGTGTCACACAGGACCTGTCAGTTGTTAGATGTTCCCTATGAAGAAATTTGCCATCGGGAGTTTAACTGGAAATGTTTATATTATTCTAAAGTGAAACTTGAAAACCTTAGTGTCTAAGGGCGCCTGGGTGGCTCAGTGGGTTAATAAGCCTCTGCCTTGAGCTCAGGTCATGATCTCACGGTCCTGGGATCGAGCCCCACGTCAGGCTCCCTGCTCGGCAGGGAGCCTGCTTCCTCCTCTCTCTCTGCCTGTGTCTCTACCTACTTGTGATCTCTCTCTCTGTCAAATAAATAAATAAAATCTTAAAAAAAGAAAACTTGTTTGGCAGAGATGGCATTCTGTAAAATGAAAGTCACTACTGCATTTTTTGGTCATACCATTAGTAGACTGTGTACTTTTGTGTGACTGTAAAATAAACAGTAGCACCTACGTTACAGGTTGCTGACCTGATTTTAAGATTTTTTTTTTTAATTTGTCAGAGAGAGAGAGAGCACACAAGCAGAGGGAGGGGCAGGCAGAGGGAGAAGCAGGCTCCCCACTGAGCAAGGAGCCCAATGCAGGATCCGATCCCAGGACCCTGGGACCATGACCTGAGCTGAAGGCAGCTGCTTAACCCACTGAGCCATCTAGGAGTCCTCCTGACAGGGTTTTAATTAGTTCATCCATGGAAAGTGCTTAGAACACTACCCGGCATATAGTTGGTGCTCAATAATCGTCAGGTACTATTAAAAAGGAAATTTTGGTTCTAAGGGGAATGGATGATGTGTTTAACCCTGTAGTCCAAGAAATATAAGTGTAGATTTGTTGTTCTTTTATGCATAGTACCTATTTTGATAATGCTTTTTTGAATATAATGAAATTTTCTTGTTTTTTTATGGAAACTTCAAAATATGTAATACATAATTTAAATTGTTCTTTTTCCTCTTACATCTGGAGATACCGGCTAAAAACTTTTTAGTTGCAAACTTTTTTTTTTAATGTTACTGTGTCTTACACGTTATTTATCTAGTACTTTGATTTTCAAAATATGTTTTGACCTCCTATTATGATTTTGTCATTGCAGGCAAGAAGACAACAAGACCCTAGTCCTGGTTCCAATTTAGGTGGTGGTGATGACCTCAAACTTCGTTAATTAGCAGCACAGCAAATGTGCCCACCCATCTTTACACATACATTGTTTCTAGTTGGCAGAAATAATCATTATTAAAAGACCAGAAACTGTGATAACTGGAGGTACTGCGGTCTGTTTCTCAACCTTAGGCAGTAACAAGACATCACAAACTGCCATGGTTTTGCACTATGATTATATAATACCTGCATTTCTAATTTTGTATGCATGTAGCCAGTAATTTGAGTTTTTTTCTATGCAAGCTTACCTTGTTGGCATTATTTTAGTGAGTTGAAACTATCCACTTGTAAAGCTCTTTTTTTCCTCCATTTTAATTTAAAAGATTATGTCATTTAAAAACAAGTCAAAAAATTTAAATTTTTATCAGAGGGTTTTTCCCCTAATCAGTTGTTAAAATTATTTTTGGAATTTTAGATGTGTTGGTTACACAGCTTCATTTTAGATAGACACTCTTGGTCATTTGTTTTGTGTCTGTTTTTGTTTTTATAGTTTGTGGCATTTTAAAACTGCTGATGTGTTTGCATTATTTTAAACAAGCTAAAAACCTAGTAGCATAGAGCTGTCTGCCACAGCCTTTTAACACAAAGTTTACAGTTGTTAAAGTTGCAGTATCCTTTTAAATGTTGATAATCAGCTCCTTTTTCTTTTCTCCTTAAACATAAAAATTTTTAATTGGTATTAACTCTAACCCGCCCCAGATCTGTTTTACATTCTGTTCTGTAACCATGAGTTTGTGTGGAGATACTCTCCACAGATGGTAATAATACTCTACTGAAATACCTAAAGAAGTCGCAGGCTGGCTTCTGTTTTATTCAGGGATTTTTTTTTAAGTCCATCAGAAAAGGGATACTGGAGCTTCTTCATATATGTAACAGCATATTAAACTGGAGACAGTGATGAATCAGCTACCAAGGTAATATTGTATTAAAATCATGTTTAAGATAGCTGCTTTTATGTGTATTTTATAATGCATGCTTTTGTAAAAACAATGCTGGGTGATGAAAAATTAGTCTTAGAGAGAAAATGTTCATCTGTGCAGAGGATACATTTTCTTCATTAATCTGGAAAAAAACTCACAGGTTATATATATGGTATTTTCCAAAAGGACTATAATAGAACCTTTTGAGATGAATTAGTATAAGAATATTTTTTAAAGAGGCTCACTGTCAAATTGGATGCAACTTTTTTTTTAATACAAGACTGGAAAAAAGTGCTAAGTCATTTGGCACCTCCTTACAAATATTTTTCATGTCACATTCATTAAATGTTACTGCATTTCTGAATTTTTGCAAAAATGTATTTTATCGTAATAGAATGGCATTATTTTAAAGAGTTTGAAAAACTGACATGGTCATTTCAGAAAAGAAACTGAAGTCTGAATAAGGTCATCGTATTTAAAATACACACATGCACACACACACATATATATATACTTGACTTGATGAGGGAGGTGTGACTTTCATTGTATATAGGTCTTATAATTCATAAACATATCCTGTATCTCAGAATAAAAATATTTGTTATATATTTGAAGTCATGCATGGTAAGGAGTGTGTTTAAATTGTTATAAACAATAATGCATCATAAAAGACCATGCTCATCTTGTGTAACTAAGTACTATGAATTTGGTTGGTATTAGTGTTGTGCAGCTCACATGTTTACACACTCAGTGCCCTAACTTCCCCTGAGGGAATTGCCTTTTAAGTGGCCCTTAAAGTGGTGTTTTAAGGTTCCTTTATCACAGAGCTCCTTGGTTTTTGACTTCTGCACTTAAGTTTTTTTAATAACATGATGATGATGGTACATTTTTCTCTATAGCTTCTAGCTAAGGGCTTTCATTCCACCAGTAAGATCAAATGTTATTAAATGTTCATATTGCCATCCTTCTGTAAATACTCAATTTTTCCTGTCATTCAGCTCAGTGCTGTGCTTCTGTCTGTCTTAATGCTGGCATTAAGATCATGAGCCCTTTTTCTCCAATAGCACAGGCTTTGAAAACTTTTATTAAGTTATTGATGCAATTTGATATTTTTCCATAATCTATATTTAAACAAAATTACACCATTGCATCATCTTTTCTAAATTCATCTCCATTAAAACTTGCCTTAAGCTACCAGATTGCATTTGCCACCATTAGCCATACTGTATGTTTGTATGTTTCATTTACTTTCACAATAAACTTCTGTGTAGTGAAAAAAAAGGTCTTGGTTCTTCATTGACATAACCCAACAATTTCTGTTCTGGTGCTCATTATGATATGAAAATTGACTTTGTTGTTTCCAAAATGTTCTTTTCATCCTTTTCTTTAACCTTAAAAAAAAAAAAAGTGGGATCTAGTGGTCATTTCTGCTGATTCCAAAGAAAACCTTTAATGTAAATATCACACTATCAAGCATACTTAGGACTTGGGCTACTGGGTGGCAGAGTAGGTTGAGTGACTCTTGGTTTCAGCTCAGGTAGTGATCTCAGGGTCGTGATAAAGCCCTGCAATGGGCCATGTGCTTAGCACGGAGTGAGCTTGGCATTCTCCCTCTCCTTCTGCCCCTCCTGCTCATGCTTTCTCTCTCTCTCTCTCTCAGATAAGTAAATAAATTTTAGAAAACATACCTAGGTTTTCTTTGGCATTTTTCCTAATACCAACCTTTTATTTTAGAAACATGCCTTAAGCTTGATTTATTAATGAAAAAATTTATTCACCACCATATTTACTGCAAGTAACAAATACAAATGGTGAATTGGCACCATTAAGCAAAATTCCAAGGAATAAGATTCATACTCTAAGGGTTAATTTCGAAAGTTATTTCAGCAATAGCATCATGGTTTTGGTAAGGATATCATCTCTAGAAACAGGTATTTGGATATGCTAGTTTGGGGCTGCTTGGGAAAACAAATATGTTAATTATGTCTTGTCTGGCAGTGGGGAGCTTTTTCAAGCTATAAGCCCTAGTATGAATTACCTATTACTGTATAACACATTGCTCCAAAGCCTAACAGCCTAAAACAGCAAACGTCATCTCACAGTTTCTGTGGGTCAGAAATCTGGAAGAAGCTTAAGTTTAGTGGTCTGGTCCAAGGTCTCTCCTAAGGTTAGAGTCAGGTTGTTAGCCCAGGCTACAGTCATCTTAAGGCTTGACTGGCTGAAAGATCCCCTTCTAAGCCTACTCAATTGGTCATTGGCCAGTTTTTCAGAGACCGTTGGGGTGAAAGCCCTTGATTTCTTGCTAGGTTTTGGAACAGAGACCTTCAGCTTCTTGCCATGTGGATATCTCCATAGGGCAGCTCACAGCTTGGCAGCTGGCTTTCCCTAGAGCTAGTGATTCAAGATGGAAGCCACAGTCTTTTTAAAAACCTAACCTTGGGGGTACCTGCATGGCTCAGTTGGTTAAGCGTCTGCCTTCGGCTCAGGTCCTTGGAACGAGCCCCACATCGGGCCCCCTGCCCAGTGGGGAGTCTGTTTCTCCCACTCCCACTCCCCCTGCTTGTGCTTGTTCTCTCTCAAGTAAAATCTTTTAAAAATATAAAAAATTTAAAAAAATAATAAATAAAAACCTAACCTTGGGTGGGGGCGCCTGGGTGGCTCAGTCAGGTGTGTCTGACTTAGGTTCAGGTCATGATCTCAGGGTCTTGGGATGGAGCACTTCCCCCCTCCCCCTTGGGCTCCCTGCTCAGCAGGGATTCTTCCTTCTCTCCCTCTGCCCCTCTCCCTGCTCATGCTGTCTCTCTATGAAATAAATAAAATCTTTTAAAAAAAGTAACCTAATCTTGGGGTCCTATATTCTATGTTACAGGTGAGCCACAGGGTCAGGCCCACACTCAAATGGAGTATTAAGCTTCATCTCTTCAAGGGTGGTGTGTCAAAGGGTTTGTGGACATATTTTTAAAACCACCACAGCACACTGCCACATCTGTGTGAGTATGTGTGTATTTACAAGACAACACTGGTGTTTTGTTCTCCCAAATATTTGTCCTTTGCAGGCATATTTCAAGGCATGATTAACCCTAGATAGCATCCATTTTTTTCTTACAGCACTGCCACATGTACATATATGGCATTTTTTAATGATTGTATTTATTTGAGAAAGTGCAAGCTAGTGTGAGCAGTGGCGGGGAAGTGGGCAGAGGGAAAAGTAGACTCCCCATTGAGCAGGGACCCTGATAAGGGGCTCCATCCCCTCTCCCTGGCATCCTGACTGAGCCGAAGGCAGAGCTGAAGGCAGATGCTTAACCTGAACCACCCAGGTGCCATATATGGCATTTCAAAAATGTGTCAAGAACAGAAAATTAAAATTGTAGGGTGGCATCATGGTGAAAATGTAGTTTGGTTCTTTTCAATATAGGATACTTTTAAAATAGTTGCTATCTTAAGTTAAATCTCAACTTCTGGTTAGAATAATTTAAGCAACTTTTGGGGCACCTGGGTGGTTCAGTCGGCTGGGCATCCAACTCTTGATTTTGGCTCAGGTCACGATCTCAGGGTCCTGGAATTGAGCCCCACATTGTGCTCCACACTGAATGTGGAGCCTGCTTGGGATTCTTTCTTCTCCCTCTCTCCCTCTGCCCCAATCCCCCCCACTCCCACATAACCCCCTATCCCACTTGGGCTCTCTCTCTCTCAAAAAAAAATAATAATAACAACTTAAGCAACATAGCTTCATTATTGGCCTTATTCGGGTTTCAGAAATAGGAAATGTAAGTAGATAAGATACAGAGGGAAATTTTTGATTACAGAAGATAATCTATATCCACGACGTCTCCAGTATGGTAGATACTAACCACATGTGGCTATCAAACACTTGAAGTGTGGCAAGTACAACCAAGAATCTGATTTTAAATTTTTTAAATTTTTATTTTTTTTATTTGACAAGTACTTACTGTACAAGCCGACTATGTGCCAGGCAGTTTTCTAGAGATGAATAGAATGGGCAAAGTTCCTCTTCTAGTGAAGTTTACATCTCCTGGGGAAGATGAACAATAAGTAATTAAGTGGTGAAATGATAGATGGCTGTGAATTAACTAAAAGAACATGATGGGATAAATGGTGATGAGGTGAAATAAAGGAAGAATTAGGGAAGATGTGCCAGGAAGTAACATTTTTGTTGGGACCTAAATAACAAGTGAGCCAATCGGAAAAGTTCTAAGGAAGGGGTTTTAAGCAGAAGGAGAGCTAAGGCTAAGGCCTTGATGTTTGACCTTGTAGCTGGAAGGACTAGATCTGATTTTTTAAATTTTGTATTTATATTTAAAAGCTGAGGGCGCCTGGGTGGCTCAGTGGGTTAAAGCCTCTACTTTCGGCTCAGGTCATGATCTCAGCGTCCTGGGATCGAGGCCCGTATCGGGCTCTCTGCTCAGCAGGGAGCCTGCTTCCTCCTCTCCCTGTCTCTCTGCCTGCCTCTCTGCCTACTTGTAATCTCTCTCTGTGTCAAATAAATAAATAAAATCTTTAAAAAAAAAAAAAAAAGCTGAGGCAGTACTAAATATTTTTCTCCTAAGCAAAACTTTGTTCTGGAGGATTATTTCAATTTAGCCCTGAAAGTTTAGTGTCCGGGGGGCCCAGGTGGCTCAGTGGTTAAGCATCTGCCTTCGGCTCAGGTCATGATCCCGGAGTCCTGGCATCAAGCTTCCCTGCTCGGCCGATAGTCAGCTTCTCCCTTTCCCTCTGCCTGCTGCTCCCCCTGCTTGTGCTCTCTCTCCTTCTGTCGAATAAATGGATAAAGTCTTAAAAAAAAAAAAAAAGTACTGGCTGTTACATGGTACATCTAACCTGGTATAGGTGGTCAAAAAGGCTTCCTTGAGGCATTTGAGCTGAAATCTCAAGGATGGAAGAAGACACTACACCAGTAAAGAGAAGGTGACAAAGGTATTACAGGCAGCCAGGCAAGAGCATGGAAAGTTTAAGAAACAGAGCAGTTGAGTATAACCAAAACATGGAATGGAGGAGACTGCAGCTGTGAGAAATCTTAAAGGATCAGCAGAGACCAAGGGTCCCAAGCAGTGCTGGATGGACTTTTCAGCCACATTAAAACACTGGGACTGTTCCCATGGGCAAACAGGAAGCCACTGAGGGGTTGTGATTTTGAGGGTATGGGCATTTGAAAAAGCTCACTGTGGTTGATTGGAGAGAAGATGAGAAGCAGAAAGTCCCATTGATCATATAGTGACCCAGTAGAGAGTTTAAGAGCAGCTTAGTGGGCCTGGAGACATTTCAAACCTGAGAAAAAGGGTACAGGATGTGTAGATGATTTTACTGGTTTTTCTTACCACTCTGGTTGTGTTGCCTTAAAATTTCATTGACTTAAAGGCTTAATCTTACTTAATTTGCTACTTGGTTGACTTAGATGGACAGAGCAGTCACTGGAACATGGCCAACCATGTAGCAGGGCCAAAAAGACAGGTAATGAAAGGGGCACTAGCTTTTAAAACACAGGAATTTAACACATGTGACTTCTGTTTACGTATCACCTAGCAAATCACCGGGCTATGCCCAACTTCACCTGACTGGGAACTGTGTTCTTACCTTTTGCTTAGGAAAGAGAATATTTGTGCACAGCACTAATGACTATCATAGGCTGCCCTCTCAGTTATTAAATTTTACCCTTCTTTCCTCTAGAAAATAGATCTACCATAGGAGACAACCTAAAAGTCCCAAGCATTGAGGTAAAATTGTAGGATATGTCACTATCTGCCCTTAACACAGTTACAATGGTAGAATAGGAACAGGAAAACTGCAGGAAACACTTCCAATCAGAAAAGGGAGAATAAAGTCACTATATTAACTATCATGAAATGTCACTGGGGAGAGAGACCGAAGGCTTTCTACCCTGAAAGAGGGGAGTGTCCTTTGTAAGGCTGTTAGGGAGGGACTCCACAACCCATTGTTTTCAACTCTTTCCCGATTTGTGGGATGCAGTTACCCCTCATCTCTGCTTTCAAACTGGCTGCTGGTTCTTTTCTTGACAAATGCAACCAATAGTAACCATGGCACTACAATATTGTTTTCTAAGCTTTTAGCTTAGGCTTCAAATGTGTATGTTTCCTGCATTTTAATAGGATTGGTATCCTTCTGGCCCTCCAATGTCAGTTCCCCCAGCCTGAGGAACACCATCATCCATTCAGATACCCAAAGCTGGAAACTGTGTTTTTATTCTTTAATCCTTTTCTCTCTCATCTTCCCCATTCATTCTATCGATCCTGCCAAAGGATTCCATTAATTCTGTCACTATCAAATTTTTAAAAAAATTTTACACACAAACCATTTACCTATATATAGTCAGACACTCTTGTAAGTGCTAACAAATCTGTGAGGTATGATTATTTTACAAATAAGGAGACAAAGGCACAGAGAAGCTAAGTAACTTGCCCAAGGCACAAAATCATTATATGGCAAAATTAGGATTCAAATTTCGAGTAAATGTGTTTAAACAATGTTAACCTTCAAAATAAATCGGCTGGTTATTTTACCAAAAAATGGGCTTGTTTAGGAATAGAGAATTTTAATCCAGGACAAACAAGATGCAGGAAAGCGGTAAGTAGACTCCCAGAATAAAGGAGAGGACAGCTCTTACATAGGAAAGGGGGAAGTTGGGAAGGCTATTATAAACAAAAAGTCAATTAGAGTAAAATGGGGAGTTCATAGTGGCTTTTCATTGGCTGAGTTGTGACATTGTCTCATTGGCTGGGCTGTTGCCCACAGAGGATGAAACCTTTCATCCACCTGGACGGTCAGTAAAATAGTAGTTATGGGGCGCCTGGGTGGCTCAGTGGGTTAAAGCCTCTGCTTTCGGCTCAGGTCATGATCTCAGCGTCCTAGGATCGAGGCCCGCATCGGGCTCTCTGCTCAGCAGGGAGCCTGCTTCCTCCTCTCCCTGTCTCTCTGCCTGCCTCTCTGCCTACTTGTAATCTCTCTCTCTGTGTCAAATAAATAAATAAAATCTTAAAAAAAAAATAGTAGTTATGGTAATATGGATCCTGTTGGGATGCAATCCACCACCAGGAGTAGGATGTCAGAGCTCCCCCTGCTGGCCTCCTGCTTCCATTCTAAAGTTTTCTTTTTTTTTTTTTGGAAAGATCTTACTTATTTAATTTTAGAGAGGGAAAGAGAGCACATGGAGGGACAGAGGGAGAAGGAGAGAATCTCAAGCAGAGATTGGTGAGTCTTGATCTCTTGACCCCAAGATCATGACCTGAGCTGAAATCAAGAGTCAGCTACTCAACCAACTGAGCCACCCAGGCACCTCCCCCCAATAGGGAATTTCTTAGGGGCTTTCCCACACTTGTTCTTCCAGTTACTTGGATTTTCCAGACTAAAAATCCTTTTCATGTTGTTATCCAGTGTGGCTTTCCCTGTTCTTTGTCTTTCCTCTCCTATACCCCGACATGACCTGCCCCAACCTCTTTGTTCACCAGAAATGAGTCCCTCCAAGTGTTTTTTGAATATAAGAACTAGCCCTAGTCTGGTTGGATTTGAGTTCAATTCAAACATTTTAGATCGACTAAGATTCTCCTCATCAATGCTAGATTTCTTTCTAGGTCTACTCCCATGCTCTTTAGGCCAGCTGCTCAGCTAACCTATCCTAAACCTATCCCATCCACATATACATGTAACCGTATCTTTAATGCTTACCATGCATAGTAAGAAGTAAATGTCCACCTTATCCCTGTTCCCTGCCCCGCTCCCTGTATTAGGTATCATTGATATTTTTTTGTTTAACTTTACAGAAAGGTTCTTTTGGTATGGACAATGTTTTATTTCTGTTTTTACATACTATACAGTTTACACCTGGCTTTTTTCTGTTAGCACTTCTTCCACATCAGCATACAGGGATATACTTTGTTTTTTAAATGTATTCTATTACATATATCACAGTTTGGTCAGCCACTTCCCTACTGTTGGACATCTCAATGACTCAGTTCTATTGTTTTGGCATATGATGCAGCAATGGACATCCTTCTCTGTGTTGTTTTACTGCCAGTAGCAGTGACTTCAAGTTTTGATGGAGCCTCCCAAGTTACATTCCTACCCAACCAGTTTGAGAATTTAGCATGTCATTCTCTCCCCAGCTAAAATCCTTCCTTGAAGGGCAATGTAATGGAAAGAACTTGGGTCTACCACTGAGGACCACAAGGCCATTTTCATCTCTGAGCCTTATTTTCTTCACTTGTAAAGTGAGGTATAATCTAACATCTCAGGGTGGTTGTGAGAATCCAGAGTTGGTTTCCATGAAGGCTTGGCTCTAAAAGAGGTCTGGCTGCCTTTTAGTTTTTGAGTGCCCCAGGCCATGGGCCAAAAGCTCAGGCTGAACAGGCTAGAGGAGCCCCTTTTCAGACCTGCAGATGAGGAGAATGAGGCACAAAGGGCACCAGAGGTTTGGTCAAGACCACACAGCGTTGGGGGCAAAGCTGACGCTGACTTGAGGCTGAGCTGCTGCCAACGACCTCTGGATACCGGCCCCAGGGAGCTGTACACATCTGGACTAGGTCAGCGGAGGTCTGGCCTAGCTGCTCCCCATTCTACCTATTCCTCTCCCCCAACTCCCCCCGTTCCTACGCAACTCACTACGGCACTCACTTGGAAGTCGGTATCTTTCCTCCCCGCTGGGCCTCAGACGTTGCACCTCAGAACTCGCCTTTTGCACCCAGTGAATGTGAGCGGACGTACGTGTAGAGGGCAGACGGATTTGCACAACACGCCACATTTGTGTGTTACAGTGGTATGCACATCCTTGTGTAGACATGTGAAATGTGTGCAGTGTAGTGTGCAAATGTGGGTATTCATGGAGTATGGAAGCCCCTTCCCACCAGTGCCCACCCTTCGGGGCGTTAATGTCTCGCTTCCCTCAGCCTTCGCTCCGACTTTCGCAGCATTTTGCGCGTGCCCGACTCCGCCTTGGGCTCCTCCCCGCCCCCCGCGACTGAAATCCCGCCTTGGCCCCGCCCCCGCCACGCTTTACGACTCCGCACGCCAGTTTTGCTGCAGACGCTTCGGCTATCGCCGCTGCCCCTGCTGCCGAGGCTGCTACCGGTGAGGTGAGGTGAGTTGAGCTGATCTCTGCTGACCTGAGGTGTGGTTTTGGGCTGGTGCCGCCGGTGGCCGAGGAGTAGGTGGAAAGCCGGGCCAGCGGGGACGGCAGGTCAGTCGCTGCTTTGTCTCCCCAGCTTCGGTGCCGTCTGCGCTGCTGCAGGGAGGCCGCCCCGGCCCGGCGAGCTGAACCAATGCTGGATCTGGAGGTGGTGCCCGAACGCTCTCTGGGGAACGAGCAATGGGAATTCACGCTGGGTGAGTGTGGGCTCCTACTTCAGGACCTTACTCTGCTGCTTACTTCCCTCCAGGCCTTTCCTGCCTCTGGTCTCTGCCCCGTATTCCCCTGCGCTCACGGCTCCTCGCTTCTTCCGTCCTCTCAGCTCTTTGGGCTCCGGGCACTAAGTTACCCATTCCTACCGGCCATACCCGCCAGTCTGTCGTTGAGGCCTTGACGCCCTCGCCTCAGGCCTCAGCAGGGCTCCTACTGGGGCAGTGGGTACAGTAGTAATAATAACAACAATGGCCGACACGCCCCAGACACTCAAGGCCAGACCCTGCTTCTATGCGTAATTATCTCAAATATGCCTCCTTGGGGTCTGAGGATCCGTACTGTTGTTTTTCCTATTTCCATTTTACAAATTTAATAGATAAGAAATGACTGACACCCTTAAACGCCACAATGGCCCGTCTCGTTTTGCTTTTCTGGGCTGTGGGTTGTCTCGTCCGTAGGGGAAAGCTAGGGTCAGATCCCTAATCACATGTTAGGGATCTAGTCAAGGGAGGTGAGAAGAGTCTGTGTATTAAAGGAACTTGTTTCCTTCTCATTTCCTTCTCGTTTTTAAGGTGGTGGATGTGTGGTGTAATCCTAAACCCAGACCTCAGTAGAGAGAGTTGAAGGTTTAATGAAATAAGAGTTCAGGAAAAGTAATATTTAGTTTGTGTTAAATGCAGCTTGGCCCAGTATCAACTATTCCCGACATCGCTACCCTTATATATACAAGTACGTGCATTCACTGACGCCAGTGTATCTTTACACTTACCCAGCACTAGGAAAAGGGGGTGTGGAGCAGGTGTTGGTGCTGTTTGTGCACACTTCAACTTTTGTCCCACTAATTTGGGCTACCAGACTGAGTGACCTTCTCATTTGGGCTATAGCTCATCCTTGAATCTGGAAGACTCTTGTCAGTGGAGACAGGCTAGATGAGAAACTGCACAATAGATGCTGGTAGGATTGTGCTGATGCTCATGAACTAACTGAACTACAAGCTTCTGGGTTACAGGAACCAGTTTTATAGAGAGATCTTATCTAGTTTCTCTCATAACTTACACCAGTCCTGCAGAGTTCTTCCCCAAATTTTAGCTGATATGAAACACTTGGGCCTCTTGTGAAGCACCAAGAGCTTGATTGGGACGCCAGTGATATATTTGCCTCCAGACCCATTCATACACTGATGCTGTTTGCCTTCTATTTAAGAAAGAACCTCCCCTACACACAGTTTCTTATACCAGTACTTAACAGGAAAGAGAACCACAACCATAGCTTCAAACTGTGCTTAATGATGCATCTAGTTTGTGGATCTCAGTGGTACAGAGTCTCTTGGCCAAAAGGAGTGATTAGAATATCGGTGGACGGGAGGCTGGCTGGCTTGGTCAGTAGAGCATGCAACTCTTGATCTCGGGAGTTGGGAGTTCCAGACCCACACTGGGGGTAGAGTTTACTTGAAATAAAAATAAAAAGAAATGGGCGCCTGGGTGGCTCAGTGGGTTAAAGCCGCTGCCTTCGGCTCAGGTCATGATCCCAGGGTCCTGGGATCGAGGCCCACATCGGGCTCTCTGCTCGGCAGGGAGCCTGCTTCCTCCTCTCTCTGCCTACCTCTCTGCCTACTTGTAATCTCTCTCTCTGTGTCAAATGAATAAATAAAATCTTTAAAAAAAAATAAAAAAAATAAAAATAAAAAAATAAAAAGAATGTCACTTGAGACCAGGATTTAAAAAAAAAAAAAACTGGGTGGAAGAGCAAGGCTTCTTCTTCTGTTGCCTGTTGTTTAGATACTGTAACCCCCACTCCTAACTTTGCCAGTTTCCAGAAATCAAGGTTTTGGATAGTTCTTTCAAACTGTCTGAATATCTAAATGGCAACAACAGTAAAAAGAGCATTTCTGTAGAGTGGCCCAGGATTGAACTTTGGGTGAAACCTCATAGAGGTGGCTTGGGCTTGATGATTCTCTTGTGGGTCTTAAAAGTCTGGATTTTTAGGGGCCTGTGGCTGGTTCAGTAGGTAGAGCATGTGACTCTTGATCTTAAGGTTGGTTCAAGCTCCATTTTGGGTGTAGAGATTACTTAAAATCTTAAAAAAAAAAATCTGCAGTTTTAAAGCATGTCTGCCTGAAAGATGATGGTTGTTTTAACTTCCTCAAGTTTTAAAAAAAGGAAAAGAAAGATTTTTCCCTCTCAGTCTTCTCCCCAACATTCAACACATCTAAACTGCAGTTGGGGCTGATAGGTACGAAAAGGGTCTAAGTGGATCTATGCTTTAGAATTACATCCCTAGGCTAGAGAACCAGGCAGTTCTCACCACAGCCCTGCAAGGTAATCTCCATTTGCCAGATGAGGCGCAGGCTCAGAAAGGTAGAGATGATGAAAAGTAGGTACCTGAACAGGGAAATCCTGCTTCCCACCGCTCTGCCCTTTTGAGGATTGGCTCAGCTTTGTCTCTGTTCTTTTTGGAATCTCTGCAAATGCAGATGCATCTAGCCCTTGCCATCATCTGCCTGGCATCACAGTGGGGAGCTGCATCCAGCTTCTTGGCTGCCCTCCTGGCCTTTGTGTAATGTTGGGAGATTAGGGAAATGGCAACAACACAGGGACAGGAAAACCTAGGCAAAGAGGAATCTCTGAGAATGCCACTGATGGCTTGAGTAGTGGGTGAATAAAGGCAGTACAAACTTGAAATGTTTTCAGTAAGACTTGGAGAATGTATTGGTGTGGAGGCATGTGTCTGAATTGTTTTAGAGAACCTGAAGGCTAACTCCATGGAAGGCAGCATATATACCACTGTGGACTCTGCTTACAAACATCAAAAACTGAATAAGAAATGGTTGTATGCCCTGAAGAGTTTAGTGTGAGGGAAGAGTTACAGAAATAGTTCATCTTATTAAAATGAGGTAGAGGTTGTATAGGGTGCTTTGGAAGGGGAGAAAAGACTTGACCTGACCTAGGGATTCAGGGAGGGCTTTCTTTCTTTTCTTTTCTTTTCTTTTTTTTTTTAAAGATTTATTTATTTATTTTATTGGACACAGAGAGAGGTCAGATCACAAGTAGGCTGAGAGGCAGGCAGAGAGAAAGAGGAGGAAACAGGCTCCCCACTGAGCAGGGAGCCCGATGCAGGCCTCGATCCCAGGACCCTGAGACCATGACCTGAGCCAAAGGCAGAGGCTTTAACCCACTGAGCCACCCAGGCACCCGTTTTTTTTCTACCTCCAGTAGTCAGTACCATTCCTGGCACCAGTGAGCACCAGGAAAGCCCTATCAGAAATCTGTCAGATTTCTCTCTACAATGTCGCTATAGATATGAATCTTCCAGTCAAATTCAAAACAAAACAAAACAGTGGGAAAGATTGTGTGTGTAGGGAACTATTAGCAGTTTGGTATTTTAATTAGAGTGTGGTATACTAATGGAAGAAGAAAATGGGTTCTCCAAATTCCCTATGCTCTTGAGTGGTAGCTGCCTGGGACACTACCAAGGAGTTTGGGGTCCAAGGGAAAAGAAGGTGAAGTGAATATTAGTGAAGTGTGTTTAGACATGGGTTTAGGAAGAAAGTTAGAAACTAGATTTGGGGAGGTGGAAAAGGAATCTAGAGGTTTCTGGCTTGAGTGACTGGGTAGATATTAGAGGTATTGAGACCCAAAATACAGAGAACTCGTATTGAAAAGAAGATGAAAAAGTCACTGTTAATCTGTCAACTTTTTATTTGCCTTTGGATTTATATAGAAAACAGATTGAGATGTGAGTCGGAAACTAAGTAGTTGGTTGGATGAGTGAATGAGGGATGGGCAGAAGGAAACATTGCCCATCATAGAGGCCTGGAAAAGTTAGAGGAACAGCAGGAAAGAGTAGTGTAGAGACAGGATTAGAGTGCTCAGAGTAAAAGAATGGTCACGAGGGTCTATGGTACAGGATTTACGTGTGCCATAATTGCTTTGTTTCACTCAAAGTTTAAGAGACACATAGGACCACCTACTTTGTGCCAGGCACAGTGATTGGGTGCTGGGGATACAGCAGTAAGACATATAGTGTTTCTGTCCTCGAGGTATAGAGGAGACTAAGAGATAAATAAACTGGATGGGAGGCTTTATTAGATAAGGCAGTTGGGGGAGTGAGATGTGAGTCAAGAGCTGAAGAATGAGAAGAAACCAACTATGGGGAGAACATTCCAAGAGAGTCTGAACTAGCACAGAGGCATAAAATAGGAAAAAGTTTGGCATGTGCTAGGAACAAAGGGAGGCAAGATGAGCAGTGGAAAGAAAGATGGAGGTGGACAAGATCCAGAATATTCAGGGACTTTAGGTGATGGCATGTTTAAGTTTTATTGCCCTGTGTTGGGAAACTCTTGGAGGGTTATGAGCAGGTCAATGATGAGATCTATAAGACATAGGATGTATACAGTTTAGAAGGCTGATATGCCCTTTTTGGGGCTAGGTAGCTCTGTTCGAACTGGGACAGTGCTCTAGTTTCTTTGCCATTCATATGGTTGGTTCCCTTTAGAGGACTTTTGTAGCCTCCTTTATCAGCAGCTGTGCGACAACTGGCCGTTGTAGCTGCTTTGTGTCCTCCAGATGGGTTCCTCCCCGTGTGACTCAGGACCTGAGGACCCGAAGATTCCAAGACCAGGGATTTGATGTGGTTAATTAGAAAAGAGTCTCCCTTGAGAAACTGATGTATGCCATGTGGGTCAAAGAAGCCATGTGGCCTTCTGTTCCTCAGCAGCTAACCAGGCACCTAACGCATGGATGTTTTCCCATTCCTTTTGGAAGAGACAGCATAGATGCTCTTCCATTTCAGGAATGGCAAAACTGAGTGATGTGTCCAGTTTGTTCATATTCTCAATAAACATTTATTAAGCCTTTACTATGTACCAGGCTCTATATTATAGAAGACTGGAAGGTGCCTTATGTTAAGGTCTGGTTTCCTCTAACTTTCTTCAAACTGTAGAATGGACCATCACATGAAGGCAAGGTAGATCATTGTTTAAATGTAAATAGACCATGTGTTTTTATAACCGTCTGTTATTTGTGCATAAGCTCTTTTCTGCACATATCTCCTAGAATGAGAGGTAACTCATCTTGAACGTGAGCCACTGTGCTTACCTGAGGTCATATATGGTGGTCCTTCCTTCTCCCTTTCTCTTATTACCTACTCCGTTGTCCATCAGTGTGGCTGAATAAATATTTATTCAACCCCCACTATGTGGTCAGCCCTGTACTGGGTGCTGAGGATCAAGAGAATGGTGAATAACAACAGTGTCCTTAGATTCATAAAGCTGTGAGTCTTTGATTTTGGATTTTGTCTGGGACTTGTTTTGGATCGTCTCTCTGAGTTTCTTCTTGTTTGAAATAAAATAGACTCTGAAAACATATTTTTTGGGGGCACCTGGGTGGCTCAGTGGGTTAAAGCCTCTGCCTTCGGCTCAGGTCATGATCTCAGGGTCCTGGGATCGAGGCCCGCATCGGGCTCCCTGGTTGGCAGGGATCCTGCTTCCCCCTCTCTCTCTGCCTGCCTCTCTGGCTACTTGTAATCTCTCTCTGTCAAATAAATAAATAAAATCTTTAAAAAAAATTAAAAAACAAAACAAAACATATTTTTTGGTAGTCCCTGGGATCTTGGAGATATTGTTGGGATTTGGATTTCTTAAATTGGCATATATAAATTTGTTTATAATGGGCCATGAGTTCAAAAATAAAGTATTAAGACTTAGAGGATTTGTGGGTTGATAAGTAAGGATCCAGTGAAATCCTCAGTAAAATACTTTGGCTCTGGTAGATGTGTGATTTTTAACTTTTTAAATGAGCCCTTACAAGTCATGTGCTCCTACAGACTCTTCATTTGAGAAATGAAGAAACGTGCCAGAAAGAAAGAGATGAAGGAATCTCCCCTAGGTTATATGTAATTCATGGCAGAGTGAGAACCAGAACCTTGGGTCTCCAGAATGAGTCATGCAGTCAGTGCTTTTCTCACTGTTCTTTGGTTCATGCTGATTTTGCCTTCTCTGAGCCCTTTTCCTGCTTGGGAATCAGCACGGTAGTTCTCATTTCCAGGGATCTCGTTTGTATGTACACTCCCTCCCCTTATACAATCCAGTTGTTCCCTTAGTGCTTGCTGCTAACTTTATTCTAGCTCCTGCTGCTTACTGAACTTTTATTTACTCATATGTTTATAGACCTTTGTGCCCCCCCCCCAGGCTTTAATGCAGGGACTAATGTCTAGTATGAAGATAGATGTCAGTAAATGGATAGCCCAAGTAACCACACAGGTGTCCTTGCTTTATTTCAGGAATGCCTCTGGCTCAGGCAGTAGCCATTCTTCAGAAGCACTGTCGCATCATCAAAAATGTCCAGGTTCTCTACAGTGAACAGGTGAGTGGTAGCTGCTTTGTTTACTGAAATAGCATTCCTCATCACTGAGTCATCTCCAGAGGCTGATGCTCTGGGAGAGGCAGATTGGCAGGGATTGCTTGGTCATTGTGTTTGAATGGGAGAATCTCTAGCACTAGTTAGTTACCAAGTACATTTTCTTTAATTCTGAAACTTTTAATCTTGATAATCTAGTGCTGCCAGATTTGGAAGAGCAGTAATAACTGAACTTGTTTTTTGATGTGTATGACTACCTACTGGTCCTTAGACAGGGATGTTTCAGTGGGAGGTCACCTCAAGGGCTGTCTTGTCCTCTAGGGTACTTGCCTTCCACTTTTGTATTTAAAATAGTCTTTTATGCTCTGTTGATTGGTTTGTGTTCAAAGTTGTTGAAATGCAAATTTCTAGCCAGCAGAGCATTTCAGACTTGAAAAGAAACAGGTGTAGCTCACTACCTAGTGAGAATGTTCTGATACATGAGATCGTATATCAAAATATTGGCTCCAAATTAATGGACACAGTTCATATTTTGCTTTTTTTTTTTGGTCTGATTTATGGTGGTCTCTATTAAATGTTGATCAGTTGGGCCAGGAATTAACCCCTATTGTATAATGTTGCATGTATCTACAAACACCTTTTCCATTTCCAGAAAGAATGTATATGTTACACCAGAGTACTTTCTGAACATCAGGATTTTTTGTGTTTGGTTTTATATGTAAAGTTAGAGACTGTTTTTTATGGGCTTTTAGAGCTTGTCTGGAGGTTCTAGCAGGGGAGCGCAGCTACTCATATACCCTTGACCGAAGAACCGTCCTCTCCTCTATCGGGGAAGGTCGTCCTCTTCGACCGTGCGCGGAGCTTCGGGAGGGACGCACATGGAGCGGTGAGGGAGGAAGGGGACACCCGCCTAGCCAGCCAGATCAGCCGAATCAACCCTGGCGATCAATGGGGTGACAGATGTCACAGCCAGATCGCCCTCACATCCTTTATGGGCTTTTAGAAATAAGATTCTTTATCACTCTAAAAATGTAATCTACCTTCTGCTGAACTCTCTGAAACCTGTGATTCTTCTGTGACACAGACCATGTGTTGCTGTGTGGAGCAACTTTTATGGTACCCTATGTGTCACAAACTTCAGAGAATAAATATGTTTTGTATTGTTTTGGTTTTTTAAGTATTTTATTTATTTGACAGAGCACAAGCAGGGGGAGCGGCAGAGGGGTAAGCAGGCTCCCCACTTAGCAGACTCAATCCCAGGACCCTAGGATCATGACCTGAGCTGAAGGCAGATGCTTAATGGACCGAGCCACCCAGGCGCCCCAGGGAATAAATAGTTTTTGAGCCTATACATGCTACAGGGTGTCCCCACTAACTTTTCTGAGACCTTCTAAGTACTATTTTGATGATTTTATTCCCCTTTGTTCCAATTAGTTTCAGATCCTGAAGCACATGACAGTTTATTTTTGACATGAAGAAAGTTGTGGATTAGAGGTGAATGAGATTCTGTGAGGCTTTCCAGTTTGGCCTAGGGTCAGGGTTGAGCTTCTCATCTATATCCAGTAATTACACTCTGCAGTGCAATACTCCTCTTCCAGCCTAGTGAGAGAGACCCTATATAAAGGGTGTTCCCTCATGAGACAGAATGCATAATCTCCAAGCAAGGGCTTAGATATTCTTGTGGGGCCTACCACGGAACAAGGGACTCCTAAGAGTGGGCCAGGTGGTTCCTTGAGCCACAGTGTCAAAGTGTTTTCTCATTTATAAACTGAAGGATGGTGACTTTTCCTCTTTATTGCACTCCGATGATCACTAACCTACTCTGACTTTCAGTGTTAGACTGTGAGGGAATTACTCATGACAATTAGCAACCATCCAAACAGGGATAATGGGCTAGCTTCTTGAGCATATAGCTCCTGTATATTCACTTAAAATCAGATTTGGGGACCCCCAAGTTAGATGCATTTGAAAATAGGCTTGACCGGTTTTTTGTTTTTTTTTTTTTTAAAGATTTTATTTATTTATTTGACACAGAGAGAGAGATTNATTAGATGCATTTGAAAATAGGCTTGACCGGTTTTTTGGTTTTTTTTTTTAAAGATTTTATTTATTTATTTGACACAGAGAGAGAGATTACAAGTAGGCAGAGAAGCAGGCAGAGAGACAGGGAGAGGAGGAAGCAGGCTCTCCGCTGAGCAGAGAGCCCGATGTGGGCCTCGATCCCAGGACACTGAGATCATGACCTGAGCCGAAAGCAGAGGCTTTAACCCACTGAGCCACCCAGGCACCCAAGGCTTGACCGGTTTTTAAGAATGAAGTTTATTTCTTATTTCACTATCTTTGTTGTCTGTTGTTCCAATCTTTAGGTACACATAGTAGTTTTAGCATTGAGGTCATTTCCCCTGGAATCAGTTGGAAAACATGGGTTTTTGAGTCCATGGTTTGGATCCTTGCTCTTCCTATTTCTTAGCCATGCAACTTTTGGCAAGTTACTAGCCAGCCTGGTTCTCCTTCTGTAATGTGGATATAGTTTCCTTTTAATAGAATAATCTTTTTTTTAAATTTTATTTATTTATTTTAAGTAATCTCTACACTCATTGTGGGGCTCAAACTCACGACCCCAAGATCAACAGTCTCATGCTCCTCTGACTGAGCCAGTCAGGCGCCCTAGAATAGAATAACCTTTTGATGAGGATCAAGAAGAGGTGGTCTCTCAGAGCTCTGATATAGTTCTTCTTAAATTGGGTCTGTCCTCCTCTGCCCTCCTTCTCTTCCTTTCCCATCTGTCTCCTTGCTCCCATCAAGTGTGAAGAATAGTTTGGCCCCATTAAATGTTTCAGAAATATCTTCTTGTCTCTAGCAAATCACACCTTGGAAGTTAAATGTGTATATCAAGTAGGTCCCATCTTTCTTAGAGGAAAAGTGTTAACCAAGAGTGAACAGCTTTACTAAACTCTTTCATATGGAAGACTGTATAGTTCTGGGTCACTGGAAGGGCCTGCTTAAACATCGTATAGTAAAGGTATACTTTTATTCTGCAGATAAAAATACTAATAAAATAATTGTTGTGAGGATAAATTGCTTGCTTTTGAAAATTATCTAGTCATGTCCTGAATTGTAACCATGTCGGGAGAAAAATGATCAGATCTTGGGAGAGTGTAAGAAAATTCAGATCCTCCCATCATTCCTCCTCCAAGCAAGGATCTTGAAGGATGCTAAATGTTGCTTCATCCTGCTTACTGCCATGGAGTACCCTCTCAGAAAGGTGTTCTAGGTTGAGAATAAGTGATCTAAGGTCAGGGTTCATTGTTGTATTACCTTGCTTGACACCTAATGGTTTTAGACATTCATACAGCCCTGCTGGAAAATTACAACGTTCTTTCTTCTAGTGTTTGCCAGGCATAGTGGTGCCACCTGGGCCTGCTACCTTGTGAAGATCATTGGGGTAGAAGGGAACAGACAGTCTGAGCAAATCACAGAGGGCTCTTTGGAGAGATTTTTTTTTTCTTTTTTTAGATTTTGTTTATTTATTTGACAGAGACACAGTGAGAGAAGGAACACAAGCAGGGGGAGTGGGAGAGGGAGAAGCAGGTTTCCTGCAGATCAGGGAGCCTGATGAGGGGCTCGATCCCAGGACCCCGGAGTCATGACCTGAAGGCAGATGCTTGACATCTGAGCCGCCTAGGCGCCCCTTCTTTTCTTTTCTTTTAAGATTTTTTTTTAAGAGTGCCAGACGAAGAGGGAGAAGCAGGCTCTCTACTGAACAGGGAGCCTAGTGTGGGGCTCGATCCCAGGACCCTAGGATCACGACCTGAGCCAAAGGCAGACGCTTAACAGACTGAGCCACCCAGGAGCCCCTGGAAGGAATTTTTGCAGTGAGGCCTACATCAATGGCACTGGCCTTCCAGCCTACATCTCTGTCTCTGACAACCACACTTCCATCATTCACTATGTATACCTTGGGAGGCTCTACAAAGAAACTTCTAAACTCTTTTGAGAGCTGTGTGCCAGTTTAAAGGAGGGGCAAGGTTTCGGATGCTGGGTTTTGGTTTTTTTTTTCCTGCTGGGCAGCTTGGTTTAGCAACCAAATGGCTTTGGATGTCAAGTCCTTGAATTGATTGCATTGGAGCAGAAGCAGGGTGGTGATGCAGACATGATGGAAGTGTGCTGTATGCTAAGTGCTGTGCTTGGTGCCCTTTCTCCTGCTATCTAGACCTATTATTTCTGTTCCCGCAACAACCCTGGAGAGAAGGGATGATGGTATTGCCATGAAGAAACTAGAGCTCAGAGAAGTTTTGAGAGTCACTTAAGGTCACCAGCTCACCAGTACTCAAGGCTGGCTCTGTCCACTGTTTTGTGCTGCTACTCCCCTCCCCCCAGGACTCAGAGGGGGCAGATGTAGAAATATGACTCCTTAGATCTTAGATTTGGGCTTTTCAGAAAGAAGCACATGCGACATGGGATGGTGGGGAGAGAGAAGGAAGGAGTAAGAGTGTCATTTATATATAAACAGCACAAGGTATTTCTTTGTCCTGGAACATGGCTTAAAGCAGTCAAAGTATAGAATATATTTTCTGTGGATGGCACAAACAGCCTGGAAGTGAATGGACATAGGTTCAGCTAACATGCATTGAACATTACCTGACAAACTTGGGTCCTAGCGAGGCCCTTTTACCTGGCCTGTTTCTCATTGATTGTTTTGTAGGTTTGATAGGTAAACCTGTGCTATAGGTGTGGACCTTGGACCTTCCAAAAAGAAAATGGCCTGTATATTCACATATAATCTTGGCCCTTTCCCTTAAGTATTATTACTCAAAGCCTAGAAGAAAGAGACTCTTTTCATCCAGTATTAGGAGGCAGCAGCTTCAGACTGGAAGCAGAGGACACTGCATTTACAAAACAGTTTGTTAGTTGGGCAGGGCAGGGGCTATCTGCACTTGCATAATCCCTGTGCATTGCATTTAGATTTGTAAGGTTTTTGGTAGTTGCTGTTGAGTAAATTGTTCAGAGTGCTTTATTTTTTGTTTTTCAGTCTCCTCTAAGCCATGACCTCATCCTTAACCTGACTCAGGACGGGATCAAACTGCTGTTTGATGCTTTCAATCAGAGACTTAAGGTAACTATGAATGACAACTAAAGTTGCCTGTCAGGGTGATTAATAGGTGCTATTGTGAAATGTTTCTGAAACTAGTAAGTCGGAGCAGACTCCTGTGATTCAGAGTCCACCACAGTCTAGGGTACTGAAGCTGTTCCTGTTCCCCTAAAAAGAGGAAAGCTGGGGGTGGGGTGGAGTGGTTGGAAAGAGGCTGGGAAGGGCTCCAATCCGAGGCTCCAGAAGTAAAAGGGAAAAGGTGTTGCAGATTTGGGGAATATGCTATGGGGAGGGGACTCAAGTTATTCAGCTTAAGGAAAGAGAGAGAAAGCTAAGTATTGGCCATACATTATTCCAGGTCTTAAAAAGGATACTAAAAATGGGGCCTAACTGCAGAATAGGACCAAAAGACTTGTTTTTGTATCTTGTTTTACTTCATTCTTAAGTCAAACAGTATGACTTGGAAGATGAAAAATGGAACTGTTCTTCCTAAAATGCTGGGGCTTAGGGCTTAACACCACCAGCGATGAGTTGATTCTTTAACCCCCTTCAGGAATTTAAACAAACAACTTAGTGGTGTGTAGGGTTTGTCTTAATTGCTGTTCAAGTGCAGTTTACTAACACCTGTTTTCAGTCCAGGATGTTTTTAATGCACTATTTACAAATGCCTGAGCTTCACGGATTAGTCATGCGGCACCAGACTCATGCCTCAGAGTCACAAGGTTGAATGTGGCTCTGGGCAGTGGCATACCAGAGTGGTTATCCTGGTGAGGTTGTGCCTTTCCAAAAGGCTTGGGTACTTCCTAGTTCTTATCATCCTATCACAAGTGAGCTGCTAAGGAGAAAACAGAACATGGAAAAAGAATCTGTACATTGAAAGAGATTTCCTCATTTATGATTATTTTTCAAAACGTAAATGTCAGTATTCTTAGCCCCACAACTACCTTGCCTCTCCTTGTGGACTCAGTCATCGTGTCTTCACTGACCAGAAGTTTCACAGTGGGAAAGGGAAGTGGATCGTCATTAGTGTGGCTTCATTACAAATTGGAGGGAAAATAATCTGGAAACACCTTTACAGAGAATTATTTGTCTCAGCTTGGTAAGTCCACTTTAGGAAACATAACCCCAAAAGATTATGGAGAAGGTAATGTTCCCTTTACATATGTTGCCTACATTGCAGGACTTTTCATAGTAATGAAAGGCTGGAAATAATGTAAATCGACAAAAAAGGAGGATGGCTAGGCAGCCCATCATAGAATTACAGCCTGGTGAGGACAGTGTCATATATTTAGTGAATACTTGGTACAGGTTAGGCATCTGGCTAAGTCCTTCCCATACATTTCCTAATTTAACAAGCTTGTGAGCAATACTGTTTACCAGTGAGATAATAGAGGGACAGAGAATGAGTGGTCAGCTAAGCTTTTAACCCTGAATTACCAGTGTGTGGTGGCCCTTGGAAATAGAAATGACTTAGCTTCTGTTGAGGGGTATTGGAAATAAATGTGATAAAAGCTGAAGAAAATTGTGTGAGCACACTATGGAGAAAGGTGAGGAAGGGAAGTACATTTGAATGGGGAAGGAAATAAATAGAACCTGCTCTTTTGCTTTCGGTGGGGTCCCTTTGAAAGGAGGGAGGGGGCTGGGGCCCTGTCTGAGCCTCTGGAAACTGGGGAAGCAATTCTCAGGTGCCCTTGGTCAGCATCAGGTTTGAGCTACCCCATCTGCCTGCCCTTCCATCTGAGCACCTACGAATCTACCTCTCCCTGATGTCTTGACTCCCTGTCTGTGAGAAAGCCCTGTGGGATGAGGCTTCACACATCTCAGCCTTTACAGCTACCTCTTTTCCTTTCCTGTTTGGCTGCTTCCATGGCTTCTCCTCTGGGGAAATCGAGGCCTTTTCCAGCCTAGAGGGTGGTAAATCATGGACTTCAGACTTCCCCAGTTGCTTGTTCCTGTGACCCAGCAAGCTCCATGGGCCAAAATCTGCTTGTTGATTGTCCTGGTGACATGAAGGACTCCCAAGATGGGTCTCTTGCCACAAGTGCTGTCATACGTAGGCCCTGTGATTAACTCTGGTCTACTGCTTTCCCATTAGTCAGGCAGGATTGAAACACCCAAAATATTGGTCTGGATTATTGGTAGGTGGGTGACAGTGACACAGAAGGAATATCCTCAAGGCCTACTCCCACAGGGTGAGTGGTGGCTCACTGGCCAGCTATTGGGGTGGCAGTCAGGGAGGCAGGGTGCCTGCTCCTGCTATATATAAGCAAGGCTTCTGGCTAAAGGTTGAGGCTTTCTGCCAGCGTGGGGCCCTGGCCTTGGTGAAATGGCATACCAGTTTGGCATGATACAGGCTTTCTGAAGGGGACACTAGGTATCTTATGAATCACAGCTGTTCCCTTGTCCTTCCTTGTATGACCTCTGAAGACACCTCTTTTCATGCTTTCTAGCTTCATGTTGCCTGTAGCTAGCTTCATAGCAGTCAGATTTGCCTGACATTTTAAGTACCTTTCCTGTGTGAACTAATAAGGCAGACCTTAATTTTGTTGGGCTGGTGAACAGCATGCGCAAGTAGTGTAGGAAAGAATTGATTGAAGTGCTGTGATGGCCCAGCAGAGGGAGTTACTCTTAGCTGCAAGTAGGATCAGAATAGCTGCATTATAATTGAGAGGTGCCCAATGAGAGGTTCAGTGTTAGGATCTTTAAACAAAGTTAGGGATAAGGTCTGGCCAAGAGTAAACTGCCCATTATGTCTCATTTTCGGTGGCAGTGCCAGATGCTTCTACACACAGGGCCCCACAGCCCCTTGTAGTGTGAGGCCCTCAGGGCACGTGGACATTGAACCAGCTGTGCTTGTTCCTCTACGGTGAAGGAAGGCCAGGACTCCCAGCTGGAGTATAGTAGCTGGTGCTCCAGGCCCCAGCCAGCCATGCTTCTGGCATAGACTTCATAGTGCTCATTACTTGGCACCGCTAATGACTGAGCATTCAATACTTTTGTCTCTGCCCTGAATTCTTGGCATTTAATCCAAGGCTGAACCCCTTGAAATGACACAAGCGTCCTGAGGTTCTTCAGTTGCCCTTCAGTAGAGATATATATATATATGAATATTGTCACACTTGTCCTAACCTAATGCAATATGACTTCTTTCCCAGCAGGATAAACTCCCCCCCAACTTTTTGTTTTGTAAACTAAACTATTTTAAAGCTGTTTTTTAAAGTGATTTGATTTGGGGTCTTTCTAATGCAGCAAAGTGTGGGATAGAAGGCAGAGGGCTCAGTATCCAAAGGTACGGCTTTAAGCTTTAAGCGACATGATTTGTTTCTGTGGAAGATTTCATGGTTTCATGGTTCTGTATATGTAGTCCTCTGTATGACCCAGTAGTAGATTTAAGTAGAGGAACCTTGACCCACAGTATCCATGGACATCTGTTGAGTGATCCACTGGAAGAAGGAAAAGGAGAGGTCATGCTGTGTGTGGTATGGATTTTTCCTCCACATTTAAAAATGAGAATCTTTTTTTTTAAGATTTTAAGTGATCTCTACACCCAACAAGGGGCTCAGACTGAACCCCGAGATCAGGAGTCACATGCTCTCCCACCTGAGCCAGCCAGGCTTCCCTCTATAAATGTCTTTTCAGTCAGTCTATTTCAACTGCAGAGCATTACCAATGCTTAAACATTTGATTTTTTTTTTTTAGGTGATTGAAGTATATGACTTGACTAAAGTAAAGTTAAAATACTGGTGAGTTTACTCCCCTACTGGTATCTGTCACAGGATTGGTACAAATGGAGTTTATCTATTACCCTCATTAAGTTAGTAAAGGATTCCCATCCATAGCAGTTCTAGGATTACAGCCTGGTGCCATGATTTCCTCAGGCAGCCTCCAAACCTACACAGCTTTCTGGGGAAGAGAAGGAAGTCTTGTTAAGGACATGCTGTGTTTAAAACACTTCTCATGTATATATCAGCTCATTTCATCCTCAACAACAAACCAGGACCTCAGCTCAGAGGTGATGTGACTGTCTTGTGGGTCACAGCTGCCGCTGCCCCCCCACTATAGGTCTGACTCCAAAGCCTATGAATGCTAAAGAGAATGCTGAAGGGACTGCTCTTTGGGGGCCAAAAGTCTCCTTTTTTTTTTTTTTTTTTTTTTAATTTTGTTTGGNCCTGGGTGGCTCAGGTGGGAAGCTGCTTCTCCCTCTCCACTCTCCCTGCTTGTGCTTGCTCTCTTTCTCTCTCTTTCTGTCAAATGGATAATTAAAATCTTAAAAAAAAAAAAAAGATTATTTTAAAGAGAGCACGTGCAGTGGGGAGGGGCAGGAGAGAGAGAGAGAGAGAGACCTACCTAAACAGACCCTGCACTGAGCATGGGCCTGACCCAGGGCTCAATCTCACGATCCTGAGATCATGACCTGTGCCAAAACCAAGAATCAGATACTTAACCTACTGTGCCACCCAAGCACCTTTTTTTTTTCCTTCCATATCTCCTCCCCTCTCCTCCCCTCCCCTCCCCCCCCTCTCCCTTCTCCNTTCCTTTCCCCTTTCCCCTTTCCTTCCTCCTTTCCTTTCCCCTTTCCTTTCCTTTCTTTTTCTTTTTCTCTTTCTTTCCTTCCTTCCTTCTTTCCTTCTTTTCTTTTTCTTTTTTTCTTTTCTTTCCTTCCTTCTTTCTTTTCTTTTCTTTCTTTTCTTCCTCCCTCCCTCTCTCCCTCCCTCCCTCCCTCCCTTCCTTCCTTCCTTCTCTCTTTCTTCCAAAATTTTATTTATTTATTTGAGAAAGCAGGCACATATGGGAGAGGGGCAGAGGGAAAGACAGAAGCGTACTCTGTGCAGAGCATGGAATCTGCCATGGGGCTCCATGGGATCAGATCTCGACCTGAACCAAAACCAAGAGTTGGACGCTCAACCAACTGAGCCACCCAGGTGCCCCTAAAATCTACTTTTTAGAATGGAAATGGGAATAGCTTCTATCATAAAACAAATATTTGAGCCCCCATTATGGCAAGGCACTGTGCTAGCATCCAGAATACTCCATATAGTAAGCTTCTTTAACAGGCTTCCCTTTCCCTTTGTGGGGGCGTGAAAGGGCCCAATTCCTGCCCCCCCCAAAATATTCTTAACCTTTAAGCATTCTTCTTAAAGTCATACATGCCTTATCTTCATGCTCATCATCTGAAATCGTGCTCCTCTTCATCCCCAAGCCCCTCCCCCTGAGGTGTTTCCCCTTTGCATGGGATCCATCCCCCTTGCCCCACCACTCACCCAGTCCTTGAGTGCTGGCTCTCAAGCAAACAGGCTGTTTGGGGCACCTGGGTGGCTCAGTCAGTTAAGTATCAGACTCTTGGTTTATGATCTCAGGGTCTCGTGTGGGGCTCTGTACTTACAAAGTGGATTCTGCTTCACATTCTTGTTCCCTCTCCCTCTGCCCCTCCCTGCCTGCTCTGTCTCTCTCTCTCAAATAAATACATAAAATCTTTAAAAAGAAAGAAAATAAGCTGCCTTGCTTGGCTATACTGTTCTTTTAAGATGTTCATCCCCTTTTAAGAAAGTTCCTTTTCAAGGCAAACTATTAGTAGGCATCCTAGGAAAGCACATTAACACTTTCTGTTCCTGTGGCTACTCTTTATCCAAGTCCACATGCCATGGGGCTGAGACTGAATTTCCTTCTAAACTGCCTGATGACCACACATGTCTCGGCAGGCCCTAAGGATCAATTCTGTCTATCAGCCTCAGGAGACTTGACTTGTTCTGACTTCATTAGTTATTCCTCACTTAAAATTTCTTTAATTAAACTTGTGTTTTGGCATACTTGTAAACTCACCTGCCTATGTTTTAAGAATAACTATTCCAGCCACCATCTTCAGTGATTTGAAAAGCATCTTTGTTTTTCAGTGGAGTGCATTTTAACTCTCAGGCCATAGCTCCCACCATTGAGCAGATTGACCAGTCTTTTGGTGCAACCCATCCTGGAGGTAAGCCAAGTCTATCTGATTCCTCTCATCATCTGTCACAGCCCATAATGATAAACCTAACAAGTGGTACCATCCCAGCCCCAGCACCCTTGAAGCCAGGTTCCTGTAGAATTTGAGGGTTGATAGTTGGGTGTGAAGGAAAGTTTCTCCCCCTTGTTTTCAGCCTAGTAGGTCAGTTGAGGAATCAGAGACAAGGAAGGTGTTGCCAAGCTTGTTTGTGTTCACATCTGATGCCATTCAAACATGTCATTTTCTCCTCCCCATTCCCACAGTGTACAACTCTGCTGAGCAGCTCTTCCACCTCAACTTCAGAGGACTGTCTTTCTCTTTTCAGTTAGACTCGTGGACCGAGGCTCCCAAGTACGAGGTTAGCCCTTCTCTTCCTATGGTATTTGCACCCAGTATCCAGGTAATGTGGACCTAGCAGATGGTGCCACTGGGGAAACTGGATAGCCTTTCTTTGTTTCCTCATCTCTGAGGTTTTCAGAGGCCAAGATGGGTGCAGTGGGTGGGATTGATAGCAAGAACAAAGCCCAAGCCGGCATTCCCAGGAATAGGGCCCTTCCCACTGCAGAATGAGGTCAGGCTAACTTTTCAGAGAGAAATTCAGTTGTGCCTTGCTTTAAACTCCAAATCACTGTTCTTTTTTTCAGTGGCCTAGAGTTTGAGAGTCCCTTCTGGATTTTTAGTCATCTCTTGCTTTTATCAAAATGTTTCATTCACCCTTAGGTAGTGTGCTTTGACCTGGCCCATGAGGGCTGGGGAAATGGCAGAGCCTGGCTCCCACGGCCTGCAGTGTGCTCTTAGTAAAACTTCCGTCTTGTATTTGCAGCCCAATTTTGCCCATGGCCTAGCTTCTCTCCAGATACCCCACGGGGCGACTGTGAAACGAATGTACATCTACAGTGGAAACAGCCTCCAGGATACAAAGTATGTGTGGGGAGCACAAACTTCATGGGCCCTGGGCTCCCTGGGAGGGAGGCCAAAGCCTCTGTTCATTCTGTGCCTGTTTCCAGGGCTCCCGTGATGCCCCTGAGCTGTTTCCTTGGCAACGTGTATGCTGAGAGTGTGGATGTTCTTCGAGATGGAACTGGACCCTCAGGTTTACGACTTCGGCTACTTGCTGCAGGTCAGTTATTGGCCTTGGAGTGGTGGATTCTCCATTATATCCACGTTGAGACAGTCTAAAATCCCACATGCTTAGAGATAATTTTTACAGGACAATGTAGATATTTATGGTTAAAGCTTTCCTTTAATTTATGAAGGGACAAGACACAGCTTTATCATTAGCAAATCTTAATAAATGACAGTAGCACTGCTTCCCCTAGCATGTGCATAAGTCTTCTGTGTGCTTACGTGGTTTTGCATTGCTTCCCAGGCTGTTTACTAGAGATGCATCTTAGGGGCAGTGATATTGGCCTGTTCTCCCTTCCCCCCCCTTTTTTTAAGATTTATTTACCCATTTTATTTTTTTTATTTTTTATTTTTTTTAAAGATTTTTTATTTATTTCACAGAGGGAGAGAGATCACAAGGAGGCAGAGAAGCAGGCAGAGAAAGAGGGAAGCAGGCTCCCCGCCGAGCAGGGAGCCCGATGTGGGCCTCTATCCCAGGACCCTGAGATCATGACCTGAGCCGAAAGCAGAGGCATTAACCCACTGAGCCACCCAGGCGCCCTATTTTCCCATTTTAGAGAGCACACAGAGCGGGGAGGGGCAGAGGGAGTCTCAAGCAGACTCCATGCTGAGCACAGAGCGTGACGTGGGGCTCATTCCCACGACCCTGAGATCACAACCTGTGCCGAAACCAAGAGTCGGACGCTCAACTGACTGAGTCACCCAGGTGCCCCGTCCCATTTACCACTCTTTATGGCCTGTTCCCAGTAGGCTGGCAGCAAGGACTTGAACTCACCCTGCTGTGAGTTTTGCTGACTATAAACAAAAAGCTGCTGCCTTCAGTGGCTGATCTCACCAGGATCCATTCCTCATTTGTGATTTTCTTATATGTGACCAGTTTCAGCTACTGTGGACCTTGGGCCATGTTTAGTAGTATAGGCCATGTCTTTGGCCTGGGAGCCAGCACAGAAGCTGTGCCTTCATGGAGCTCATAGTCTAGCCAGTGTTTGTTCATAAATTGGGGTCTTACGTCAGTTTCTAGGGCACTGGTTCTTAACTATGAAGAATCTGGTATATAAACTGTGAGCTCACTCCCCTGAACAATTAGATAGTTCACAACCTCCAGGTTAGAAATTTTTTAAAATGTGGTTTTCTAGCCAAAGCAGAAAACTCTATTTATTTATTTATTTATTTGTTTGTTTGTTTGTTTGTTTGTTTTAAAGATTTTATTTATTCATTTGACACACAGAGAGAGATTACAAGTAGGCAGAGAGGCAGGCAGAGAGAGAGGAGAGAGGAGGAAGCAGGCTCCCTGCTGAGCAGAGAGCCCAATGTGGGCCTCGATCCCAGGACCCTGGGATCATGACCTGAGCCGAAGGCAGCGGCTTTAACCCACTGAGCCACCCAGGCGCCCAGAAAACTCTATTTAAAAGAATGTTGCACTTGAGCTATAGTGTTTAACAGACTTGAGATTGAGAATTGATATGTAGACAGTCAAGTGATTTAGGGTCTCTCTTGTCGGGAGGATCACACCTTGAAACAGCAAGGTAGTCAAGGATGATACAGTTTTCCCAGGTGACAGCAGAAGGAGTCTGTCGGAGCTGGGGGATGTCCTCCAATTCTGACTGCCACCCTGTACAGCACACTCCCAGCAGTCACATCTCACTGGGTCAGTGGGGGAAACACTTGAAGTCAAGGACTCACCAAATTACTGTCCAATCCAGTACTCATTGAGAGTTTCCTTTGGCAACCAGAAAGGTAGCTTGTCTCATCCAACCCATTTCTCACGTGTTTCCTTATGGAGTATAGCTACTGGGCTGTTTTTAAGATAGGAAGTTCAGCTGTCTTGGTTCCCATAGTAATTTATAGGAAGATTCACTCCATAGAATCAGAAACTGCAATAGTCTCCTAAAACTAAGGCGTTTTTCCCTGGGTAGGCTTCAGGTAGAGTGAGACAAGAGAGAAGACACACATAAAGAGCGCATTCCCTGTGGCCCCATCTGGACATTCACAAGTGTCTGCTACTTGGAGACTTTGGGCATACAGTCCAGCTTGACAGGACTTTTGGTGGGTTCTGTAGATCACCCAGGCTTGCCTGAGCAGCAGGATTTATAGACGTAGGTTAATGTGGGCTATGCTTTCCCTATGACCTAGTTAAACACAACCTTTATTTGCCACTCGGTGTATATGTGCTGTGACTAAAGACTCTTGGGTTAGTTGAAGAACTCAGTACCAGCTTATTTCAGATGTGGGATCCCTGAAGTCTTCCCTGTATAACAAATGGCTTGTTATACATGAAGGAGCTTTGTCAGCTATAAAGCTCTGTGCAGAGTTAGGTGATGGTGATTATCATGTCCCAGGAAATGCAGTCTTCCTCCACTTCTTGACTGTGTGTGTGGAGGGGAAGTAAAACACTTTGTCTTCCCATCCACAGAGTTGGTGTGTCTGTTGCTATTCCACATCTACTGGTATATGTATGTGTTTAACTGGAACTGTTTCCAAAATGTATTAGACAGAGTCAGGGTTTAAAGATTCTTTCCAAAGAAGAAACTTGGCAAATCGGATTTTCTTATCCTCACACTTTTCTGGTTTGTAATTTTTGAGTGTTAGTGGGTTTATCACTGTAGAATTAGGGAGTGAGTTAATAGATGTTTCACTCTTAGCTTTTCTATAGAGTGATCTCAAGGTCCAGTCTCTGGTTGGGGGTTACCATTGAGAAGCCCCTCTTAACATAAATTCTTGTATCTTGTCAGGACCTGGAAAGTGGCAAGAGGTAATAACACCTCATTATATACTTCCATAGCATCCATGCTGCTGTGAATTGCACACAGTTGTGTGGTGTAGGATTGGGATCTTCACACCATAAGCTCCAGTGTGAGCAGAGACTGCACTTGTTTTGCTCAGCATGTTTCTTCAGTATCTAACAAAGTGTCTAGCCCTTGGTAGTCAGTAAGTGAATATTTAGTGAGTGAAATGAATGCAGTTTTCAGAGCTCCACATCAGTTTTGTGGGATCGAATGAGTCTCTGGGGTTATTTCTTTTCTTTTTTTTTCTTTTTCATTTTTTGTTTTTTGGGTTTTTTAAGGGTTTTTTTTAGAGAGGGGAGAGGGACAGAGGAAGAGGGAAAAAGAGAATCTTAAGCAGCCTCCACACCCAGCACAAGCCTGACTCGGGGCTCGATCTCATGACCCTGAAATCATGACTTGAGCCGAAATCAAGAGTTGGACACTTAACTGATTGAGCCACCCAGGCGCCCCTTTCTGGGATTATTTCAAGGAGATGGCGATCTCTTGTAGTATTGCAAGCCCTTCTGACCTGGTATTTCTGCTTGCATGCAGCCTTTCCCCTCAGCCAGGGTTAATAATGCAGCATGCAGCCATTGGCCTCTCTGGGGCCCCCTTGGCCCTAGGCTGCAGAATCTCAGGTTCTGGGTGGGAACCTGACCACCTTTCCTTTATTCTCTGCAGGTTGTGGACCTGGCCTATTAGCAGATGCCAAGATGCGGGTATTTGAACGTTCAGTGTATTTTGGTGATTCCTGTCAAGATGTTCTTAGCATGCTAGGCTCTCCACACAAAGTCTTCTATAAGTCAGAAGACAAGGTAGAGTAAATGTGTTTATAAAGTCAAAGAGGCAATCTCCTTTTAAGTAAAATCCCTCCAAGTGGGACTCAAACTCACAACCCTGAGATCAAGAGTCACATGTTCTACCGACGGAGCCAGCTAGGCATCCTTTTTTAATCCATATTAATTTAATATCAAATAAATATAAATTGTTATTTTTCCATAGAACCTGCTCTATTAAAACGGATAAAAAATTAAATTGAAAGCTCTTTCCTGATGCTCTTGGTCAGATTGTCCTACCTTTTCTTGGGAGACCAGGACCCAGTCTGTGGTCAACCAAAGCTGGCTGCGTTATTAAGTACCAATAGCAGGGACCCTGACACTCTTGCTGACCCAACAGCTTAATTTTATACACAAATACAGTTTGTAGACTTTTAGTTAATCTGAGAACTATATTAAGGAGTTGAGATTTAATTTGTTGTTATTTTTCTCCCAACAGATGAAAATTCATTCTCCTTCCCCTCATAAACAAGTTCCATCCAAGTGCAATGACTACTTTTTTAACTACTTCACTCTTGGAGTGGTAAGTTGTGATTCCTTAGAGAAATGTTTCATTTCTGTGGTGGTGGACCATGTACTGGGCACACCTTTGTGTCCACATGGAGCTGTAACCATGCCTGGCAACAGGGAAACTAGCCCCACCTTGCTTTGCCCAATGGTCTTGCAGTGGTACCCTAAAGTGGGCCTTCCCAACCACTGAAATTTCTCAGAAACACCGGGTCCCTGCTATGTCTTGGCTTCTTTATTGAGGGCAACATACAGCTCAGATGGAGGTTGTGGGAATCATTCAGGTTAACATAGTTAACCTGGGGTTAACTGAACCAGGGGTTGCTGACTCCCACAGAGAGGGTCTAATGGCCAGTCATGACATCTGGAATAGTTAGGTGCCTTGAACCTCAGGAAATTCAGGTGGTTCCTGAATCTTCTTGGTAGCCTTTAAGTGAAAATCTGTGCTCAGTTAATCAGGTGCTTGTTAAGAAAGGTCTCCATGGTGTGTTTGAGTTCCCCAGCAGTGGGAGTTGTAACCCATGGGTCTGCTGGGCCTGCTGCTACAAAGTTTAGAATGGGGGGCTTGCAGATGATGGGTGCCCCCCTTCACTGAAAATGTCCAGTTAAGGCCGCTTGGCCTCAGCTGTCCCCTTGACTGTTGTTTGGGAGAAAGCTATTGCCCAGACGCATCCCCCTTGTGGAGTGGCTATTTTTGAGTTGGACATGCCCTTGGAAAGGCCCTTGTCCAGCCTCAGTAACTTTCCCTACTTGGACATCCTTGTTTTCTATCCCAGGATATTCTCTTTGATGCAAATACACACAAAGTGAAGAAGTTTGTCCTACACACCAACTACCCTGGCCATTACAATTTTAACATGTGAGTATACCTATACCTGCCTCTCCCAAGAACTGACCTTTGGGTTGAAAATTCCAAAGAAAAGAGAACTTGTGGCTTTGAATGTTCACTAATTTGTACCTGAATTCTTACAGTTTCATGGGAAATGAACATTTCCTGAGTGTTTGCTCTGTTCCTGGTACAGTGTCAGTACCTTCCATCTCTCTATTTGTACCCATTTTACATATAGGGAAGTAGGTTCAGAGAGCTTGGTATCTTATCCAAGATGACAGGGTCTTCACACCCCCAGCCAGGGCTTCAGGGGTGGGTTCATTCTGTGTTTCCTGGGGTGCAGGGTTGAGATGCACGGGTAGTCAGGCCTCTTGGGGCCCAGCCTTTATCCATCTGGCTTCTCTCTCTAGTTACCACCGCTGTGAGTTCAAGATCCCACTAGCCATAAAGAAAGGTGAGTAGTGAATATCCTCAGAGTTTAAGAAAAGAGTTTTGAAGTTAGTCTTTCATGATGCAGTGACACAGTGATCCAAACAGAAGTGGTAGCGGGAGCCTCTGCCCACCTGCTTTGCCCATATCCTCAGCTCTCTGGGTTGGGCTCTGTGTTCTGGGGTCTGTGTTTTTCTTGGCCTGTAGTCTCCTGGAGGCTCTCAAGGTCTTCTATTATCATGGGATTGCCGGTCCCTGATGGGGAGAGTTTCCTACACATGATTATCCAGGTGTTCCCAGGTCAGCCTGTGACTGCTGTCCCCTGCTGGTTCTCTACCCTCTTCCAATCAGGAACTCTGAAATAGCCCATTTGTCCTCCCTCTGTACTCCAGCCCCAATGCACAGGGTGGCCAGGTCTGGTTTCTGCTTAGGGCTGGGGTCCCAGGTGGCTGGGCCAGATATCATCCCACCTGGTGTTCTCTTTTCAGAAAATGCAGATGGTCAGACAGAAACATGCACAACCTACAGCAAGGTGAGCTCCTATTTTCCCACCTCATATAGCCCCAAAATGAGGTGGGGGTGAGCCTGCCAACAGTCTGGGGCTCATGTCTTCTGGGCCAGCCATTGGTCACGGGCATGATTAGGTCCCTGCTAATCCCTTGCCATCCCCATCCCTCTTGCAGTGGGACAATATCCAGGAGCTCCTGGGCCACCCTGTGGAAAAGCCTGTTGTCCTGCACAGGTGAGTGGGAGGTTGCTATCTCTGACCACTCCATCCTGCTTTTCACAGCCCAGAAGACTTAGGGAAGCCTAGCAGTGCCTGTGGCTTAGAAATGACAGAAGTTTCTGTTGTTGCCACAAATATACTTCCCGCCCCCCTCCTTGCACATTATCAGTGAGCCAGCTATTCTGCATGTTCACCTGTACCAGAGAGATTCCCCCTTGGGGATAGCTCCCCTCTCCAGGTAGGGGGGGCCTTTCACCCCTAGTTATTCAGAAAAAGAAGCAGTTTTCACTGGCTGTCCTGGGCTCTTTTCCCATTGAAGTTGCCACCTTCTGTAGTCTACCCAGTTGCCATGCTGCCTGAGGCTCCTTCCTCCTAACTTGCCACTCCAGTCTAACTGTAATAACTTCCTGTACCTCACTGGACTGTGTAGGATTCAGAGCTTGAATGATACCTATCACTACCCCTGGTACCTCAAGGGTCCATGAGAGACCTCTGGCCAATAGCCCCCATCCCAAAAGGGACTGCCTGACCTCAGCTTCTGTCTACACCTCTAATTCTGGCTTCCCTGGCCTCAGGTCCTCCTCCCCAAACAACACCAACCCATTTGGCTCTACATTCTGCTTTGGTCTTCAGCGGATGATCTTTGAGGTAAGCCCTCTGGGTTGAGGGGCTGGTGGCCATGGTAGGGACAGGCAAGTGATGGAGAAAGGTTGGGGGTGGGGGCCTAATAGCCCTGCTGGGTGAGTTAATCCTTCCCCAGTAACTCTGTCAGCTAAGAACCTGACCTGCCTGCATTGAACAGTAAGAGTACAGCAACTATTTTGGGGAAATTCGAGGTCTTGGAGGCTAAAGCAGTAGTCTGTATTCAGCAAGATGAGAGGTAACGGGAATCCCACATATGAGAGAACGTAAATGTGGTAGGAAAGGGAACCCCAGGGAGCAAGGGGGGCTCAACATGGGCGTGTTGGGGATCTTTGAATGCCATGTGAAAGAATGTGCTACGGGTGAGTGGCTCTAGAGGCCCCACTGGCTTGGGAGAAGAATGGGCTGTCCCTCTTCTCCCTTTTGGATGCTACACCTTCACGAGGCTCCTAGCAGTTCCAGACAGACTGGATCAATAGGTATGGTGAAGTTTATGTATTCCAGGAAGAGCAGGCAGTTGCTGGGCCAGAGAGGACTCCTGGCATGAATTGGGGGATGTTGAGAGATCAGCCCAGTCCTGTGTGCAGGTGTGTTGCTCACACAACGTCCATACTTTGTGCACAGGAGCTGCCCCAAATCCCTTCTCTCCAGTCACAGCCCTAGTACTGGTGGTTTTTGCAGATCTGATTGCCTACCATGCCTACATCCCTTCTGCTCCTCCCCTTTGACTCATTGTCTACTTTTCACGCCAGGTCATGCAGAATAACCATATTGCCTCGGTGACCCTGTATGGCCCCCCCAGGCCTGGTGCCCACCTGAGAACAGCGGAGCTCCCCTAAGGAAATCACCACCCATACCCCTCTGCCCCATGGAGCTGTGCATCGCATCCGATTCAGTGGGCTTCCCTGTGCCACCCTGTGGGTTTTCTTGGACACCTTGCCAGTGTTGAAAGGCTGTTGTGATGTTCTGAGGTGGGGCTCAGACGGGGTGCTCTGCCATGGGGTGAGAGGCCCAAATATTCCTCTGTCTGTCCTCAGCCTGCTGGTGCCAACAGAGGACACAGACTGCAAAGAGAAGCACAAACTCTGAGCCTTGATACCTGGACGCAGGCGACCTCGACTAACACATACAGAGGCAGAATTCTGTCTCTCCTGTTCCACACGCATTGGGAAAAGTTGGGACTCTTTCTGTGGCTGAGGACACAGGCACCCGGGACGAGGACAAGGTCCTGCCTTTGGCCCATCATTGCCACGTGACCCTTAAGGCAAGCAGGTAGCATGTCCATAGTACTTGGTTGCGACTTTTGCACTACATCCACTTTAGTTACTTGATGAGCTGGCTGTGGCCAAGGTGGCCCACCTGCCCTTCCCTGTTCCTTCCTTGCACGCGCTCCCTACCAGGCCCAGTAGGCACGCCCAGCTCATTGAAACACAGCTTTTTACCATCCAGGTATGTGCCCAGGCCTGGTTCCTACCCCTCTTGGAGCCAGCTTTCAAGGTCACCTGTGCCCCTGCTCTGCCTCAACCTGGCTGGCAGGCTGCATGTTTCCATCCTGTTTGCCTCTTTTATTTAATGCCAAAGTTTTAGCCAAAGACATCTTCCTCCTTTTATTGTTTCAGCATTCTGTTCTGCACTGTGGGCTGGCTCTCTTGCCCCGACCCTGGGCAATGTCCCCTGGCCAGGCCCTTTTATGGCTCAAGACCTCTGGGGGCTCAAGGAAGGCTGGGCTGCTCAGTCTTTTCATGGGTCTTGCTAAGGAAAGTAGCATATGTGCTTTAAAAATAATCCTTTTGAAAAGAATTGAGAAGAGAAATGTATAATTTTATCCCATTTTTAATATTTTGGTCTAGCAACTTGTGATACATAGATGACAATTTTGTGAGTTTTTCAAATGTGTGTACAGATTTTTGTAAATATGACTCTTTTGTAATTAACTCATGTACAGCCTCATCCTGTAGAGTTTAACAATGAATGTGCAGGGGACCTGCCCCAGGCTCCTAGGTGGTTCCTGGGCTTACAGCCAGGCTTATGTGGCGCTCCCATAATTTTGTGACTGACTGGTGTCTTCCTATTTGGACTGTGGCCTGGCCAGAGACCCCCACACATCCCACTGTAGGGGCAGCCAGGACTATCCCCATCTTCCTAGAATAGGGGAACCTTCCTCATGCCCTGCCCATACCCCTCCAATAAAGACCTGTGCCCTCAGCAGCGGCTCACCATGTGCTGTTGCTGGGATATTTGTACTAAAATAATCATGAAGGTGTTGATTTTTAAGAAAGTGGGTGAAGAATATGGGAAATTTTATGGTGGAGTCATTTTAGGTTCCTTCACTCTTCTTCCGAGTGGGGCAGCACAGCCTCCAGTAGGAGACTGGCATTGTTGTGTGTATGTGTAAATTCTTAGATGGTGGGGAAAGACTCCAGGTAGGACCATGCACTTGGTTGTCCCTGTGTGCTTCCATCCCTGGTGTTCCAGCCAGACAAGGGCCCAGGAGGGGTTGGCTTAGGGAAAGGAGACCTCAGAAGAAGATCTAAAGATCAGTACAGGGCTGCAAATCCAATTTGGAGGGACAGGTGAGAAGCACAATGCCTACCTTCGGAATGAGTTGTAGTAAAATGCCTGCTAGTTCCAGGCCCCACACCTCCTCCAGCCTTGAGAGAGCCCTGCATTTGCATCACTCGAGGACTTTCAAATCAAGGAGTATGGTCAGATTCCATGAGCCTCTGTGACCACCCATCCTCAACCCCCAAAAACCTGCTTGGTACTGGAAGGGCCAAGGAGAGCCTGGTGCTCTACGGCCTCAGTCCTGGCTGTCTTAAAGGGCTACCATTCAGTTGGTTCTAGATCAGATCCCAGTAAGGTATGCCAGCAAGAGCCAAGCTCAGTCTTAACTCCCCAGAGACCTGTGGTGGCAGACTTCCAGAGATATGGGCTAGATTTTGAAATCATCTGCCTCTGGGAAAGAATTGCATACGTGGCGATAGCCCTCCTGGGGCCGAGTGAGGGGAGCTCGGGGCCATGAAGGTGGCTAGGGCCCCCACTGGAAAGAGCCAGCAGCCACAGGCCACGGACGGGCACAGGCTGGCCCTTGGGGCCCATTCAGCAGGCGCCACATAAGCCAGATGTCCGCGGCCGAGAGCCCGTGCACTACAACCAGCTCCCGGTAAAAGCAGGGGTCAAAGGTGCGCAGGTGCGGTGCTGCTGAAGGACGGGGGATGCCAAAGGTGCGGAAAGCAGGGTGAGGCTCGGGTGTGAGCCGAAGGCGCTGTAGACACATGCCCAGAAAGACGTCGTCAATGGGGAAAAGCTCAACTTGCGCGCAGGCGCCGGCCAGGCGACGCAGCGTGACCCCTGAAAGCACAAAACCACCACCACCCGCATAGGCCGGGTAGGCGGGCAGGCCATACACCGCCTCAGGGATGTAGTATTTACTGGTCCGCGCACGGATTGGCCGCGCCTGCACGATCACGTCACCCGCAAGCAGGTCCTGCGCCGGGTCGCGCGGTGCCAGGAACTCCAGCAGGTTCCCCACGTGCACGAACACGTCTGCGTCGCCCTTAAAAACGAAGCGCACGTCGGGGCAGTAGGCCGAGGCCCACGCCAGAAAGTGGATCTCCTTGAGCGTTAGGTTGAAGAAAGTGTCGTCGAAAGCCCAAAGCAGGATGTCCGCATACGCGCGGCTCTCAGCACGCAGCAGGGCAGGCCAGTGGGTTCGCGTGCCCTCCCCCTCCGCGTCTGCCCCGTCTGTGCCCGCGGCCCTGGGCACGCCCAGCAAGAACACGCGGCGCACGAGCGCCCCCTGCACGCGACCCTCAGCACCCCATGTCTGGCGCACGGCTTGGCGCCGCTCGAAGTCCGCCGCTACTGACTTGACCGCGATGAGCAAGTCGGGTCCACCCTCAGGTGAGCCATCTCCTCGGCACTTGTGCGGCTGATTAATGAGCAGGGGGAAGCGCCGCTGGTCCTTGGCGCGCAGGTAGCGGCCAAAGTCAAAGGGTCCCGTGGGCGTGGGCGGCTCCGGTGTGTCCCCTTCGTAGGCCAGCGGGGCTGGGGCTGGGGCTGCGCCTGCATCCGGTGCCTGGAAGACGCGAAGTCCTGGGGTGGGCCCTGGCGATGCCTTCCCTTGCGTTCGCGGGGCGCTTGTCGTCGGGGCTGTACCCTCGCGCTGTGCGTAGAGAAGGAGGCCGAGGGCGGCGCTGAGGAGCAGCGTGAGCGACGCGTCCCCGCGGAGGCGCAGCCTCCGCCTCATGTCCGCGTGGCAGGCGCCCGCGCCCCCTGCGGAAAGACTGTCAGGGGCTCGCGACGCGGAAGCCATTGGCGGGGAGGGGCTCCCGGCCTCGGGCTCCCCGAGGGGAGGGGGTGGAGGCCAAACGCCGAGGGTCTCCGCTACTGGCCATTCAGCCCCCTCCGGTGTTCTGCTGCTCTGGGCCGTGGCACACCCCACACACTGGGCTGGGTACCCTGAAGGGGCTGGAAGTTTCTCCCAGTAGCCAATCCCCACCCCCTCAGCGCCGGGCCGGGCCGGTTCCCCAAGGCCGGGAGACGCGGAGCTCGGCCCCGTTCCCCGCCCGCCCTTCCCGCGCTGAAGCCGAATCCTTTCTACCCCTACCTACCCACCACGTTGGTCCTTGGGATCCCGACACTCACGCTTGTCCCTTGGGAGCGGCGCAGCCCCGGACGCCAGGGCCTCCGGGGCTCAGCGCAGGGTCCCAAGGGCAGCCATGGACGGGGCCTGGGCCAAATGCAGCGTTGGCAGGAAAGGGGGGCCGGGGCCGCTGCCACGTGACCCTCCAGCTGTGCGCGCCTGGACATCTGGAGCTCAGCTCCGCCCTGGCGCCGCGGGGAACGCTGTCTCCAAGCCGAGACTATAATCTCTGAGAGAAATCCCCACGGGCAGCTCTCCCTGGGAAGGCCTGAGGAGGTGGGTTCTGGTCTCGGTGTGAACTCAAACTCCCCAAATCTGCCTTTCGGCGGTGGCAGGAAGAAACATTAGCCTCTGGTTAATCTCCGCACCCCCACCTCTGCAGTGAGGCAGGGCCTGGACTGGCAGGAGCTCAGGTCTGGCGGGTCCCAAATCCCAGAGGCTGAGCGTCTTAGGCATCTACTAGGTCACCATCCCAGGCTATCCTTGGAAGCACCTCTCCTCACCTCACCAGCAGCCCAGGTTCAACCAGGCAGGACCTATAATCATAAATGGCCCCAGATATATGGCTGCCTCCTTACTCCTGGTTCTGCCATGCCCGCCTCCGACCCCAGCAAACACACACACACACACGCATGCCAACAAGACTGCTTATTCAATTCTCTTATACCAATTCTCTGGTAGCAGCTCTCATTGCTCATGCAGATGGGGACACTGCCCCTCAGGGAGTTAAGTGACTTGCCCAGCAACATACAGGCAGAAATTTGGAGCATTGCCCTAGGTCTTCTGGAATTCAGTCTAGGGCTCTTTGCTCTGCCCTCCCTTGGCCCTCTCCCCATCTATCTACTAGGATACAGGACAGGGGCCAACCCTCTCTGCTCTAACTTCACAGGGGAGCACTTCAGTCTATCTCCCCAGAGGTACCACTGGACCTCTGGTCCCTAGTGCCCCCAAACCAGTATAGCTTCCTACAGGCAGAAATAACCAAGCCTGGGTCACTGCAGGCCAGACTGGACTGGCAGGGGTGGTTCCGCTGGAGGGATTCTGAAGTAGGCCAGTGAGTAAAGGGTCTAATCTGGGACCCCAGTGGGCAGAGAGTTGTTCTGGAGATTGAGGGCCTCTTCAATTGAGCAGGCAGCCCCGCCCTCCATCAGACTGAAAAAGGCAGAAACTCTGAGGTCCTCCTGCACTCTCACTCCTCATCCAGTGTTACTAGGCCTGTTATCTTTCATCCTAAACAGCTCACAGTGTTCATCCCTTCCCTCCATCTCTGCTGCCACTGCCCTAGCCTGGGCCTCCACCCCTACCCTCCCTCCCTCCACCTCTCCCTCTCCCTCCTCACCAGCCTCCCAACCTTAACTCCCCAAACCCTCTAAATGCTTCTCACTGGCCTCAGCCGAAAATCCAAAATCTGTAAAATGGCTTACCAGACCTCGAGCTATCTGCCTCCCACACTCACCAACTCTCTTTGCAAACCCACCTGCCACCCCTAGATCCAGCCACTCCAAACTTTGTTCTTCTGACATCCTCTGTTCTTCTAACTTTCCTCAAGAGCTCACGTGAGGCTGGCTACGCCCAGAATGTTGCCATTCCCTCAACCCCCCACCCTCTCCCCTGTTCACACCCCTCTCTCTCCCTGGAAGCCTAAACCCTAACCTGGGTTAGGCACCTGCTCAGTGCTTCCACAACTTTATGTATTTTTCACATAAAAAACAAACAGGTAATATTTTATTGCTGTTTCTTAAAATTTGCAGTCTGACACTGAGTATGAACTGGGGGCAAGCAGGTTTCGTGCATCTTGTTCACCACAGTATTTGTAGCACCCAGGATGATGGCTAGGACACAGCAAGTGCTTAATGAGTAGTTACTTGTTCAATGAGTGAAGAGGTAAGGGCTGGCCAGAAGCCCCTCACCTTGGGGTGGGCAGACTGCCGCAGCAGGTCACCCCTGCACTCTGTCAATATCACAGTATCTGGGGCAAGTCCCCAGGGGCACCCCAACAGGAATGGTGAGTGCTTGTCCAACTCCCAGAGAAGGCAGTCAGCACTTCCCAGCGGCTCCAACAGCTAGGCTAAGTGGGGTTACAAGTGTGGTCTCAGAGTCCCGTGGATGGACAGGAGCTCAGCAATAGCAGCAGAAGGGACCGGAGGGTCATCCAGGTGCTCCAAACCTTGCTGGGCAACTGGCCGATCCCCCCCTTTTTCAGGTACCCAGGTTAGGCCAGGCTACCGTCAGAATTTGTGAGGCCCAGCAAGTCCTCTGCCAGGCTGGTGAGCTCGTTCTCCTCAAGGGCCTCTACCAGGCGCTGCAGCGTGGCTCTGCGGCCCTCGGCCTGCACGAAGCGCCGCAGCAGCTGGAAGGCCTGCTCGTACAGCCCTTCACGCTCGTACTCGTAGGCCAGTGAGTCGAGCGCAGGGTCCCGCAACGCACGACAGCCACGCTGCAGGGAGCGCCCCACTTTGCGCCATTTGAGACCCACTGAGCGCGCGAACGTCTGTTGGTCCTGCAAGCTCAGCGGCCGGTTCACTGCGGGGGTGGGGGTGGGAAGCAGAGTGAGCTCGGGAACACCAAGACCCGTACCCCTCCATTCCCACCCAGCGACTGCCCGGCCCAGACCCTGCTCCTCCCAAACTCCCTCTTGCCGAGGACCCTGCCTCAACTCTGCACGAGCCTCACCTATGGGCTGACCCTGGAACAGAAAAGTCTGGCCAGACGGCGGCGGCAGCGGCGGCGGCTTCTCCTCTGAGAGAGAGGTGGCTAGGGACTGCGAGGGCGCTGGAACGACTTCCATGTCGCCACCCTGGCTCCTCGAGCCGCATGTCAGACTCCGGAGCGCGTCCTCCAACTCAGAGAGTTCCTCGTCCCGGAGCCGGTCAGGCTAGGGAGGGGAGTGCGGCGTCGGTGGGCATCTTAGCTGCGGATCCCCGCCCCACCCCAACCTGGCCCCAGCCCAGCCGCACCTTCTGGGCGAAGATGCAACTCAGACAGCGCTCCTCGTCGGTCAGCAAAGCGTCCAGCCGCTCCGCGCCGGCGCGCAGCTCCAGTTGCAGCGGCACCGAGTGCAGGGCGAGAGCCGCAGCCAAGCACCGTTGCAGCGCCGCGCGCAGCGACCCCTCGCGGTAAGCGCGGAGGAAGCGGCTGCAGGGCTGGCGTCCGCAGAAACGCAGCTGCACAATCAGCTGCGGCTCGCTGCGGTGGATCTTGAGCATCTGCAGCACGTCCGGGCTCCCGCCACTCTCTGCGGAGGCGGACAGTCAGGCGACAGGCGGTCCCCATGCGGGGCCGTTCTCCAAACGGCCATAGTGGGGTGAAACCTGACCCTAGCTCCCAGCTGGGAAACAAAATTGGGAGGCGCACAGCAACAACCCAACATGAAGACCAGAATCTATCACAGGGATCACTTTAAGACCGAGGGGGTGCCACCCCAGCCCCATCCTTGAAGCCCCAAATGAGGGTAGGCAAAAGGGACGTGGAGAGAGGCTTTGCAGCAGAGAGAGGGGCGCATGCCCAGGGTAGACAAGCCTTCTGGGTAGGCAGCCCTAGGGGCAGCAGAGGAGCGACAGGTCTCAGGTCTTCAGCCACTACCAGCTGTGGCTCCCGCTGCCCAGGAAGGAGGCGGATCCCCCAACCGGTTTCAGCTTCCTGTGGCCTGTGCCCTGAGATGGGAAAGGGGGAGCCCCAAAAGGTAGGTACTGGGGAGGGGTCTTGGGCAAGGAGTGCTGCAGTGAGAGAGGAAAAGAGAAAGAAAAGTGATTAATAGAAAGCAGTGAGCTGGCTGGTCTGGGGAGCCGGGGCCGCATGGGGGGGACGTTAGTGCATATATAGGTAGATCATACACAGACACAGGGACACACGTCTACACCCAAGGGCACACATGCCTAAACAATAATGACAGCCTATGAAACCAGGCATCCCTCTCCTCTCCTCCCCCTTCCCCATCAAATCTTTTCTATAATGCAATGGTTAACCACAGGCCCAAAGAGTTGAGGAGGTGGGGCCTCAGCCCCTGGTCCCGCCCACAAAAGGCCCAAACCCTCCCCCTTCCTTCCCACGTACCCGCCCACCCACACACCTGTCAGTGCAGTCCTCAGAGCCCTGTACACCGGCACCTTCTGCTGGGCGTGAGCATAAGCATCAGATAAGACCACCTTGTCCAGCGAGGACTCCACAAACAGGTATGCGCTGCCCACCCACTCGTCGAGGCCATTTGGCCCAGTCGCCATCTTGTCTCCTGGAGACGTAGATAGTCAGGCATCCAGATCACCCACAGCCCAGTCCTGGAGACAACTGTCCAGTCCTGCGTGGCTCAGCTGTCCCCACCCAGCTGGCACACTTGTGAGGGGAGCATCGTCTTATAGGCAGCCCCTTGTGCTTCTGAATCTGCACAGCACAGCACAGCTCACCCCAGACTTGCAGTGAGGACTGTCCCTCCACTGTCTTCCCAGAGAAAGCCCAGGGTCACAGTGGCAGAAAAAGGGAGGTACTCTCCTGCAGTGGTGGCAGAGAAAGTCTGCCCTCTCCCTCGGGCCAGGACGTCACTCTTTCAAAGCTGACAGGAGAATCCTTATCCTGGATAGTGCTCATGCCCCACCGCCAAGAGAACCCATATTCTGGTATGTCTTCAGCTTGCACTTGAGTCCCCATGATCACTTTGGGACAATGCCCCCATTAGGCTTTCACACCTGCATTCCTACTATATACTCCTGGTTTCATTTCAAAGGACACCTGTAGTTGTCACCTGCCCAGATTCCTTCTCCCTAATTCACCTAATTCACCTTTGGGGTCTTCCCTCTTCCCTCCCTAACTCCAATCCCTAATTCCAGGTGTGTGCAAGTGAAATAGGCCTGGTCAAATCTACATGTTCCACTCCCTTTTCTAAAGTGATTAGTTCAGAATTGGGCATAAGATTTAGGGTGGACCAACCAATCGAACCAACCTGCAACCACGGTGGACCTCTAAGGAAGAGAGTCCCTTCCCATGGGACTGAGCTGGATGAAAGGATAGGCCTCCTCTGCCACTGTCCAGAAAGAGCCTGGCAGAGAATAAAATTGGCACAGAAGGATACAGAGCCAAGAGATGAAGAGGGGCATGCCTAACCATACTATGCCCCTGGCTCTAGCTGCACCCTGAACTTTTCTGTTATGTCAGTTAAGTCATTCCTTTTTGTTCTAAAGTCCTTGCAGCTGGGCTCTTGTCTTAAGCAACTCCAACTGTTCTATTGCAGATTTCCTCCCTGTCCAGACAGAGCCACAGCCCCTTAGTGCTCGTATGTCCTCCGTCTATCTTCTGACAAAATCCTAGCCCTAGACTGGGGAGGGGGGAAATTTCCAGCCAGGAAACCACTTCATTGACCCTCCTCAGTTTAATTGCGTCCCAGTTACTGCACCATGAGGCTGCAGGTGGAGAACTCCCCTGCCTCTTCTTCCCCACATCACCTGAGGCAACATCCCATCCTTGTCCTAGAAATATTGGCTCAACACCCCACCTACCACCCCATCACACTTCTTTATCTCTGATCTCCAGCATTTATATACAGTAGGCTAGGAGGGGAATGCTGAGCCCTAGCTGAGAGCACCCTGGATGTCACTGCTCTGGGCAGAACAGATGGGGTGGCCCCAACTGGTATCCGTTTACATGAGGGACAGGGAAAGGAGGGATTGCTGCCAGAGGGAACCAGGACTACAGCCTTGGACCTTTTTGGGAAGGGAGCAGGAATCCCGAGCTCTAAGTAGAGGCTGCATTTTAGATCTGCCCCCACACCCTAACCCGAGAGCCAAAGCTGGGACAGTAACTGGCCAGGGGCTGCCCAGCATCACCCAGACCTGGCAGGAGAAATGGTATCTGGTGATGGTTCCCACCCTACGTCTGAGCACAGGGGACATGCCTTTGAGCGCCCCCCCATAACCTTTTGGTAGAAAACATATTGATGCCCAAAACCAGTAGTCAGGAAATTAACAGGAAGCTAGCTCGCATTTTTACCTCTGCAGAGGGTTGGGGAAGAGAGTGCGGGGAGGGAAGATTTTAATTTTCATTGTATTTAGCAACCTGTGACTTTATGTAAAATAGACCTATGTCCTTTGTATTAAAAGGCAACATAAAATTGAAGCAAAAAATAAACATAAATGGGCTAAGACTCTATAGGTGACAAGTGGGACCAAGAGTGGTAAAACACAAGTGAGACGAGTGAGGAGCCCAGGAGGAGTGGCCCAGAGGGTAGAAGAATGTGGGAACCTGTCCTGAAATATTTCCCCTTCCATGTCTTCTTAGCCTCCTGACTTGGGGGTGCAGACCCCATCAATGTGATGGGCCCCAGGGATGGAAGTGAGGGTAGGACCGGGCCAGAGTCTGCCTGTCAGGACTGGTGGGGGGGGGGCACTGGAAACCTGGAGGAAGAGGCGATGCTCATCACACTCACTAGTGGACAAATAGGAGAAGTCAAACAGGTCCGTCAGGCTGGAGGTCTAGAGGGTCAGATAACAGGGACCGGGACCTTTGGCTCGCGTGGTTCGCTGGGGAACTCCTTTCACATGTCCTTCTACGGAAGCCCCTCCTCGGGAAGCGCCCCGCCTCACCCACTGGGAGTCCGCCTCTCTGAGGGTGGAAACGGGCTAGGTCCTGGGGACTCTTGCTGAGCTGAGACTGTAAGCGACTAGCGGGTACCGACTCAAGAAAATAGGCCCCTACCACCAGGGGCCAGCCAGGCGCAGCGCCCCATTAATATAGCCTAACAGTCCCCCGGCAGCCCCGCTTCGGCCGGGTGGCCGCCAAAGGCCCGTGGCCCTGGCCTCACAAGGGCTGCGTCCATCCTGGAGCGCCCCCTACTCAGCTGGCCTGCTCCCGAGCTCTCGAGGGAAGTTCTCCCGACTCCAGCTGTGCCCACTCTCAGGCTGGGGTTTCGCATGTTCGCCTGGCTAGGGCGGGAACACGTCGTTGCTCACAGACATTTCCAGAACCAGCCCCACCCCGCCCTCCCACCAGAAGGAACCTGACACCCCCTCGAAAGACCTCAGCTGGACAAGGAACCTGCAGTGCCAACGTCCATACGATCTCGTCGCCTCTCACGGAAACAGCCCAACGGGCCGCCGCCACCAACTGGCCCTGGCAACCGCGGATGACAACGCTCCTGAGCCAGGATCCGCCTCTGCTCCCGCCGGCACCGGGAAGACCACCCACCCTCTGCACTAACCTGGCGGCCTTGGCTCAGCCCGGATTCCCACGCCCGCCGGGCTCCACTAGACTAGGATGCTTCCGGGTGTGCGCGAAGCGCAGGGGCGGTGCCCCAGCCCGAGCAGCCCCGTCAGCCCCGGCGTCCCGCCCCCAATGCTCCCTGCGGTTTCTTCCCGCCCACTGTCCTCCGCCGCCAGTCCCCAGCCTTTGGGCAAAGCCCACCTGGTCCATTGAGCAGGTAAGACATTGGCGCCCGAGGTTAGACGGCATGGAGAACTGCCTTCGGCGAAAGACCGCGCGCTTTCGGTTCTTACGAGCCCGGGGGGCCCCAGAGTGAGAGCTGCCCCGCTTTCTCAAGCAGGGAGGGGACGGATCAACAAAGGGGCATCTCCTGGACACCACAATTTTCTAGTGACGTCTGGGTGGGGAGGGTTTGAGCTCGATGATCTCTGACCTCTCCTACTCCCTGACACCCATAACGGGATGCCGGTGGGTCCAAGTTCAAGCGTGGCCGCGGGCATCTGAAGCCCCAGGATACATGAGGTACAAATTGCAGTAAGGGGCCGTTAGCCTGGAAAATATGGGGAAATAGAAAACTGGCAAGCGGAGTGAAACGTTGTGTAGGAAAACCTTCAAGCACCCTAAAATGAGCAACTTTGAAGAGGACACACACTTTCCAATAAAGGCCGCGCTCCGGAATGGGTCTGCTGAATTCCAGCTGAACCGAAACTGCCCAAACTGAGCCTGGACTGCTCCGGAGTCAGGATCGAAACTTGAACCCAGGGCCCCTCAGGCCCCACAACCCGAAGCTATTCTCCGCCCAGCCGGCCTTTCTTTGGAAGCACCCGGTCCGCCTCCCCAGTGAGGTGGAGTAAAGGAAGGAGCCGCCCCTCTTCGAGCAGATTCAGCAGTGCCCCACCCGCGCCCCCGCTTCCTGATTGGCTGGTGGTCCCCGCCAGTTAAAAGTCTTCTCCAGTGCCCCCGCCCTGTTAACCCTGTCGTCACTCTCTAGTGACTGGCTTGGCTGGGATGTGGTCTCGACTCTGGACCTGTGAAATCAACTGGCACTTGTTGAAATTCAGATTCCTGGGCCCTACTTTTTCCGGAGAGCCTGATTTAGTAGGTGGGGCGGTAGAATCTATATTGTGAACAAGTGTTCGGGTGATTCTGATACCCCCACCCCGCCGTCTGAGAAGCCCTCATTTCAATGGCCCTTGAGGCGAGGCTTCGGTCCAGTTCTAACCTGGAACGCAGTAGAAGTTGGGAAGAAAAGAGTTCTGGAAGATGTCTGGAAGACTAGCCTCGGTGGTCCCGGTGGCTCCGAGTGTGTGTATAGGGAGGCAGGAAGCTCTCTAAGCCGGGGGTGAGGTGGATAGGGGAGGACAGCGTTGTCCCCAGTCGGGGCAGGTGCAGCCGCCCTCCACCTTCCCCAGGGAAAACTTCAGTGGCTAGGAGAAAGATCCGATAGCATTTTCCAAATCCGGATATTCAGCTTTATCAACCTGGGACACAGGTCATGGTTGCATTCCTTCTAGTATAGCATAAAATGTAGATTTGTTCAACAAGTGAGAATGTACTGTAAAGGAGAATCAGAATTGGTTCAGCATCTGGGCCGATCATGGGTCTGAGACCTGTGCAGTAAGTGGAACAAGGCCTCATGCTTGGTTTAATAATTTGGTTAAATGTTTTGCTGCCACGGTCCTGAAATTATTAATATTTTCAGCAAAGAGGCCCCCATTTTTATTTGCACTGGGTTCTGCAGATTATGTAGCAGCTTCTGGGCCACAAGCCTTTCCACACATAGGTTCCAGTGGTCCCCTCAACATTTTGGCTTTCTAGAGCCCAGAGCCACCCCTCTCTCTCTCCAGGTGAGAGCTTCTGGAAGCGCCAGGGCTCCCACCCCGTGCAGGGCCATGGCCGAGCCTGGACAGCAACTGCCAGAGGAGGTGCTGGCGCTCATCTTTCGCCACCTGTCCCTGTGGGACCGTGCGGCTGCTGCCAGGGTCTGCAGAGCCTGGGCTGAGGCTGCTACCTGCAGTGTCGTGTGGCACGACACAACCATCAGGTGAGCGGGCTCCTCCCTCTCCTGACGCTCTCCTGCCTTCTCCCTTTCTCATGGAGTCGGGGGTTGGGGATATCCATATGTAAAAGCATAATCATTACTAACATTTGTTGGCTGCCTACTATGTACCAACCGGTGTTCTAAGTACCTTACATATATTAATTTCGTCCTTACGAAAACCTTATGTGGCAACAGGTAGAATTATCTCCATTGCACAGATAGGAAATTGAGGCAGAGAGATTTAACCACCTCCTACAGGTCACTGAGCTAAGTAGTGGCAGAGGCAGAATGGGAACCTGACAGTCTAGAGGGCCATCTTCCCCCCCCCCCGCCCCCCT
>LNAC01000044.1:5817759-5840393 GCA_002007465.1 Ailurus styani | reverse complement strand
CTGCCCCGCGGAGGCTCGACCCATGAGTGGGGCCGCCCGGAACGCCTAGAACCGGGAGCCCCACCCCACCCGGCGGGGGGAGGGAGGAGAAAGTGAGATTGGGCAGAATCCGCGCCCCATCACCACCGGCTGCGCTCGAAGAAGGTCTGTGAGCACCGCCCCTCCGCCGGATTAAAGCCGAGGGACTGGGTGGAGGGGCGGTAAGGGGAGCCTTGTGATCGCACTTTCGCAAAGGTTCCCGCAGTTTCCACGACCCTCGCTCTCCAGCGTAAGAGACCGCGCGGAGAGGTGGGAGGGAGGCAGAGACCTCCCTCGATGCCTCGCACCTGGAGCTGCCTGGAGCTCCGGGAGGGATTTGGCCTGGGAACCTTGAAGGACTGGCCGGGCCCTAATTTCGGTGTTCACTTGTAAGCATTGATTTGCAGCTGGGGGCTGTGCACCCCACACAGGACGAAGTGCAGGACTTGGCGTACTGCAGGGAGGAGGCTAACATGAACTAACCTGCAGAGCAATGAGGGAGGAGGGGCCAATCCAACCTGTCCCCCGCCCCCAACTTGTACTGAGCAGGTCCTGCACCCGCGACTGGGGAGATTCTTTGGAGGTCTCCGCTGAGGAGGGCAGAGGGTCCCTGAACACAGTGCAGTGGTGTCAGCATGGTGGTGAGAGTGTTTGCTGTTACTGGGGCACACAAGAGAAGGAACCAGCCTGCCTTTGGGACTCTCGGGGACTGTGGTGGACAAGGGGACATTTGAGTCTTAGAGCCCACAGCATGGAGGCAGGGGAAGGGTATTCCAGGCTTAGGGAACAGCATCTGCAAATTTCACAGGTGCCAGGGGTTTGCAGGTTCTCCCAGCACTGTGTGGTGGCAGGAAGTAGGTGGGGTAAACCTGGCTGTCCAGAGGGGTGGGAGGTGGTTTGAGTGGCCAGGCCACATAATCTTGATTCTGTGTGATGGGCAGTGGGGAAAGGGTACGAGTTGTTAGGGCTGATATTCTTCTGCTTGGCAGGAGATCTGGAAGTTCAATCTAGAGCAAGTCAGATTCTAATTCTGCCACTTGGTCTCTCTGAACCTGTCTCCTCATCTGTAAAATGGGGAAAATAAATCCTGTCCCAGAGACTTGTCAAAGTCCCTATGCTGTGAGGGAGATGGGATGGGAGTGAGAGGTACTTCCAGAGACTGTCATAGGAGATGAGGAGATGGTGGTGGGGCTGAGGGAGGATGCTGATGGAGACCCGCTGAGGGGCAGAGGAGCTGCATTTGTCAGAGATGCCACATGAAAGGAGAGGCAGCGACAGGAGATAGTTCTGGTCCCTGCTCAGTAGTCTGGGGGAAGCGCTGACCAGTCAGTATGGCCAGGAGTGGTGAAAAGACCAAGGAGGCATAGCATGACACCAGGTGATAGCGAGAGAGACCGGGTAGGTAAGATGAGGGCTATGACTGCAACCATTCTCCCAGACCTAGAGCCAGGTGAAGTAGAGGAGTGACCTCAAAAGGAGGACGAGACCCAGGAGGGTGCTGTGGGGACAAAGCCAAGGCTAGGGGAGATGAGCTGAGAGAGGGAGGGTCTAGGGCCTGACCTCTTTGCCCTTAATGCCAGGGGCCTTGCTGCCTGGGTCAGGTCACCCCAGAAGCAATGGGCCATTGTCCTCGGATGTTAATAAATGGACAAAGCAGATTTCTTGCTAGAGGTAGTCTCTCAAAAATAGGAAGATCCATGTTAGAAAACAGTAAAAGTTCAGCAAGCATTTGTTGGCAGCTTTTATAAGTTGGGTCTGTGGTATTTAAAGCAGCAGCAAGAGAAGATTCCCAGGGCAGCAGGGAGACCGGTGGATCTCAGGTGGTGTCGGGAGATCTTGGGCAGAGCTAGGACTGGAGAGAATTCCGGTAACCCTGCTCAGGTATTAGGGAACTGGGACGTACTGGTGGCATTGGCGAGGAGCTGCAGGGGCAGAGCCTATCCTGGAAAGATGGGCCTCGGGGTCAGAATAAGGAGCCTGGACTTCTTCCTCTGGTCGGCGAGGGGAGGCTCTCAGCACTTGTGCTCTGGGTGCAGAGGGGATTCAGCGCTCCGCAGGGTCTAAGCTGGACAGGAAACTCCAGACTGAGTAAGAGGTTAGGCTGACAGAGAAATATTCAGTGGTAGACTGGAAAGGACCGACTGCAAGCTGGCTGTTGGGTATTGGGATCAGTTGCAGGTCTTTCTGCCAGTTAAGGTGGGGGAGCAGGCTGGGAAAAGGAAGTTGTTAGTTTGGATAAACTGGGTCTGAATAGAATGTGCGATCTGCCGGCAGCTGGGGCTCGGTGGGACATGCTGACTGGGGAGAGGAGTAGAGAGTAAATAAGGACCCAGGGATGGCACAGAAGAGAGGAGAGCCACAGCTGCCATTTAGGGGCCCAAGGAGAAGCCTGAGGATACTGGGACAAGCCCTCTGCCGGGGAGCTGTCCCGCCGCCCGGGTGGAGGTGAACTTAAATCCCAGCCAAGGCTGTTCACGGAGACCAGGGAGACAGGTCGAAGGCGGGGCATCCGGGCTCCCGCTACCTCTCTCCCCCTCTCCCATGCAGCCCCCACCATGGGCAACGCGCAGGAGCGGCCCTCAGAAACCATCGACCGCGAGCGGAAACGCCTGGTGGAGACGCTGCAGGCCGACTCGGGGCTGCTGCTGGATGCGTTGCTGGCGCGGGGCGTGCTCACCGGGCCCGAGTACGAGGCGCTGGACGCGCTGCCGGATGCCGAGCGCAGGGTGCGCCGCCTGCTGCTGCTGGTGCAGAGCAAGGGCGAGGCCGCCTGCCAGGAGCTGCTGCACTGCGCCCAGCGGACCACGCGGACGCCCGACCCCGCCTGGGACTGGCAGCACGTGGGCACCGGTGAGCACGCCGCGGCGGGGCCCAGCCAGAGCGCAGAGCGGGGCGGGAAGGGTAGAGTGGGGAACCGAGCAGTGGTCTCCCACCGCCCCCCCCCCAGTGGGTGTGTGTTGGGGCTGCGGCAGAGGCAGAATATACTCAGATACTCCTCCCTCTGCCCCAGGCTACCGGGACCGCAGCTACGACACTCCGTGCCCGGGCCACTGGACACCTGAGGCACCTGGCTTGAGGACCACTTGCCCCGAATTGCCCAGAGCTTCAGACTGCGATGAGGCCGGCGTTCCCCCGGGCTCCGAGGAAGTGCCATCCGGAGGGGCCGAGGAACTCAATCCGGAGCTGGAAGCTGGGGCCTCTAATGAGGCTGAGCAGGATGTGGAACCAGAACTAGAAGCAGAGGCAGAACCGGAACCTGAACTGGAGCCAGATCCCGAACCTGAACCTGATCCAGACCCCGAGCCAGAGCCAGAGGCCAACTTCGAGGCGGGTGACGAGTCTGAAGGTGTGAGGCTACCCACACCCCCTGCCAGATTGGCGGGACGGTGGGCCCTACCTGACCGACCACTTTTTTCTCTATCATCTCTAGATTCCTGAACGCCGGAGGAACACTGACAGGCCGCCCCCGCCCAAGCCGGGTAGGACCTGGGATCCTGCCCTGGCATGGGTGGGGGGTTGCCACCAAGTGTCCATCTGACCCAATACCACCAGAAGTGAATAAACGCCGGAGGGTCAGCCTGGGCTTTCTGTGTGACTCTGGCTTTTTGCCCAGGAACCAGGGTGTTGGGTCCATGCCCTTGAGGCTCAGCAACCTGGGCAGCCCTGTGTCCCGCTGCCCAGTTCTTAGCCCCATTTCATCCTCAGTAGCCCAAGCTGAACGTCCCTGGAGCCCTCAGTCCCAGGCCCCTAGTAGGACAAGGGCCAGACCCCTGGGCCCTGCCGCACGGTCCTTTTCTCCTCATGAACCAGTTGTGGGGGATGCTGTGTAGTCACCTGCTCCACTTCATGGAAGCCCTTGGGCTTGGTGCAGGGAAGGGAGACTTCTCTCCGCTTAGGGCAGGCTAGAGCTCACAGCCTTGGGAAGTGAGATTAGGAGAGAGGAAGAGGAAGGGATCTTGGGTAGACAGAGCCCACACACTTTGTTATAATTGTTTTAATTGTCTGGCTTCTCTCTGGACTGGGGACTCCGTGAGGGTTCTGACGAAGAACTGGCACACAGAAGGTGCTCTACACATATTCACTGACTAAATGAATAAGGACTTTCTAGTTGCATTTCTGAGTTTTACAGATGGGAAAACCAAGGGCAAGAGTGAGAGTGGGGATGGGTCAGCATCACACAGCTGAGTCTGAGGTAAAACCAGAAGAAACAACCACCTCTACACCATCCTGATCTCGGGGGGGGGGGACGGGTGGCTCAAGACTTGGGACAACAGCAAGGGGCCTGCCCCTCATTCTCAAGTGTGGCTCTGCCAGAGGCCAGCTGTGAGGGTATGGGCAAAGACAGGAATAGCACAGGCCAGTGGAGGGACTGGGGACAAGGCCAGCTGAGCTCTTGGGCTTGACTCACAAGGCCTAAAGGATTCTGTGTGTGTGTGTGTGTGAGAGAGAGAGAGAGAGGTGAGAGTGGGGCTAGGAACAGTTGGTACCTTCCAGAGGAGCTCTGTTCCCTCCAACACACCTTCAGAAACTGCTGCCTCCCAGCCCCAGGAAGCAGAGCACATAAATAGGGTATAAATACATGACCAGTGGGAGAGGCAAAATGGTAGAAAGCACACCCCAGCCCAGCTGGGTCTCTACCACCAGGACCCCTGCCCCTTGAGTGTGTGTGAAAGCCAGGCCCTCGGGCTCAGGTGGTCACCCCAGGAGAAGGGAGATCCCCACCAGGACCCAGTGAGAGGTAGACAGCGTGAAAGCTGAAGGAGCACCGAGGGGCCAGGTGGGGGAAGGGAGAGACCGGAGTATACAGACACCCAAAGCCATCTCATGCAAGGACAAGTTTCTACTCCCAAACCACCCCCCATCCCCATCATGCTCAGCCTCTCTCCTGGCCCCAGGCTTCCCCTCTACTCAACAGAGAGCTGGAGGTAGGACAGCAGACTCAGTTTGCTTGGCATGCTACTACTGGTCCCTGGGCCCCAGAGAGGCTAGTGAAGGGCACAAAAGCTCTGATGTCGCCACTCCTACCTCCTGGGATGCTCCTGCCCTCCCAATTCCCCAAGAAACACCCAGGCCATGGAAGCACAGAACAGTCAGCTTCATGTTCTGGGAGCTGCTCTGGAGCCCTCCGTCCAGGGCCTCTGGCTGTGGCCCTCAGCTGGCATCAGTCAGGCAGCAGGCGGCCCAGCTCCGCCTCATCCAGCCGGTTGGTGGCCATGATGTGCTCCAGCTGCTGTCGGTAGCGTGCCAAGTCTTGCATGAAGTGGGGCACCCGGGTGTTGTCCAGCACCCCGTGCGGCCGCAGGTGGTCCACATCCTCATAGGACACCTGCAGGAAGGAAGCTGGGCCTCAGGGGGAGCGAGAGGTAGCCATGGCTCCCAGCGCTCCCTCAGTGGCTCATTGCCCTCTGCTCCTGCAATGCCTCCCTTTGCCCTCTCGTTCCACTCCCAGTGTTCTGCACTCTGAGGCGTAGTCCTGGGTGCGTCTGCTCTCCTAACCCCAACCCAGCTTCTTCCCTCACCTCCAAACTGCCTCCTGAACACCCTCCCGGGATCTCCCTCAAGCACCTCGGACCCCACACCCAACGCTGAACGCCCGGGTGCCAGCTCATGCCAGCCCTACCAGCCTCACGGTTCCCTAGGTCAGCTTGAGGGAAGGGACCTGGAATGTCACCTCCAACTGACGGTGGCCACTGGGTTGGAGGAATTCCACTCTCTGAAGAGCTTTCCCCAGCTTGCTCCTCCTGCTGCATGGCCACAGGAGACCAGAGCACCATCGATTCCACAGGAGTGACTGGAAAGGCAGCTTCCGCCTCCCCCTGCACTCCCTTCCCTAGGCCTCTCTCTCCATTCCACCTTCCATAGAACATCCACAGGAAGCCTTGTAAAGCAAAAGCTCTCCTGATTCCCGGTTGCTTCCGGTTAAGTCCACCTTCCTCAGGCTGGCACAGATACCTAGAGCCAGAGCCTTGGTCCCTGGCCATTTCCCCAGCTTCCTCTCCCGGACTTTCTGGACTACTCCTCTGGCCTGAACACTCGCCTCCTTTGAGGGGTGGTATCTACAGATACACCTGCAGTCTAGGTCAAGTACCTCACCTCTCCTTTGTTCACCTCCACCCAGGTCTCCCTGCCAGAGAAGCCTGGCACCTAATCCTCAGTCGGGCAGCCATCAGAGGCTCAGGGAACACTGCAGGGACGAGGAGACCTGGCTGGGACCTCTAGAGGTCCGTGGCCCCTCACCTTGCCCAGTGAGGTCAGCAACGGGAAATCGATGGTCTGGCGGTGCCGCAGAATGCGCACGATACCATCCAGGTACACCTGGTCCTTGCTGAAGCAGCCTGTGGGCACGGGAGGGTTGTGAGCCCCGAGGCCCGCCCCGCCCCCAGGGCCGGCTCAGGGCACCCTGCACCCCCAGGCCTCCCTCAGGGCACCCCCCCAACCGGCCATGGGCTCCCACCCGGCAGCGAAGTGTCAGTCTGGCCGCGCTTGGCGCGCACGCAGTACTCCCAGCGCACGTCGGCGTCCTGCACGTAGCGCGCCAGGTCCTGGAAGAGCTGGCGGAAGGACATGCGCGAGGCGCGGTGGATGGTGTAGTAGAGCAGGGCGGCGCGCCACAGGAACGGCTGCTTGCGGAACAGCACGCTGTGCAGGCTGGCCAAGCCCTCCTCCGTGGGGTTGGCGGGCCGCAGCCCGTACTGCAGCCGGCCCTCGGCGCTGTGCCACGGCTGCCGCGCGTTGTTCACGCCCCGCAGGTAGTGAGTGCCTACAGGGGAAGGCGAGGGGAAGGAGGCCCTGGGTAGGTCATCCCGGGGACCAGCCTGCCGGCCACATCCTGCTACCTCCTACAGAATCTCTAGCCAGTGACAGTAACGGTGACTCGCGGTGACTCACGCATACTCCAGCCCCTAAACTCAGGCTCTCAGGCAAGTTCAAGTTCTCGCTCCCAACCCCCGCCCCAAATGCATACTCACCCAACCCCGGGCAGTGGGAAGACCCTACTCTGGTAGACTCACACCCAAGGGCTTAGAGTCCCACACACAAGAATCCTTCCCCACCCATCCAGGGCTACACACACAAGCAACTCTCCCAAACCCACACTGGCCCACCCCCACCCCTCGGAAGAGGTGCAGGAACTCCCAAACCACCCAGGCCCACCTCCTGCATGCCCATATCAATTTGACAGTCACTCTGATGACCCCAGCGAAAACCTTTTGCCCTTTTGCCCGCAGCTACAGGACTCTTAATGAGGAGAGGCAGGCAGAAAGGAATAGTAATTGTATCCCATGCTCTCCTTTTCAGCTCAGCCTATTCCGTCCTAAAACCCGGCTCTGTGTCCTCAACTTATTCCATTCCTAGGATCTGGCCTTCCACCCACCCTGGAGGGCCTCCATGTTGGTAGGGCTAGTGGGACCCTCAGGGTACTCCCTCTGGCCTGTCCGGGCCTCAGCAGCTTTGTCCCCACTGTCAAGGGAAATCAGAGAGGAAGTAGAGACGTAGAGGGAGGAAAAGATACCCAAAAGGAGCAAGAGATGAGGGAGAGCCCAGAGAGTGGGCAGGCATGTTCTGGCCTACCTCTGTGAGCCAGAGGGAGGAGGTGGCTGCTCACGAAGGGAAAGGGCCCGTCCTCCGGAAGGAAGGGGAAGAAAGAGAGGGGGTGGGGTTACTGGGGCCCCTTGCTGCCCCCCCACCCTGTCCCAGCCCCCTCTCATTCTACCCACCCACCCACCTACCCACACCCTGACCTATCTCGTGCCGCAGCATGCCCTCCAGCCAGTACTGGCGGGCTCCAGTCAGGTTGATGGCCAATGTCGGTCGGCTGTTCTCCACCATCATCACTGCCTGGGACAGCAGGTCTTCACTCAGCTGCACCACAACCTGCAGGTGGTAGTGAACCTAAGCCATGGCCGCCAGCCCTGGGACCAGGACGCAGGTGGACCCACTGATGCCACAGGGCAGCCAGGCCACATACCTTTCCCCACCTCCACTCACAGCCAGCTCCCACCTTATTGGAACAGGGACAGGCATTTGCCTGGGACTACAAGCTGGCCAGGTGTGAAGCTGGGCCTGGCAGCCTGGTTTGGGGCACAGAGAAGAGGGGCCTCAAAGACAGGGCTAGCTCACCTCCCCAACGCAGCCCTCCTTCTGCATGTATTTGCGAACAATGGACCAGATCTGGCACTTGGTCAGCAGCTGGCCCCCCGTTGCAGCTTCAAAGTGTTCATAGGTACCAAACTTCTCCAGGACAGCCTCAATGATGCCAACTGCCTATAAAGAGGGTTGCGGTGGCTGGTCAGACCAGGCCTCTTGGGTGATCAGGACCAGGATGAGGCAGGCAGGCTGGACTGACCTGATGGATGAACTGTCCAGATGCCTCACAGTACTTCTCCAGCACAGCCGTGGGCATGGGCTCCTGGTACTCGAACTGTGGGTTGTAGGTGTAGTGGGACTGGAAGAACTTGTCCCGCTCTCGGTCCATATTGGTTGGCCGCAAGGCCACCAACATGCAAGGGCTCTTGCTGGCACCACGGCCTGCATCCTTTCGAGTCTTAGCAATGTGAGGCAGGGAGGCTGCAGGCCGCAGGGTGCCCCCGCCTGGGTCCCGTCCCCGTCCAGGTGGGGCCCGACCCTGGGTGCCAACCCCCCGCCGGCCAGTACTATTTACAGTATAGGTGCTCTCACTGCGACGCATGTGGCCACGGGGGCCCAAGTGCAGCTCTGAGTAGGGCTGCAGCTCAGGCCGGGGCCGCAGGGCTGAGGGGATTGACAGAGCCAGGGGCAAGGCCAGGGGCTGAGGCCAGGGGTACAGCAGTGTCCCATCTCGGTCTGAGGGCTTCAGCCTATGGCCCAAGGACGAGGGACTGGCTGGTGGGCTGGGGGGTGCCTGTTCATACACCTGAGCCCCTGAGTCCAGCACCATTCTGTCCTGGGGGTCACATCCAGCCGGGTCACTCCAACTTCCCACACTGTTGACTTCTGGGGACACAGAAGGGCATGTGGAGGCCAGTATGAGTGGGTGTGGCCTGAGCACCAACAGGCCTTGTGCTCTACACCACCCTGGCTGGTGCTTGGTGGGCTCAAGGCCTGCCACTGGGGGTCTGGGTAGCTGCCCCCTCGCCCCCATCCCCGTGTCCATTCCCTCCAGCAGAACCACCAAGGAAACTGGACTGGGGGGACACAGGAGGCAAACCTGATACACTCACCTAGATGGTGATACGGGAACCCCCTTAACCTATGAGCCGCTGAGGGCGAGGTCTGAGCCCCTACTCATGATTTTAATCCCTGTACTCAGCACCCACCCAGACTGCAAGCTGGTATGGTGTAGCCCCAGCTGCTGGGCTGATGGCTGAGGGGACCTCACTACCTTTTACCTGCCTTCCATCTATAGCATTTTCTCAGTCTTGTCCCTGCCCTCCTACCTGGCCCCACCACGTCCTCCAACCCGGTTGGCCTCAGTCAGGTTGAGTGCCTGCATGCCCCCTTGCTTATGTTAGTCCTTCCACCTGGAATGGTCTCTCTCCCCTCTGGATCATCTGTTCAAATCTGAATTAGAATCAGCTTTTGGGGGAGCAGAGGGAGACTTCAGCAAATCCAAGCCAATCCTTGGTCTGTCTCCTATCAGAGGTTTCTTTCTAATGGTCACCCAAGGCCGGTGTTGGCACTTTCACCCCTTGCTCTGTACTAGGGCTCAGAACAATTCAGTCTCTCCCCAGAGACTGACTGAAGGCTCCAGATTCTGAACTCCTTTGCCTGCTCAGGGACACAATTCCAGCATTTCTCCAACACCATCAATCTCTTCCTCTCTACTGGATTCTTTCCAGCAGCATAAATACATGCTGTTATTTCTGTCCTAAAAATACAAAACCAAACCCTCACTTGACCCCACACTCCTCTAGCCCCACCGCATCTCCCACCAGCTGCTCCCTATTGCAGCACAACACCCCTCTGTATGCAGTCTGATTCCTTCTTTTCCTGTTTTCTGTTTCACTCCAATTAGGCTTCTGTCGCCACTCCCATTGAAACTGATCTGGGCGCCTGGGTGGCTCAGTGGGTTAAAGCCTCTGCCTTCAGCTCAGGTCATGATCTCAGGGTCCTGGGATTGAGGCCTGCATCCGGCTCCCTGCTCAGCGGGGAGTCTGCTTCTCCCTCTCCCTCTTCCTGCCTCTCTGCCTATTTGTGATCTGATCTCTCTCTCTCTCTCTCTCTCTCTCTCTCTCTCTGTGTCAAATAAATAAATAAATAAAAATCTTTAAAAAAAGAAACTGATCTGACCAATGTCATCAATGATTTTCATATTGATCGATGCACTTGACATTATTAATCATTTCATCTTAGAAACATGTTCTCCACTTGGCTTCTCAAATACACTCAAACATATTCTCCTACCTCACTGGCTGTTAGTTCTTGGTCTTTCTTGCTCATCATTCCTGTCTTCCTGATCTCTTAACGTTGTAATGCCTCAGGGCTTGGAAACTCCTATAGAAACTTCTCTCCTCCATTTGTACTTTCTCCAGGTGATCTCATCTGCCTTCATGGTTTTAAGTACATCAGCCCAGATTTCTATAAACTTCCAACTGGTGTTGCCAGTTCTCAATTCAACATCTTTACTTGAATGTACAACAGGCATCTCAAACTGAACACGTCTCCTATCTGAAATGCTTCCCCCCAGATAACCACAGGGCTCACTCTCCCATTTTCCTCAGATTTCTTCACAAATATGTTATTAGACAAGTCTCCCTAACACACTCTCTTTAAAATAGTAAACCTCCTCTTTCCTCCCCACCACAATCTTCCCTTCTCCACACTATTGGTTTCTGAAGCAGCTGTCACCACCTGAAGTACAGTATGTCATTATATTATGTTTTTTCCTTTTGAATGTTCACAGCTGTGTCCCCAGAACCCAGAATAGTACCCGACCCAGAGCAGTTGCTCAATAAATGGATGAAGCCAAGAGCACTTCTCCTTCTCAGAACTGGAATCACTCCGTTCACACACTATGTTTCCTTATCTAGTTCTGATCCCCTGCCCCCACCTCCCTTCCCTCTGCCCAGTGACCAGCAGTTTGAAAAGATTTCAGGCCTCAGACTTCACTCTTCTCAACTAACTGTACACTTTCCTGGACTCCTCACTGGTCTCTGGGCCTCTACCTTCATCCCCACACCCCTTTCTTTCATTCGACCTACCTCTTTGCAATTACCAGGAATACACCTGTTTCTTTCACGTCTCAGGTTCTTTTGCCAAGAATGCCCTCGCAATGTCTCTGTAGCAAACTCCTAACCATTCCTCAGGGCTCGGTTTAGGTCTTACCTCCTCCAGGAAGACTTCCTGGGGTCTTGGAGGGTCCCAGTGTCTAGGCGGCTTCTTTACCACCCTAAGCTGTCACTGTCGGAGCCTAGATCCGCGTCCCCGCACTACCCCCTTAACTCCCTCAGGGCAGGGAGGGATCTGATTGACCCCCGTGTCCCAAGCACCCAGCACTACACGCGGAATGAATGAAAGATGGTTGGGGAGGAGCCCAGACACAAGGCGGAGTCTGGTGACAAATGAGAGGGTGTGGCCTACGCGAATAGAAAAACTCCCGGAGAGGGTAACGTGGAAGAGGAGCCAATGGGGAGGGGGAGAAAGAGGAGGGGCGTGACCTGCAGCCAATAAGTGGCGGAGGATGGGGCAAAGGGCGTGACCAATGGAGGGCGGAGCCAGAGGACAATGGAGGTGGGGGTTCCTGATTAGATGGGTAGGGGTCGTGTCGCGCGCCTTCGCGGCCTCTCGGGGGTGGGGGGGTTCCGTCCGCGTACCGCGCCCCCACCTGTTCGCTCTTCTCGCCACCGCCGTTCCCGCTCCGCAACACCAGTCGCCGGCCCCTCAGCCCGCGGGAGCCGACAGCTGGGGACGCACGCCCTCGGGCGCGCGCACGCTCACGCTAAGGCGCGCCTATTCACGTCAAATTGGGCGGCGGCGCGCACCCGAGAACACAGCTGGGGGTGGGGCCAGGCAGAGGCGAGGGGGCGATGTCCGCCACCAAGCCACGTCCCTGGGCGCGGCGTTATCTTAAGCCCGCCCCCTCCATGAGGACCCGGTGGGTTTCAGCGCTTCAGGTACTACTCGGCCTTCAGAGTCAGGGCCACGACACGAGCTCACTGCCCTGGCGCGGACAGGTGGGGCTGTAGTCCACCTATGGCGGCAGAAACGCGGGTACTTGCGAACGCAGTCCATACCGGGCTGATGTCAGGATAGGTGAGGTGTAGCCCATATGTCAGGACTGGAGTCAGGATACCTTAGGCGTTTCACTGAGCGTGGACCCCCTAATCATCGCACTTTTATTTTATCCCCCCTTCCCCAATACACAATTCAGGCGTCCGGGGGCCGTCCCCGTATCCGGAGGGCAGCCGGGTGTCAGGCACAGGGCCCCGAGGGAAGGCAAGAGGACAGCGCAGGAGTAGGTGCCGGGACGAGGCTGAAGAGTGCGCGGCGACCGGCAGAGGGCGAGGGCTGTGGGCCGGCCTGCAAGGAGCTGAGTGCGGCCAGGCGCTGCTCCCGCGACACGTCCCCGCGCAGGTCCAAGAGGGCGGAGACGTGATCCTCGCTACAGGGATACCACGGAGGTGTGTATCAGCTCCGCCCCGCTTCGCCCGAATCCATCCTCCCCTCACCACCACCCCGCCCCCAGAACCACTCTTCGCACCTCACGTCGGGAAATTTTTGTCGCAGACCTGCCACCTCGAGGCCAAGCAGCATGGGGTCGCGGAGGTTCAGCAGATCCCGCAGAGCGAGGAGCACTGGCGCGCACTGAACACTCTCCTCCAGGCCCTGAGCACCGCAGAGTAGGTCTCGCGCCCGCCCTGGACCTCCACCCAACCACCGAGACTCCCGCCCATCTGCTCGCCTAACGAAGTCTCACCAAACCAAGGAAAAGCTCCCGAAGCTGGGCCGCGTCGTGCTGCAGGCGCTCGGCCGCCTGGGTCCTCTCGTCGGCTCCTCGGCACACTAGGCGGCCCTGCATCAGCGCTCGTAGGTACTGCAGTACCACCGTACGTTCCGCCTCGGCCAGGAGCAGCTGTGGAGAGCGCAGTGAGTTCAGCATGCCTTTCCTATGGGCGCTTCCCTACTCCCCAGCCTTTCCCTTAAACGCACCTGGGCCGCAGGGTTCCGCACGTGCCCCAAATCCTGGCAGAAGCGCGCCGTCCGCTCGCACACTTCGTCCAGCAGCTCTCGGCTCGACAGCCACCGTCGTGAGGGCAGAGCCGCGAAGAGAGGCTGTGGGTGGGGGCAGAAACGGGGTTGGAGGAACGATCCAGACCTAGCATTCTCAGTGCAAAGACGCACATCTATATATGCTGTATCTCCTCCCTCACCCGCATCCCCGCTTGAAGCTTTACCTGCAGCTCCGCCAGCAGCGCCTCCAACACCAGGCGGCAGATCCTTCTCTGCAACTCATCCAGCGCTGTCTCCACCGGACCCAAAGCTGCCGAAGCCGCCCCGTTGGGCTGCAGGCCTGACACGGAGGAGCTGGACCCACCAAAAGTTAAGGCTTCAGGACCAAGGCCAAGGCCCTCGCGGCCCTCTGTCGTCTAGCCACTCTGACGCCACCTAGTGGTGCAAGTGTGTGGCGAGAGGGGGCAAGAATGGCGGCTCTCTGCACTTCTGAAGATCTGGGGCTTGGACCGAGGAGTGGTGGGCTCGAGCAGCTAGAAGGAACCCAACAAGACCTGCCTCTGGTTCGCAGTGTAACTGCAAGCAAATCATGCGTTTTTGTTTCTGTTTGGGTAGGGGAAGAGCTTAATCCCAGTCAGGAGGGATTCAAACCCATTAACTTGTTTGTTCTCTCTGCTCCCCACCCCAAAGAACAGAAGACCCAAGAAGGAGGGAATTTTTTTCCGTTTTGTTCACAAGTGTAACCTCAGACATTATATGGCACAGAGTAGGGCCTTGATAAGTATGTGTTGGATAAATGAATGAATGAATAATTGATACTGGCAGGCAGGCACTGTGGTAGGTACTTCACATCTGTCATAGGATTCTCAGAATGTACCATTATTACCCACATGTAATACTGATAAGGAAAATGAGATTCAGAAAGATCAGGTAATTCATCTAAGGTCACACAGTTAGCAATCAGCAGAACTAGGATGAGACTCCCAGAGCTATGTGAGTCTAAAATTTTGATGACCTAGTGTGGACTAGGTCCATACCTAACTAGGGTTCAGACAGGGGATCTATGGGGGGGCTGTCTGGTACCTGAGTGCTGACTGGTGGTTGAGGGTGGCCAGCAGGTAGGGCACGTAATGAGGAGCCGTTGCCTCCCCCCTGGCGTGGTCTCGAGAGAATCGGATCAGAGCATCACTAAAGCTGCAAAGAGCAGAGATGGTTCCTGTACCTGTCACTCTGGAGCCCCCACAACCTGAGTCCCTGCTACTGCAGCTCCACCTCCAAGAAACCCAAGAGTCTCTTTTGAAGAAGCCCCCTCCTCCTGGTGTGTCTTAGTCACTCAGATCCCCTTTGGGCTGCCCCAGGAGCAGGGCTAGGGTTTGGACGTGGGTCAGTGCCTTGGCAGACCTCCTCAGGAATGTGCCCAGTTCTGACAGCGCCATGCCATGCACCCGCTGCTGCAGCGACTCGCTGACCAGGCTGGTCACCCGAATGTTCTCTTCCAGGATCTACACGCAGAAATGGGTGGCCATCAGCAGAGTCCTGGTCCTGTTCCCCTCCCCTTTGCCTATGGGGGCTTCCCACCTAACTGGCCTCTTCCCACCCACCTGTAGCACTATGGCTGGCAGAGGTGAGTGGTAGAAGCCAGAAGAGTCTGTGCCAGGTTCCTGCTCTCGGTGCCACTCAGCTACCTCCCCATCCAGTGCCCTCTGCAGCCACTGGGCCACATTTGCCTGGAGGAAGGGGCAAAGAGGGGCAAGATGTCATGGGGTACTGATGCTGCTAGAGACGCATAGACATGTGACTCTACAGATACAGGCCCATAGCTGGTGGCAGAGCTTCTCTGTACCTGGGCCCCAACTACTCACCTGGATTTGGGCCACAAATGTTCCCTCCAGCTGTTCAATGTTCTCCAGGGTCAGGAGGGGCTCCAGCTGAGACACGTCAGCCTCAGGTCCCAACTCTAAGCTCCCCATCATCTCTGGCCTGCGGATGGGTAGCCCAGGGTCACTCTGAGACCCCAGCCTCTGATCCTCCCACTTCCCATTGCCCCAAGGGACAGACTGACCCCAGGTACACATGCAGTGCCCAGTGCAGCAAGGTGAAGGCATCAGCAGCTCCTAGTCCAGGCCCTTCCAGGAGTTGGTGCAGGCAGCGGCGCAGCCCACTGTGCAGGGTGTGAGCCCACAGCTGGACCACCTTGTAGTGTGGTGGGCAGCAGGGTGCTACTAGTGCTTCAGCTATGGCCAGCTCGGCTGGTAAAGCCACCCGCAGGGCCTCCAGCCACCCTGCCAGGGCCCCCGGCTCAGGCAGAAGAGGTGTTCCAAAGTGGGTCCTCTCCAGGCCCTCCTGTAATGCCTGCAGACAGCGCTGCCGCCAGTCCCTGGGGGCCAGCTCCAGGGAGGCCATGTACCCAGCATCCACCTCCGCCACGCGCACAGCAGCCACCAGCAGGGCTGGGTCCTCCCGTGCCAGCTGCCCTGCGGCCCCTGCAGCCGCCTCCACTGCCTGCCCAAGAGCCTCAGCCAGAGGGCCCAGCCCCTCAAAGACTGGCAACTCCAGGCCCCCCAGAGGGGCCCACGTCTCCTCTTGTAGCTGTTCCAGCTCCCGAAGGCACACATATGCCTCCAAGAGCCGCTGGGCGTCAATCAGGGTCCGCGCGTGGGCCACTGCAGCTGGCACTAAGCGGGGAGAAGATGAAACAGCCCTGAGTCTCAAACCTCCCACCTGTACAATGGGTACAGCAGGGGATGCTGAGGCCCTAGGGCTGGAGTGATGTGTAAAATGTTTAATAAGCAGTACGGCCAAGCACTGACCAATCTGAAAGGACCCAGGGAAGGGCCTAGAGACCTGACGGGCCCGGTGTAAATTTTTGAGCTGATGGAACAAGAGGAAGTCAGGGATCCTGGAGGCAAGACAGTGAGGAATTTGTGGGGCCGTGCTAATGGCTATTCACCCACCCTGTTGAGGAAGTATTTCAATAAATTAGCAACCAGGGTGGTCAGAGTCACTTGACTGAGTCTCAGTCCTGATTCAGACAACTCATGCTTGAGAATCCCAGAATCCCAATTTGTATCCTGCTTCATACGCCATTTGAAGCCTGAATTACTCTCTGGAAGGTCTCTGGTGTGTCCCTCCATGCAGTCTCCCACTAGTGCCCCAGCCCCTTGATCAGTGATGGGGGTTTAGTAACTAATGGTTGGGGGACTGAGGCCCAGGGCCCCTGCACACTCACCTGCCCACAGCCGGGGCAGCAACTGAGACAGGACCCGCAGCTGCTCGTGCTGTGCAACCTGTTCCCGCAGTGGTTTTAGGGTCTGTGTGGCTTCTGCCATACCCTGCAGCAACCCATGGGCCTGGCCCAGGGCCTCACGGGCTCCCTGGACGGCCTCAAAAGCCTGGGCCAGCTGCCACACACCAGTCTTCACGCCTTCCAGGTAGGACTGCACCACCGACTATGGGAGGGAAGCAGCCGGTGAGGCCTGGCCAGTCCTACAGCCCATCCCCAGCACTCCTTTCCCCTGACTGATGCCCACCTTGATGCGTGCTTCCAGGGAATGGGTACGCTGAACCTCACGGCTGCGGTACTGGCTCAGTCTGGCCAGCTGCTCCGGCCGGTAGAAGACACCCGAGGCCCATTTGAGTGCTGCTCCTCGGGCCAGCTGCTCCGCCCTCTCCTGCTCTGGCCACTCAGGCCCTGGGCAGGAAGAGCCTAGGCAGCCTCGTCAGTTGGGCAGGGCCTACAGGAAGTAGCCCGAACCTGCTCCCCTTCCTACTTCTCAGCCTGTCCCCTAGGGCAGTCTGATCCATTCCTCTTGCTGCCCTATAGAGCCCCAGCCAGACCCGGCAAGGAGGAGCCAACCCCACCATTCCCATCTTTCTTGCCACCATCCCTCCCTTAGCCCACCCAGAAGGGCTCATACCAGGAGGAATTGAGGGCTGCATTTTGTCCTTGGTTGCTGAGTCCATGGCAGTCCCTGGAGGAGCCGAAGATGAGGTAGGAGTGGGAACAAGAGTCTGGGTTCGAGCAGGCAGAATGGATGCTCCTGTGAGCTGCGGCCTCAGTCGAGCCCCCCCCACCCTGAGAAGGAGGAGGGGGTTTCTTGCCCAGTCCCCTCGGGAAATGAGAGGGAGGTGAGTGTGATGGGGAGGCTGGGTTTCTCAGTTTTGCCCCTGCGGACACCAAGTGAGGGAGGGTAGGCACAGGCCTCTGCTGGCCCCAGCTGCTGCTCTGAACTGCAGAGGACAGTTTGGTACGGAACTCACCAGGCTTGACCAGGCATCCAGTTCTTTCTCCTTTGAAAACAGTCTTGGCCTTGAGGATGGCCCTCTCCCCCGGTCTTCAGGGCAGAACTGGGTGTTCTTTTCACTGGCTCATGAGGCCTGGGTAGTTCCAGCCCACACCTCAGCATGCAGACTTCTTCTCCCCAAGGAAGTCTCTGTACCACCTCCCTGCCCAGGAGCACCCTCCTCTGTTCAAAGCCCCTCCTTCCCCAAGGCCAAATGCCCGGAAAGGAAGGAAGCTGAGCCTCTGGCCCTTTATTCCCAACAGGAAAGTGCATCTGCATTGTGGGATGGGGTGGGGAGGGCTGGGCGCCACTTCCTTGGGGGGAAGGGGTGTACTCCCTGTAAACCCTGAGTCCTGCCCAGCCCATCCAGGACCTCTTGGTGCTCAGGACATATGAACTAGACGGCCCTAACTTGGGGTGGAGAACAGGGCATGCAAATATGGGTGCAGACAGCATCACAGCAGGAAAACTGTGTTGATGGCTCTTCAGAGGAGGGTATGCACCTCTGCAGAGAAGTGAGAGGCCACAGGCTCTTGTGAGGAAGGTGTGTGGTGGGTGATGATGAGAGAGGGGTAGAAGGGCTATGAAAGCTGTGTTTGTCTTGAGAGTTAGAGGGGGCCATGGAGAGGACCACCGGCTAGTACTAATACAGTGGACGCCGGTTGCCACCCAAATCCACCTTTCAGGACAATACCACTGGTTCCCCTAGCTGTCAGGAGTGTAGGTTGCTGAGATGTCACAGCTGAGTCTCTTGCTCAAAGTTAGAGCACAAAGGCCTGGTAACCTTGCCAGGACATGGACCACCTTGGAAGGGCCACCCCAGTTTCAGTGCTGCTAGTAGGATGATGGCCTGAGGCCTCTATCATAACTGCATCTCAGTTTAAGTCCCCCTTCTGCCCAATTTTGCACGTCTTACTCCCTTACAAGGGTGGATCCTCAATAAACTTCCCTGCAGGCAGATCCCTGTCTCAAAGTCAGCTTTGCAGAGATTTTGACCTAAAATAAAAGATAATTAATGATGTTATCAAACATAACAACATGGTACTAGCCAATATGTAATCCTTCCTATCTTCCAGGAACTGCTCTGAGTGCTTTACATTTATGTACACATTGGTGAGCCTGTTTGCCTTGGTGGGAAAATGATTCTAACTCCCTGGTCTCTGAGCACCGCAGTGCGGAGACAAGAGAAAGATGAGGCTGGGATCAGGGAATGGGAATGGAATGGAGACAAGTGAGCAAGCTAGATGGAGTTAGTGCTTGCTGTTCTGGCAGGAAGAGAGGGACAGGAATAGGGTCAGAAAACCCAAGACACTGGGACAGCTTCTAGGAGCAGGTTTGGGTAAATACAGTGGGCTCATCAGGCAGCGTGGTTTCATCTTCTGAAATAGGGACCCGTTGGCCAGCTAGGAAGGTTCTGGTGGCTCTCCCTTCACTACTGCCGGGGCTGCCCACCAACTTCCTCCACCCTCCTCTGCATCCAGTCCTCTCTCCCGGGATCCACGGATTGTTTTCGTCCTCTTCGGCAGTTGGATATTTGCTGATGGTCCCCGAAGTTTTGCTGCCTTGTCCGCAGAAAGGAATTGCGCCGAGCTCCCCGAGAGGGCGCGGAGCGGAAGCGGAAACAGCGACGCTGGCGCCGGCGGCCGGGTGGCCAGGAAGCGGAAGTGGCGGCGGCGCCGGCCTGGCCTGGCCTGGCTGAGGGGAGGCGGCGGGCGGGAGCGATGGCGGAGGCCGGGCCGCAGGCGCCGCCGCCCCCGGGCACCCCAAGCCGGCACGAGAAGAGCTTGGGACTTCTCACCACCAAGTTCGTGTCGCTTCTGCAGGAGGCCAAGGACGGCGTGCTTGACCTCAAGCTGGTGCGGCCTGGGCTAAAGGGCGACCGGGAGGATGGTGGACCAGGCAGGCCGGGACCGGTAGTGGGAACCCCTGGGGCTGTCCAGCTGAGCCCTTAGAGAGCAAGCCGCCATCAGTGTGCTTTCTCACAGGAGGGAGGCCGGGAGCTGTTTCATTCATTCGGCCGAGGCCATTGAGCGTCAGCTATGTGCCAAGCTCTGGGCTGCAGGTGCTGGTCCTCGTGGCCCTCCTCGGCTGGTGCGGGAAGAAGAGCATCAGAACATCAGTTCAGACTGTGCCAGGCCTCTTCCTGCCCCGCGGTCCTGATCTGCTGTGGTGCCTGGGAAAAGGGTTGGGACTCAGGCCACCCATTTTTCAGATCATTTCCAGACTGGGTTTCAGGGTAGCTGGGGGGACACCTGAGAATGAGGCTGAGTAGCCTGTGCTCTGTTCTGTCTGTCAGGCAGCTGACACCCTTGCTGTGCGCCAGAAGCGGCGGATTTACGACATTACCAACGTGCTGGAAGGTATCGGGCTGATCGAGAAAAAATCCAAGAATAGCATCCAGTGGAAGTGAGTGGGGGCTCCTGGGAGGGCAATGGTATCTCTTACGCAGAAGTGTCAGGGGTGTGGGGAAGAGGACACAGGAAGGAGCAGTGGCCATGGGACCCAGAGTTCCTGGCAGCTCCTCTCAGCCTCACTCCCTGGGCTCAGGGGTGTGGGACCTGGCTGCAATACTCGGGAGATTGCCGACAAGCTGATTGAGCTCAAGGCTGAGATCGAGGAGCTGCAGCAGCGGGAACAAGAACTGGACAAGCACAAGGTGTGGGTGCAGCAGAGCATCCGGAATGTCACAGAGGACGTGCAGAACAGCTGATATCCTCCTGGCGGTCCCTGCTCCCGGGGAGTGGGCGAGGGGCCCTCTAGTCCATCTGGGTTTGCTCTCTGGTGCCCTAGACACTGTCCCTCTTGGGAGGATGATCCTGCAGCTCCTGGCCAGGTCCCTGCCTTGGCATCCCTCCTCAAGCTCAAAGCCCTTCCCCAACCATTTTTGGCCTGTGATCCTTCTCCATGTAGATCCCAGGCCCCAGAACTTTCTCTGAGAGCTTGTATGACAGATCTCTGCTAAAGAACTGGGTTTTCTCTGTGGTCTGCCATCTGTCACCATAGGCAGGGCATCAGCCGTTCTCCTTAACCCCCACACCTTGGCCTACGTGACTCATGAGGACATCTGCAGATGCTTTGCTGGTGAGCAGAGCCTGGGTAGGGGGCAGTGGGGGTGGGGCTGGGCTGAGCCACAGCCCTGAGAGCAGTGGGCTCAGTACCCAAAGAGAGTTTCTCTCTTAAGAGGGTTCCTTGGGCTTGCCTAAGAGGAACCAGGCAGGGTAAGTCCTGGGTTTGAGGGTCGTTGGGACCCCGTGGAGGTAAATCTTACTGAAGTCGTACAAGAATTCTGGGCTGGGTCCCTGGGTCAGTCCCCGTCTGCATTGTTTCCTGGGTTTGGCTTCTCAGGCATGACAGAGGCATAAGGGGGACGGAACACGTGGGTACGCTCTTGCATGCTTGTATCCAGGGAACAGTGGTGCTCACTTGCATCCTGTAGTTAGTTGCATTATAGTTATAGAAACTGTTCTGGACTGTTTTGGGGAAGGAACATTGGCTTTGGCCTGAACATCTACTCCTAGCGAGCAACCACATCAATCATCAAGACGCGAGATGCCCATGGCCAGCAATCCTTCGATCCACATGTTTGAACCCAGATTTTCTCGTTACTGACCCTTGGGCTCTTGGGAGGAGAAAAACTTTAATTTCCTTCCCCAGCCAGTGTGGGGGTTGGGCGAGGTTTACTGTCCTAAGAGACCATGATTTCCTTCCTTGCTCAAAGGGATGGGCACCCCCATTCTCAGATTAGATTGAGCCCATGGGCCCTGACCCATCCTTGTCATTCTAGGAGATACCCTCCTGGCCATCCGGGCCCCGTCGGGCACCAGCCTCGAGGTGCCCATCCCAGAGGTGGGTGCTCAGCCCAGGCAGGCGGGGTTGATTGAGGGCGGGTGCTGGCTGTGGAGCCCGATAAGTCCCGGGTGGGGCAGGTAGGGGGAGGCCTGGGTTTGGGGGTTATCTGGAAGAACGGGCAGCTAGGGTGGGAGAGGACACTGGCCCTGGCCCAGGGTCAGGCACAAGCCAAACCTGCTTCTAATGCCACCTGTTCCCCATCCCCCACCTCCAGGGCCTCAATGGACAGAAGAAGTACCAGATTCATCTGAAGAGTGTGAGCGGCCCTATCGAGGTGCTGCTGGTGAACAAGGAGGCATGGAGCTCGCCCCCTGTGGCGGTGCCTGTGCCACCACCTGAAGACCTGCTCCAGAGCCCACCTGCTGTCCCTACCCCTCCACCTCTACCCAAGCCCACACTGGCCCAGCCCCAGCACACCTCACGCCCAAGCAGTCCCCAGCTGACCACCCCCACCCCTGTCCCTGGCATCACTGAAGCCCAGGGGGTTCCCGGTCCAGCAACTGAGATCACAGGTGAGGGATAATAGGCAACTGGTGATGGGTGATTTCTGGGGCCCAAAAGGCAATGCCTCTGTGTTGTGGAATGTGTACTCAGAGTTCGAAGAGACCCTGTCCTTTTCCTGGCCTCCAGCTAGCCTCCCCTTGCTAGGTGTTGAATAAGCCCTTTTCAGTAGGGAAGCGCTGAATGTATGAAGGGGTATCAGTGGGGACAGTTCTCCCCAGGTCCACCTGTGTCTCACTTCCCCTGGCAGCCCCTCTTAAAGTGGCCACAGCAGCCATGTCATCCTTGAGTCTCTCCTGCAGGCCTCATGCCCCTGTCCTCTTCAGGGGCTTGTTTCTAGGTCATTTCTGTGGCCTGGGGACTGGCAGTGCCTCTCTATCCTTGGGCCAGGGAACCGGGGCTCTTGTCATCCTGACTGGGTTCTAGCATGAAGCTTCCGTCTCCTCCTTCCTGCTTCTAAGTGACTGGGTTCGGGGATCTGCTTGCAGTGAGTGGCGGCCCTGGACCGGACAGCAAAGATGGTGGGGAGCTCGGCTCCCTCCCCCCGGGCCTGGCAGCCCTGGACACCCGGCCGCTGCAGTCCTCCGCCCTGCTGGACAGCAGCAGCAGCAGCAGCAGCAGCAGCAGCAGCAGCTCATCCGGACCCAACCCTTCTACCTCCTTTGAGCCCATCAAGGCAGACCCCACAGGAGGTGAGTGCATGTCCCCTGAGGGGCAGGGAGAACCCAGCCGCAGCCACTCCTAGATCAGAAACAGCTGGGACTGGAACCCAGCTCGCCCATCTCCTCAGTCAGAGCTGGCCAGCCCAATGGCCAGCCCTCCCACCCCCGCCCCGCC
>LNAC01000044.1:5748944-5811967 GCA_002007465.1 Ailurus styani | reverse complement strand
GGGCCCTTCCCGAGCCGCCTGTCCCGCTTCCCCCCAGAACAGCAACCCCGCACAAGACCTAGAGCGCGTGCCCCCTGGGCTGCTGGCTCTGGACAACATGCTCTACTTCTCCAGACACGCACCCAGTGCCTACAGCCGGGTCAGTACTCGGGTGGGTGGGAGACGGCAGGGTCCCCCGGGCCTTAGCTGTGCCCCCCATTCCATTTGCCTTTTCTCCCGCCCCAGTTTGTGCTGGAGAACAGCAGCCGTGAGGACAAGCACGAGTGCCCCTTTGCCCGGAGCAGCATCCAGCTCACTGTGCTGCTGTGTGAGCTGCTCCGCGTTGGGGAGCCCTGTGAGTGGCACTGGGCACAGCGTGTCCGGGAGCGGGGGACGGAAGGGCAGAGAGGGCCAGGTGTGGCACACGCGTTCTCCCTGAGCCCCTACTGCCCCCCACCCCCACCCCCGCTCCAGGCTCCGAAACAGCCCAGGACTTTTCGCCCATGTTCTTTGGCCAAGACCAGAGTTTCCATGAGCTCTTCTGTGTGAGCATCCAGCTGCTGAATAAGACCTGGAAGGAGATGCGAGCCACCCAGGAGGACTTTGACAAGGTGGACAGGGTGGAGGGGAGGAGACCCGAGCCAGGACAGGGCTGTTCTGAGTTGGGGTCCAGAGCGCAGTGCTGAGCAGAACTTGGTGGCTCCAGGTCATGCAGGTGGTGCGGGAGCAGCTGGCCCGGACGCTGGCCCTGAAGCCCAGCTCCCTGGAGCTTTTCCGAACCAAGGTGAACGCACTCCCCTACGGGGAGGTGCTGCGGCTGAGGCAGACAGAGCGGCTGCATCAGGAGGGCACGCTAGCCCGGCCCATACTGTGAGTTGGTGGGTGTGGCGCCCGGCCCCGGCCCCACCTGCCCCCGTGCCCCACAGGCCTTGCCCCTGGTCAGTCCCAGTCACCAAGCCTTCCCCTTGCCCTGCCTCCCAGGGAGCTACGGGAGAAGCTGAAGCCAGAGCTCATGGGCCTGATCCGCCAGCAGCGTCTGCTCCGCCTCTGCGAGGGGACACTCTTCCGCAAAATCAGCAGCCGGAGGCGCCAGGGTGGTGGAGCGGGCAGGGGGTGGCAGGGAGTGGCTGGGTGGGGGTCAGGGCCCCTCTCGTCACTCCTTGCCTCTTACCTTTCTGCTTATAGACAAGTTGTGGTTCTGCTGCCTGTCCCCCAACCACAAGGTGCTGCAGTATGGGGACGTGGAGGAGGGCGCCAGCCCACCCACCCTGGAGAGCCTGCCCGAACAGCGTAAGGAGGACGGGGCAGGGGTCCGGGTCAGCCACCTGCCCTCCCCACACCACTCCCGCTCCGGGGACCCAGTGGTCAGCCCAGCCTTCTTCCTGCAGTCCCTGTGGCCGATATCAAGGCACTGCTAACAGGCAAAGACTGCCCCCATGTCCGGGAGAAGGGCTCAGGGAAGCAGAACAAGGTGAGTGCAGTGGAGGCCCGGGCTCCTTTCCACCCGCACCTGCCCTGCTCTGTTCCCCACTCAGCTCTGTCCACTCCCTGCCTTCCCCAGGATCTCTATGAGTTAGCCTTCTCCGTCAGCTATGACCACGGGGATGCAGAGGCATACCTCAACTTCATCGCCCCATCCAAACGGGAGGTGAGTGTTTGGGCCAGGCTGAGCCAAGTTGGGCAGACGGGCCAGGGCAGAGATGGGCAGTCCCTCACAGAGCTGGCCCTGTCCCCAGTTCCACCTGTGGACAGATGGGCTGAGTGCCCTGCTAGGCAGTCCCATGGGCAGTGAGCAGACTCGGCTGGACCTGGAACAGCTGCTGACGATGGAGACCAAGCTGCGGTTGTTGGAGCTGGAGAATGTGCCCATTCCCGAGCAGCCACCTCCCATCCCCCCACCCCCCACCAGTTTCAACTTCTGCTATGACTGCAGCATCGCTGAACCTTGACAGTGAGGTTGACTGTGCCTCACAGCTGCTGGCATTGGTGACGGTGGAGGGTGGGGGTGGAAAAGTCCAGACACCCTGACCAGCGGAGGCTGCAGCAGAAATAAAGTCTGCTTGACTCCTGGGTGTGTGTCGAGCCAGTTCTGCAACTGTGGGCCAAGCCTGCCTTCAAATTTAGCTGGCAAATGAGATGGGGCAAGGGCCATTAACGCTGCTTGGGGCCACAAACCCTGCCGCAGTTGAGGGGCTGGTATTCTCAAGGAGAGGCTGGAGACAAGCTGACCCTCTTGTCCTTCCACAGGATGAGTCCTCAGCCTCTCTCAGTGCTGGGCCTGCAGAGAGGGATAGCCTGTGGTCTGGGCTACCAGCCATTTGAGGGAGAAGTGGCAGGACAGAAGGTATCGCCCCAAGGGGATGCCTTCCTGGGCCGCATTAAAGGGGGCCTAGTTTCCAGAAAGATCCCGACATCTGAACTCAGTCCTCAGTCCTGCTTGGCCCTGCCTGGTGTCCTTTTCAAGACTAGGAGGCCCTCTGGTGAGAGACCTGAAGGGACAGATGTGAAGCTGGGTCTGTTTTGTGATGAGTGGCAAACTTGGGTTTCCAAATTTATGTCCCCAGGTGGTGGGAGGATGGGGCTGATGCTGACAGGAGGGAATTCAGTGCTGGAAGCCTGGCATTCTGATTCACATCTACTGGTGGGAGCCTGGGTGTAGTGGGGGCCACACACAGGCAAGACCCCCGGGGCGGGCAGAAGTGGCTAGGGGTGTTGGGCCCAGCTAGAGGTCAGTTTCAGAGCCTAGTACACCAACCCACAGGCCCCACAGGGCAGACTGAAAGCTGCCACCTCTCTCTGACCTCCTCCATGGCTCTCACTACTTCTTTCTCAACGCCTTCACCCATACCTTTTTAAACAGCATTAACCATCAACATGTTACCTTGAAAACGGATGAAATGGCATCTCCTTTGGAGAATGTGCTTGGGGAGCACCTGGTTCTGACTCAGGCCTCTAGAGCCCAACATGCCCACTCCTATATTCAGACACTTCCCACCACACTTGGAATAGTTCAAGTTCAACTTGCTATTGAGTTCAAGATGGCAGTTAGGAGTGGGGTCCCAGACGCAGTTAACTCTTCTTAATGCCCTCAGTTCTTCATCCCCAGTGTCTCCACTCCCTTGTCCAGGCCCCCAACATCTTGGCAAGAATCTCCTGACTTCCTGCCTCCTGTCTTGCCCCTCCAGTCCTTAATACCCCAAGTGCTTCTTCAAACATGAACCAGATGTGATTACACACTCTCATGCACACTCCTCCCATCCTGTATTCCTTAGCGTCTCTCTCTTGTCCGTGGGATGATGATCACAGTTACTTGCCTAAGCAGTAGAACTAGATGGTTTGCAGACATGTTGTGGTTTAGGACATCTAACCAAAGGCCTGTGTCTTGCAGAGTTCTCTGTGCTTGATCCGAGCTGGCATCCTCCCTGCGGCCCAGGGGCCCCGTCCTGCGCTCCCCAGCACCAGCTCTGGCCTGCCATGTGTGCCTCCCCAGTCCTTTCTCATTGCCCTCTTCCTTCCCTTCTGCTCCTTTTTCACTGCCTTGAGTCTTGCCTTGATCTCCCGGGCTCTGCTTGTTGCTCTCCTAGGCTCCCAGTTCCAGGTGCTTGTTTCTCTGTTTATGCACACCCTGCACACTTGGACTGTCCCTCTGTGTTGGCTCACTTGCCTCCCTGCCTGCCCTGGGGGCTGGGAGAGCTTCAGCACCCCTGAACCCCACATAAAGTGCAGTGCCTGTGGGCACTCGGGCAGCCATGCTATCTCCTAGAACTCATGGACAGATGGACAAAGAGGGTAGACAGTTTCTCAAAGCTGCTGTTGAGAAGTCACTGGCACTGTTTCGGAGGTAGGACTAGGGGACCTCTAATAACCCTACCCGGAGATACTGTCCTCTCTTTTCTCCTTGAAGACAACCTCACTGCATCCTTAATCAGTGTGCTCCTGGGGCCTGGCTGGGGGACATGCTTGGAGGCTCAGGCAGGGAGAGGCCTCCAGGCTTCTAGCCTCCCACCATACTGGGGAGGAAGTTAGGACTTGCTGGGGGCACCTGTGGGGCTTTGGGTCAGGTTTAAGGAAGAAATTGCCTATGTGCCTCTGGTGTTTGTCCACATCGTCCCTGGGCTAGGCTGGGCTGCTTCTACTGAGGTTGCGGGGGAGGGGGCCCTTTAGTCTGAGAACTTCAGGCAAGGAGGTAAGATCTGGAATTTTTAGTTTTGTTTGGGTTTATAACACAGTCTGTGGCTTGGCTGCTAAAGCTTGGTGCTAGTAGGGGCCTGGAGAGCTCCTTAAAGGGGACGAGATGAGGCTCGGGTTTTAGGTGTGAGAAGTGGGCGGGGCAGGAGGCCCAGGGTCTCCTCCTCCTCAGCCCCTGATGCATCCCGCCCGGGGGCCTGGCCTCCACGCCCAGGCCTGGCCAGGAGAGCAGGAGCTGGCATTTCCAGAGGCCTGTGGCAGCGACAGAGAGCTGGAAAGGGCTCCTGCTGGGCTCCAGTGTAGATGCGCAGGAAGCCCCCTGAGCTGCCCTGGATTAGCCCTACACCCCGTCCTCCAAAAGGGGGTTTATAGCTTGGGGAAGGGGCTTTGGGGTATGTGGCAGAGGAGGGCAGAAGGCATGGAGTCAGAGCAGGTCAAGAGGCCAGAGCTGGGGACTTTGGGGGCAACGGAGGCTGAGGTCCGGGGTTGGTTACTGACCTGGCCCTAGAGCGTTAAGGTCAGGTCAGCCCCTCCCACGAAGCGAGACTGGACGCAGGTCACCTGGGGCAGCTGGGCTTGGAAGTGCCTGACGGCAGCCATGCTGATACGAGGGCACATGGCCACATCTAACATCCGGAGCTGCTCGCATGCCCGGCCGATGGTATCCAGGGTTCTATGGGGAGGCCTCCGATGAGCGCGAGCCAGCATGGGGACCCAGCCCAGCCCCCGTACCATGGCATCATTGGACAACTCACTGCTCTGTGAGCTGCCCACAGCTGGCCAGGTTGACGTGCTGCAGCCTGGGCCAGGAGCTGGCTGCCTGGGCCCAGCCCTCATCGCTGAGGAGGCTGCAGTGACTCAGCACCAAGCGCTCCAGGCTGGGGCAGCCCCTGGCCACAGCCACCAAGCCCTTGTCCGTGAGTGCTGGCAACAGGCTCAGTGACAACCGCCTCAGCTCAGGGAACTGGAGCACCTGCAAGGATGGGGGTGAGGAGTGGGGGGTGGGGCAGTGCGTGGAGTATGGCACAGGAGCCGAGGGACCTTCCAGGCTCTCCCACCCCCAGCCAGAGGAATGGCCTTTTCCTTAGCAGAAGCCAAAGGGAATGGAACGTTTTCCAAGCAAAAAGTGGGTTGGCCTGGGCCTGGCTCTGGTGCCGGGATCCTCAGTCTGTCCACACCCCCAGCCCCACACCTTGGCCAAACTGGCATCAGTTAGTTTGCTGCAGGCTGTGAGGTCCAACTCCTGCAGGGCCCGCAGCATGAGCAGGGACGGGCCCTGCGGCTGGGGAAAAGGGTCCTTGGGGCCTGAGGCGTGATGCTCCAGCTCTCGATGTAGCTGCGGAAAGAAGCTCCTGCTTCTCAGGTTCCTCCTGAGTTTGGCCTTGAAATGCTCCTAGAGAAAGACACTTAGGAGGGGCAGGAGGGCAGCTGAGCCAGGGAGCACCCCCCCCTTCCATGACCTGCACCTGGAGCTCCTGTGTAGGCTCCTCACTTGGTTCCCCCAGCCCCAGGAGCCCCCAGTCTTGGAGCTCCGTGCACCAGGTCAGACGAAGCACAGAGAGGTGGGTTAGGTAGGTGCAGATGGCCTGCAGGGTCCTGTTGGTGAGGGCCACACAGGAGGATAGGTCTAGCACCCTGAGGCTCAGGCCCAGCACTGGGATCAGGGAGAACACTGAGGCGTCCTAGGAGGGAAGTGGAGAAAGGAGAGAACAATGGGTAGGTGGCTTGTGCAGGGGTCCCTAGGAAGGTTCTGCCGAAGTTCCAGCCTCACAGGCAGCAGGGAGCTACCAGATGGTCCATGGAGGGAAGCAACCATGTCCCTGTTCCACTAAAAGGTAGGTGCGGGACACCAGGAGGAGTTTGCTGGAGCCCAAGGCCTAGACTGGCTGCGGTGGGAAGGGTACAGTTTCAAGTTTCTAAAGTGTCTGTCCGGCCTGTGCTCCCAGACCCTGCTGAAGTTGTGGGCAAAGGCAGCTTTCTGGACCGTCAGTGGACATCTGGCCCTACATGAGCCAATCAGGTATGCTCCCTCCGGAATTTGAAGCAGAACTGTGAGGTCTCTGTGGGGGTAGGCCTGCCACCTGCCAGGAGCAGGAGCTAAGGGCAGAGTAGAGGCCGCTGGTTTATAAAGAGGTTTATAAGAGACACAGAACACGGGGCCGCAGGGAGAGCAGCTAGGAGACGCGTGGTGCTGATAGGAAGATGGATTGGAGCGGGCCAAGGGAAGCGCTTGTGGAGGGAAGCCTGAGAGACGGCTTTCAGGTTGGGAATGCCCTGCGCACACCGAGAGGTTGGAGGAATAACCCACTAGCGAGGGAGTGACTGACATTGCCAAATTAGGGACGCCACCCAGAGGGACAGGGCTGAGCCCTACTGAAGGGACTGGCTGCCGCCAAGAAATGACCATGACTCCCACGTCACATTCCCTCGGTCGGACCCTGCCCAGCAACCTCCTTGTGTAACCTCAGTACCCAGTCCCTGCAGACCCCCCTCTCTCGTCTTCCCTGCCTCCAGAACACCCGCCATCAGTGCCCCAGGCTACAGGGGTCACGGAGCACTTGGTATGTGAGGTGTGTGCCCGCTCGTGGGCTGGGCCGGCCTGGTCCCCGGGACCTCCTCTCTGGGCCGAGGGGAGGAGTGCCGGCAGGAGCACTGTCTTTCCAGGCTTCTTTCCCCTTGTGTCCTAAGTTCCCTTCTCACCGCTGTTCCTTGGACATTGACAGTGGGCAGTGCCTCCCTGCTGCCACCCGTGCAGCTCCCCCAGCCCCAGCCCTGCAGAGGAAGGAAGGGGAGGGTGCGCTCACCTTGAGGGAGGAGCAGTAGGCCAGGCTGAGAGAGGTCAAGGGGGCTGGAGCCCTGTGCCCTGAACCCAGGGCCTGGATCAGGCCCCACCCGCTCACCAGGCAGCACTCTGCCAGGTCCAGGCCGCGCATCTCCCACAGGCCCCCCAGCGCCATGCATCCCGTATCTGTCAGCCGCTGCAGCTTCCTCAGGCGGAGGTGCCGCAAGTGCCCCAGGCCCCGGCCGATGGCCAGGAGTGCGCCGTCAGCCAGTTCTGAGCAGCCGCTGAGGTCCAGGGAGGTCAGGCCCGACTGCAGATGGCACAGGGCGGCCACCGCCTCTGTGGAGAGGTCCTGGCAGCCATGCAGGCTCAGCTCCTGCAGCTGCAGCCCGGCCACCTGGCCCAGGGCCTTCAGGGCCTCAGGGAGCAAGCCAGTGCTGCTCAGGTCCAGGGCATGCAGCCTACCAGCCCTCTCCTTCACGAATCAGCAGCAGGTTGTGGAAGGAGAGTTGGGAGGGGGAGGAGTCTGGGGGGCCAAGGGAGCCCCGGGCTGGGCCTGGTTCAAAAGTGAGGTGACAGTAGGCCAAGGAGAGGCGCTCCAGGCTGGGGGCACAGCTGACGAGCCGGTTGAAACTGAGGTCGGTCAGGCCCCGCAGGCCAGCCAAGTTGAGCTCACACAAGCCATGCAACACCTGCCGGACCCGCTGTGCCGTCTCGGGCTGCGCGAGCAGTGTGCCCGACGTGAAGAGGCTGTGGCAGCCACTGAAGTCAAGGATACACAGGGCCGGGCAGCCCAGGATCAAGGCCACAAAGGAGGCCTCCGTGGGGCTGCCTCCGCTGAGGCACAAACTCTGTAGGTGCGGGCCCAGGTGGTAGGCGACAGACTCCAGCACCTGGTGCGAAGCTGGCGAGCCATCCAGGCTGGTCAGGCCGATGCAGCTGACGCCCCTGAGGCCCAGGCTCTTGATGGCCAGGAGGGAGGCGGAGGACACGGGGATGTTGTACAGCACACTTGTCTAAGGGGCAGCAGCAGGACTGGGGTTAGCCCTCTGGCTTCAGAGGGCGTTGGCCATCAGGCCTGGTGGCCACTCACTCACAAATCAGGGAAAGGCCCTGTCACCAATGGGGACCCACTGTGGTGTGTGGTGTCCTGGGTGGTTGAGGGGTGCTGGTGGGACGTGGGAGGTGGGGCGACAAGTCACTCAAAGGGGGCTCAAAGGGGATGACTGATGACTGTGTGGGAGGGCAGGAAGGTTAGCGACAGATGGGACTGGATGCCTGTGGAGGGGCGGGGACAGGGTGGGGAGCTGGCATGCTGGGCACAGGGGGTTGGGACGGCCTGGAGGAGAGCCAGCGAAACCCCCATGGGGCAGAAGGACTAAGTGTGCTGGATCCCAAACTTTAGGACTTTAAGGTGGCCCTGAGACCTATGGACTCGGCTCCTACGCCAGGGAGTCAGAGCTCAGCATTAGCTAAGCGACCAGCCTCCCCCACTTTTTCAAGAGAATATAAATAGCCCTCAGAACAGCTGAAGGCATTAAGAAGCAAAGCAGTTGTCACTCATCACCACCCCGGGTGGCCCAGGTGCCAGAGGTATAGGGCAGGCAGTGAGGCCTAGGTCCCCTGGTGGCCCCAGTAGCTCAGCCACGTGAATGCTTGTGAAAAGGGGTGTGTGTGTGTGCGCGTGTGCATGTGCGTGTGCATGCACCAATGCGTGTGAGCCCCGCAGGCTCCAGATGTGCTTCAAGATGTGCTTGTGATCCCTGGGGCTTGTCTCTGGGGAGTCTATATTATCTGTCCAGGGAAGCAAAGAGAAGCCTCCCATTTCTGTGGGCAGAAGCTATGAGAATGAATATTGAGGTGCCAAGAGTGTGGGGCTCACCCTGCTGTAGGGCAATAGGGGAATGAGAGTGGGGGGGGTCCATGACTGATGTGGGGTGGAGCCTGGAGGGGAGCTCAGGGCTAGGTTGGTGGGGGACAGCCTGGCTTGTCTAGGAGTTTGGGGAGCCCCCATTTTCATAGACCCGTCCCTGATTTTGTGCCAGAGAGAAGATATATCAGGTGTGGGGGAGGGAGAGGAAGGCTTGGCTTCTTCTCTACCCCCGATGCATGGCCAGCAGTCCTCAAAGGCTGTTTTAATACATCAATGTGATCCTGATGCAGGAAAGCAAGCTCTCTGGAAAACCTGTCCTGTCTGTTATTGCAAGAACAAGCTGATGTCTCCTGCTTCTGCCCCACAGAATAGCATCAAAAGGTAGGAATGACACATAAGATGCATGCCTCCAAAATACTTATCAACAGGATTCTCTCAGGAAGACACATGAAACCCATTTCTGGGTGGAGAAACCAGGCTGACTTCTGCCAGAGAGAGAAGCAGCTCCCAATAGCTGTCATCGTGGGGAGGACTGTGTGGTGATCAATGGGGGCCAGCTCCTGACCACTTCCATAGGAATCAGAGATCAAGCCAGGCCCCCTGTCCAGACCCCATTCCCACTCCAGGGATGTGGTCCTTGTGGACGAGAGGAGCACTGGCCGCAGCTCCCCCCTCGTGGACACTGGCAGGCAGTGGGGTGTGGGAACCCCAAGGGCCTGGCTCCCTCTCTCAGATTTAAGGAGAGCGGGAAGATCCCAGTGGGTGGGGAATGTGATTCAAGGCGATGAAAAGATGGGGGAGGAAGGGTTTTAGAAAGGAAGGCTGGGGCGCCTGGGTGGCTCAGTGGGTTAAATTACAGCCTCTGCTTTCGGCTCAGGTCATGATCTCAGGGTCCTGGGATCGAGGCCCGCATCGGGCTGCCTGCTGAGCAGGGAGCCTGCTTCCCCCTCTGTCTCTCTGCCTGCCTCTCTGCCTCCTTGTGATCTCTCTTCCTCTGTGAAATAAATAAATAAAATCTTAAAAGCTGGCTGCCGTTCCGGGTCCTGCTGACAGAGGGGGCAGTCTGAGGACGGAGAGCGAGCTGTGGCTGTGAGTGCAGAGCAGGGCCCTTTGAGAGGCAGCACCGTCCCTGCCATCACATGGTGTCCCCCACCCCCACCCCCTAGGCTCCAGCAGCTGCTGTCCTTCTTTTCCTTCCTTCCTGAGCCTTGGGGGCCAGGAAATGTTCTCATGGTCTCCCCCCTCCCACTGCCTTCCTATGAACAAGGTAGGTGAACAGCTGAGATGGGGGCACTGGCAGTTAGCCTAAAGTCCAAGTCCAAGGGCCGACTAGTGGCAGGAAGACCCACCAAACACAGGGGCAAAGCCTGGTCTGAAGGACTTCCAGCAGCTACTGGGAGATGTGTGAGAGTGTGTGTGTATGTTGAGATTTGAGACCGCCTCCCTGCTCCCCATTGTTTTTCTTGATGGGGAGGGAGAAGCCTCTAAGCCATCACCCAGGTGGTCTGCCCTGGACTCAACGTGTAGCACCCAGGAGCAGCTCTTTAGGGATACTGATCATCTGTGGGGAGCAGAGCAGCAACCAGAAGAAGCAGGCTCCTGGGCTGTGGTCTTTGGCACTAGTATAGGAGGATCCCCCTCCCTAGACGCTAGGAAGATGCTTCTAGAGGTCCAGAGGAGGACTGCAAGGGTATCTGCTCCAGTTTCAGCTGCCCCATCCACAGAGAAGCCAACCAGCCCCCATCTCCTCCTTTTCCAATGCTGGCATCTTAGGAGTAGATGCCAAGTCATTTGGGAAATGCCCCAAATCTGCTAAAAGGGACACAGAAGCCCTTGACTGTGAGAGGCCAGGATTCCACTCTATTCAAGAAGCCCTGAGCTGACACTGCAGGCTTATCTGCAGGCTTGGAAAGCCATCTGATAGAGAAATGGCTCTCCTGTCTGCTGGCACAGGAATCCAAAGCTAACATGCCTGTTCTCCAGAAGAAAATATATGCCCTGGAACCCAGGGGCTTTGGTCTCTAGAGAGGAGTTAGACCTTGGGGGTCATTTCCAGAGGCTCCTCTGGGCCTTGATAAATACCCCAGATAGGAGAAGGCAGTGGAGGGCGGAAGCTGAGCTGTCCAGAGTTCTTCACAGTGACCAGCCCAGTGGCAGGCAACCAGGGCTCTCCCTGAAATGGGCAGAGCCTGTGTGTGTGTGTGTGTGTGTGTGTGTGTGTGTGTGTGTGTGTGTGTGTGTGTGTGTGTGTGTGTGTCTGGGGGAAGGTTCTGCCTTTGTCTACCTTCTTATTTGAGAAGCCATAGAATTAAGTGGGAGCGAGTCAGGGGGAATAAGAAGGCACTGATCCAGCATCCTAGCCTGGCCTGGCCAGGCCTAAACCCCAGCCATGCAGGACTAGCGGGAAACGCTACTCCCGTATCCACGTGCCCACATCTGGGCCCTGGGAGATGGCTCCTGCTAACAAATTCTGCAAATCACTCTCTGGGACATGGTGGTGGTGGGATGTCAGCAGAGCCCCAGATGCCTTGTACCTGTGGCCTGGCCTTCGAGGGCTCCCAGGCCAGGTGGGGCTGAGTTCTGCTGAGACACCAAACAGGCCTTTGTTAGCATCCTGTCTGGAGCTCACAGTTAGCTGGAGCCGCCCAAGCCCTAAAATGGTGGGACTCTACGATCTCAAACTTTGACTGTGGCCTCCTTCTCCTCACTCTCTTGTCCCATTCCAATGTACTCCTGACTGCCCACTTTGCTTCTCCCCTCTCCTTGGCTGGACTCCAAGGACCTCTCCCCTGATTACCTCGCCTGGGGATCCTGGGGCCCTGCCCCTGTCCTGGTGCTGTGCCCATTCTCCTTGGCCCGCCAGGATGAGCCCGCTGCTGCCTCTGGGTCAGTGCGGAGGGTCCAGAATTCTGCCCATGGAAGCCATAGTCTCCCCTCTTGCCTCCCCACTTGCCACCTCCTTCCCTGGCTCTCTTCTCCTCCTCTCTAGGTTTCTCTCCACGTCCACCATTCTCTCCAGTCCCTGATGCAAGGGCAGCACCCTCCCCTTACTCCAACCTTCTCAGAGACGACCTGTTCTGTTTCAAGAAGCCAAAGCCATCAGGTTCCCACGCTTTGCCGTGTTCACATCCACGAGCCAGCTCCCCAGCCTCCTTCCCTCTCCTGCTCCTAATCCCCTTCTCTCGACCTGCTGGGCCTGCCCCCACCTTCGCCCATAGGAACCCGCAGTCCCTGCCTTTCTGCTGCTCCTTCCTCAGTTTACAAATACCGCAGAGTCATAACTAACAAAAGGCCTTCCATGATCCTGCCCCACCCCGCCACCACTCCTGCTTCTCCCCTTTCCTCTGCAGTCAGGCCTCTTGGAAGCACGTGGGCATGCCCACACTGCATAGCCACCTTGTAAGGCCTCTTGCCTCACCCACTCACCCCTCCATCACTGCCCCAACAGCACCTCTCTTTACTGGCAACAGCTTCCCTCCAGCAAAGTCACCAACATCCGGGGGCTCCTGCAGACCTCCCACAAGTGTGCTTTCTGCCGTGCCACCTGCTATGGATGGCCAGTTCCACGCTCCCTCCCACTGAGTGTTCTGTGGTTCTGCCTGCCTGGCTCTCCTCCTACCGTCTAGCCTGCTCCCCATCAGCCTCCTTTGGGGCCACCAAAGAAGAGACATCCAGTCCGTAGAGGAGTGAGTTCCTCACTGTACGTTCCACCCCCACACACACACGCATGCACACACACACACACGCATACGCATGCACACACTCTCCGTTGCCCTCGTGTGCACCCTGGCACACTGCACTCCGCTCCCGCCTCACTGCTCCGGCCCCAGGTCAGGTTCCCGTACTGTCACTCAGAAATAGGTCACAGCAGTTTCTTCCTCATGGGGGTCCTGGCCCCTGGTCTTTCTGGCTCCTCTGGCCCTGGTACTGTCACCAGGTGATCCTTACAAAAGGCAAACTGACCGTGCTCTTCAGACCCCTTGATGGTCCTCCACTCCATGGGATGGAGGCCAAACTTCCCAGCCAGCACTTCCTCAGCCCAACTTTCTCATGCCCGCGCCCCCTCCCTCCCCAGCCCTGGGAATGGCAACCTCTGATGGTTGTCTCATGCTGCTATGCCTCTGCTTGGCCCGGTTCTCTGTTTGGTCACAGTGCTGGGGCGATAGGGGGGTTTGTCTCACCGCCTCACCTACTCCTGTTATTTAGCAGACATGTATTCCTCTGTCTGGGCTCAGCACAGGCATCCCCTTCTCCATGAAGTCTTTTCTGAATCTTCTCTGCATCCTCCATGTGCCTCACAGGACAGCATCCATCCCGTTTGAGTGAGTGAGCCTCTCTGGGCAGCTCTGGTAACTCTCCCACTTCCTTCTGCCCTGTGACTATTCCAAGCCTCTGTGCTGCGGCCCTTGTCTCTACCTCTCTTGTCAACCCCTGAAGACAACGTGGCCTCCAAATTCACCGAGCAAAGAGGCCAGTAGCCTCAGAGGAACTTCCTCAGCAAACCGTTCCCCACTGCCACCCGCTCCCCTCAGTGTCCTGAGCCAGAGACAGCCATCGTCTCCACCCTAGCCCAGGCCACGCCTTATATCACCCCAGGTGGCATCTGCCACTCCGCATGTCTCTGCTTCCCGCATTCACATTCACCCCTCCTCTGGGACTCTCCTCAGCATAGGAACACATTTGTAATTTCTCCCAATGAAAATCCTTTGTCGAGTCCCCTCAACCTCTCATTATTGCCCTATTTGTTTCCTTCTTCTCGTGGGGAAGTTTCTTGCAAAGGAGGTCACTCTCTACAAGCCCCTTCTTAGCTCATTCACTCTTCCACCCACCTGGCTTTTTCCTCCAGATGCCAAATGTGGCTGAAGTCACGGGGGACCTCCCTGGATATCAGACATCATGGACACTATCTGTTCTTTATTTTCTGGACTCTTCAGGAGATTTGACACTGTTAGTCATCCACTCGACACTGTAAATGCTCTCCACTTTGGATCCCTGGGGCCCCCTCTGGAGGTGCCTCCTACCCCTTCCATGCCCTTGGACTGTTGTACTCCCCTGGGGCATCCTGTGGCCTGCTGTTCCTGTGGGTCGTCACTGTTACCCTGCCAGTGAAGGGATGTTACTTGGATCCACAGTTTCAACCTCCACCCATTCTTGAATGGTACCCAAGACCCTTCTCTTGAATTCCTCTCAGAAATCCAACAACCACTGCATCTTACCATCTAGATGTCTCACACTTCAAATTTTCTTTTTTTTTTTTTAAGATTTTATTTATTTATTTGACACAGAGAGAGAGATTACAAGTAGGCAGAGAGGCAGGCAGAGAGACAGGGAGAGGAGGAAGCAGGCTCCCTGCTGAGCAGAGAGCCCGATGCGGGCCTCGATCCCAGGACGCTGAGATCATGACCTGAGCCGAAAGCAGAGGCTTTAACCCACTGAGCCACCCAGGCGCCCTTACACTTCAAATTTTCAACAAGTCCAAATCAAATTTCTTTAGACACTAAGCTCAATGACACTGGATAGATAATGTGACAACAGACCCTATTTATATACACACATTTAATATGTGACAGAGGAGGAGTCCAATGCAGCAGGGAAGGGGAAGATTATATGTAAATGATATTAGGGCTCTTTGAAAACTAATCAGTTTAGCTTCTTACCTGAGAGAATAGATCAGAATAAACTTCACCAATTAAAAAAATTACTATAGTAAAAAAAATAAAATATAAAAATAATTTAAAAATTACTATAAAAATTCAAACCATAAAACAGAAGAAACAATTTTGGTGTGAACCTAAAACCTCTCTGAAAAAAAATAAGTCTAATAAACACAGAAGAGAAATATTAGTGTATATCAAATCACTGAAGAGGCAAGGGGGTCTCTAAGTCTAAAAAGCAATGGAAGAAATAAGAAAGCAAAAGATGTTCAGAATCAACAACATAGAAATTTAATCTGTGTGTCTCAGAAATAAGCACGTATCTACAAATCAAGTACAAAGGCAAATATATTAGGAATATATTTCAATAAATATGTAGAGACTCATCTCTTTAATACATAAAAGGCTCATACAAATGGGTAAGAAAAATACTAAGATGCCAATGGTTAAATGGATAAGGAACAGAAATAAACAAGAGAGGGAAATATAAATGGTCAGCTAATGAGAAAACTGTTCAACCTCAGTAGTGATCAAAGAAGTCAGAATGAAAACAAGGAGCGGTCGCTGTTTGCCTTTCAAACTGTCACAGATGTCTGCATTCACCTCCGAGCTGGGCTGTGTCCCACACCCCAACTCACCCACTCAGCACTGGTAAGACACATCACACCAGGTCACTCCCCTGCCTTCACATTCCTTTACAGGCTCTGTGGTGGAAATCAGGCCCCAGCACTATTGCCAGCTTGTGGTCTGACCACCCCCGCCCCCAGCCTCATCTCCCACCCCTCCTACACACATCTCAGTTCTAGTCTTAGGGAACTTGTGTGGTCATTTCCAGAAATATTTCACACCTTGTTGCCTTTCCCAGTGCTGTCACCGGTCCTGGAAGACCAGCCTTCCCCCTCATCCTATTCCATCAGGAAGCCTTCCTTCCCTGATGCTGCTGGTCTCCTCTGGAGCCCTTCTTCCTGTCCTTGTTGCACCCTTCATTCCAGTGTCACAGCACCCAGCACGCGACATCACCATCACTCACGTACTTGTTTTTCTCCTTCACTGGACTGTGAACTTGGGGCAGGGGACTATGTCTTACTCATCTGTAAAGTCCCAGCACTGTACCCAGAGTCAAGTGTGTATGAATGTAACATATGTACATGTGTGCATGCGTGGATGAATGAATGGATGGATGATGTACAAGCAGGGCCATGAGCAAACGAGTGAGACAACTGAGAATGGGCCGGGTGAGGGTGGCCACCTTACCTCCCGAAGGGCATTCTGGGCTGCACAGTACCAAGCCCGACTCACGAGTGAGGCCTCTTTCTGATCTGACAGAGGCAGAAAGCTTAGACTATATGTGAGTATCTGAGGGAAAAAGACAGGGCGTTGGCAACTGTTAGAGCTGGGGGCCCTTGGAAACTTCTCCAGCTGATAGTGCAGTCAGTCTGACGGGACTGGAACACTGGCTTCTAGTTCATCTTGAATTCTGAGCTTTGTGGGGTCTTCACTTCCCCTCTCTGGCCTCCAGGCATCTCTACTGTGAACAAACCATTCCTGAGCCTTGCCTGGATGCAGGTTTGTACTGACTGAGAAAAAGCAAACTTCCCACTCAGTTTGGTAAAAAGACCCTGGGCATTAGGACCAGATAACCCTAGTTCAAATCCTTACTCTATCAACTGACCTCTCTGAGCCTTGTTTTTCTAATCTGTAAAATGGCAATGGCACTGAGGCTTAAATAGGTTGTAACATAGTACAACTTACTTAATAACATAGTTATTAGTTACTTAATAACATAGTAAAGCATGGGGGGGGGCCTGGGTGGCTCAGTCTGTTAAGCATCTGCCTTTGGCTCAGGTCATGATCCCAAGGTCCTGGAATCGAGTTGGGCTCCTTGCTCAGTGGGGAGTCTGCTTCTCCCTCGCCCTGCTCTTGTGCTCTTACTTTCTCTCTCCCTCTCAAATAAATAAAATCTTTTTTTTTTTTAACACAGTAAAGTGTCTTGCCTAAGACCTAGGACAGCAAGTCAGGTGTCCTCCTCTGATCTTCAGAAACCACATCCCTTCCTCCTGCCCTCACAGGTCAGGCTCTGGGTCCTCCCTCTTTCCCCATTTTCTCCATTGTCAACTTGCCTTCTCAGGTGGCTCTTAAGATGTGATCCCAATAGGATCCAGGCCAGGTGCTCAGGGTCTCACTCCACCCATGCTCTATGAGGCTGGGGGTCATGAGGTTGGAGGCCCTATAGGGAACTGGGGAGGGAGTCGCTGGTGAGGCCAAGAATGATCTAATATTAACTCTTCTGGAATCTTCCCTCTTGGAGTCTTGTGACACTGTGTTTTCTAGGGCTCCACCCTCCAACTCCCAATGCCCTGTTTCTGGAGTCTCCTGTGGCTCCCATGGCTCAGACCTGGGTCTTTCAATCTGTTTACTTCCTAGGATAGTAAGTTCATTTGCATGGCTTCAACAGTTACCTTTACATGAGTAACCAACAATTCAGTAACCCCATATTGTCTCACCATTCATGTGCTAGTCTGGTGTTGCCAACCGTGCATAGGATCCATCATCTAAATGTTTTACTGTCACCTTCATCTCAACCAAAATTCATATTCTCAGTCCAAAGCATCCCTTGCTCCCAACTTTCTAGGACCTGAGCTTCAATGTCAATAGTGTGTCTTGCCTGATGAATGATCCTGATAATACTTGTACTCTTCCTGCTCTCCTGTCCCTTGCTGTCAGATACAGGTGTACAGCACAGGCTTAGGCCAGGATAACTGAGACTCATTCAAATACCAGTTTTACTACTTCCAAACTGTGTGATCTATGTGATCTCAGGCAAGGTAATTGACCTCTCTGAGCTCCATTTTCCATTCTCTCTCTCATATATATATATATATATATATATATATATATACACATACATACACTATATATATGCACACACACTATATATATGCATATATATAGTGTGTGTGTGTACACACACACACACACACACACACACACACAGTAGTTACGATGTGCTCGACACCTAGTAAATGTTCCATAAATGGTTGCTGGGCTTCTGTTACTAATATTCCTACCTTTGACATTTTAGCACCTCAGTACCCCAGATCTTTATCACCACAAACCAGGATTCCTTCTACAATCTCCCACCTGACTTCCTTGCCTCCAGGCTTAGCCTTGCCAGTCATTTTGCACACTGTGACAAGGTTAATTTTCCTTAAAAAAACAGCTTTTAGTCTTAGCACATTGCTGATGAAAACCTTCAGGGTTCCCAGTACCCTCAGGACAAAATCTCCACTCTTGGGTCAGCAAGACCCTGCCAGGCCCTATGCTTGACTGGACCCCTGATCCCAGAGCTTCCCCAGTAAATGCTTCCCACTATCCTACAGCCATACCATGTCTATTACCTTTTGCCTATGTAGGTCTCTTTCAAGGAATGCCCTTCCTTAACCTTGACGTCACCAGCCCATTCTAACCTCTTCTACCTTTCTTTGATCCCTACCACACAAAATTTACATAGCCAATACTCACTGGATTGAATTAAAGATGGATAGTGCTCTATCTCTATTTTCACCAAAGCCCTCTACCTCAATTTTCACCAAAGGTTTTCTCAGGGAAGGAGTGGGGAAGATAAAGCAGATCACTACTGAAAGGACTGGGGAGAACTGCCTTCTGGGCCAGGGAAACTAGGTATGGGGAAGAGAACACTGATGAGATTGGGACTGACTAAGCCCCCAGCCCCAGGGGAAGGCAGGGAAGCCTGTCTGAGCCAAGTTAAGACAGTGGCCATCCTGTCTTCCGCGGCTCAGCAGCCAACCCAAAAAGCAGTGGGAGAGGGGAATAAACCTGTCCTCACTGAGGGGAGGGAGCATGATTCTTTGAGTTGAGAAGGGGGGTAGCTTTTCTAGAGGGAAGAACAGGCAATGGTAAGGGTGGAGTCACCATTCCATGAACCCTATCCTAAGGGGCTACTACTGGAGATACGACTGGTCATTCCTGGGATCTATGTAATAGACATCCTCTGGGGTCCAGGAGATAAAGTATGCCGTGGTAGGGGGCTAAAGGAGGTGGAAGCTGTCCTATTCTTGCTAAGGGGAAGGAGCACCGTTCAGGGCCGATGAGGAAAGGGTAGCTTGTCTCCGGTGGACCATGGGAGGGGGCTGCCAACTTGCAAGGCAAAGGGACGGAGAGGCCATCCCAAGAGGAACAAAATCTGTTCTCTCTCTCTCTGGGGAGTGGCGGCAGAGTGGTCTTGCTCCAGGCTAAGGAAAAGGAGCAAACATCCCATGGGGTGAAGGAAGTAGGGACAATCATCATCACGGACCGGACCGAGGGAGTGGGGAGCTGGCCTGTCCTCGGTGAAGTAATCCAGCGACTGTGCCCGGAGTTGATGGGAGGAGTCAATCTGTCACCCACCGCCAGGGGAAGGGGCGGACGTCTTTCGGGGCAGAGGGAATGGAGTGATCATCCCAAGGGGCCAAGGAGGATAAGATCGGTTATCCTTCGGGGACGAAGGGATGGAACGGACATCTTCCAGAACTGAGGGGGAGGGGTGGCCATTTCTAGAGAAGGGGGTAGGCAGAGACCCTGTCCTCGCTGAGGTGACAGGGCAGCCATCTCCTGGGGCCGATGGGGAAGGAAAGGATGGTTCCCCCAAGCTGAGGGACGGGATGGCCCAAAGGCGGGGCCGTTACCCATAGCCTGCAGGTCCTGCGATCTCTCGGGCAGGTTGTTTCCGCCAGGCGGGCGGAGCGGGGCGAGCTGTCTGACAGCCTCTCCCCACAGCCTGGGACCCCGAGGGCGGAACCTGTTCCAAGCCAGGCCTGAGGGCGACCTCCTCTCACCTCCAGGGGCAGCGACTGCGCCATCGCATCTCTGCCGCCTCCGCCCCCGTGCAAGGCCTTCTGGGAAGTGTAGTCCTAGCGACTCTGGGGGGAGGGACTAGGGAAGGAAGTGCACCCTCCCCACTTCCGTCACAGTTGTGACGATTTGGGTCCGCACCGGAAGTGCCTGTGCTGCCGATGTGGTACCTACTGACCGCGGTTTCGGTCTCTCCCCCTTGTTTTCCTCGCTGGTTGTTTGCGTCGCGCCATGGCGGTAAGGAGGGCGGGGAGGGCGGGTAGGGCGGGGTTCGCAACGGCAGAGGATTCCCGGGTCCGGGAGACTAAAAACAGAGGAAGGACAGCAAAGGAAACGGATCCGCCAGAGGGGGGCGCCACTCAGTGGCCAGACCATTCTAGAGCCAGCGGGCGGGTGAGGGGGGGATGGAGCGGCGCACCGCCATACCAGAAGTGGTGCGGTAGGGGAGTGGGCGTCGGTACCCGACTACCAAACCTGATAGGAGACCTTAGGGGTCTGTGAAAGGGGTGGGCGTCAGCCAACATCTGGAGGCGCGAGACCAGCAGAGGCTGGAGGGGCACCATTCAGCGCCACTCAGTCCCACTTGAAGGGGTGGTCATCCCAAGGCTGGGCCTTACCAGGGGAGCCAGGAGATACCAGCTTGGTGTTGGATTGTTACAGGGTGAGGAGGAGACGATCATCGGTGGGGGTGTTGCACAGACGATGTCAGCCCTAAACAGGATGGACTGGAGGAGGGTTGGGCATCCCAAGGATTGTGCTAGATTTGAGCACCATGGGGACCTGGCTTAGGTGCAGGTGTAATTCTGTACCTGACCAGACTAGGGAGGAGGATGAGGACGACCCTGGCTGAGGGCGGCTCTGACAGCATTTTACCATCCCTCTGCAGCCCAAGGGCAAAGTGGGCACGAGAGGGAAAAAGCAGATATTTGAAGAGAACAGAGAGACTCTGAAGTTCTATCTGCGCATCATACTGGGGGCCAATGTAAGTACCTACCTCCTTGCTTCTATGCCTATCCGACATCCCACAGTCAGCTCTGGTGTGTGTGGGGGTGGGTGGGGGGTGGTGGTCTGTGACAGCCATGTGTAGTTTTCAAAACTATAATTGAAAAGAAATGAGAATAGGGGCGCCTGGGTGGTTCAGTCTTTAAGCGTCTGCCTTCAGCTCAGGTCATGATCCCAGGGTCCTGGGATCGAGCCCTGCGTTGGGCTTCCCACTCTGTGGGAAGCCTGCTTCTCCCTCTCCCACTCCTCCTGCTTGTGTCCCCTCTCTCGCTCTGTCAAATAAATAAATAAAATCTTAAAAAAAAAAAAAAAGGAAACGAGAATGGATCCCGGCACAAAGAAAGTGCTGAGTAGTCAAAACAAAACAAAACCAAAAATAAAAGGAGAATTTGAGTCTCAGATGGACTTGAGCCCAATCCTTCCCATCCCAGGTACACAGGGCCTTCTTTCCTGGGCTGGCACATCAGAGGAGAGTCTGGGTACTCGGAACTCAGGGAACAGACCCCTTTCCCCCACCAACCCTATGAGAAACAACCTGTCTCTTTCCACAGCCTGGCCTCTTAGAGTCGAGGAAGGCCCGTGGTTTGGGGTATCTTTTGTTTCCAGCCTGATCATATATCTGCTTACAGGCCATTTACTGTCTTGTGACCTTGGTGTTCTTCTACTCATCTGCCTCATTTTGGGCCTGGGTAAGTGTCCCTTATCCTGGGAAGTGGATAAATGTATAGGATTTCTGGCTGGCCTTTGATACCATTCTTATTCTGCAGATGGCCCTGGCCTTTAGTCTGGCAGTGTATGGGGCCAGCTACCACTCTATGAGCTCGATGGCACGGGCAGCCTTTTCTGAGGATGGGGCCCTGATGGATGGTGGAATGGACCTCAACATGGAGCAGGGCATGGCAGAGTGAGTGTCCCCCGCTGCCAGCCCAGGTGAGCGGCCCCGGGGCTGGGGTGTTGGGGCCCAGATAGCCCAAGACCCACAACTGCCCGCAACTTGAAGAGGGTAGAAGGGAGATGAACTGGGGCCCATTTGCTATTTTGGGCCCTTGCAGCTTCCCTTCTATCCACAGGCACCTTAAAGATGTGATCCTACTGACAGCCATCGTGCAGGTGCTCAGCTGTTTCTCCCTCTACATCTGGTCCTTCTGGCTTCTGGTGCGTGGATTGTAGGGCTTCCAAGAGGGGGCTAGAGCATCTAACCCATCCCTTCTTTCATTTCCTACGTCTGGCTTCAAGTTACCTTTTCTGTTCTAGGCTCCAGGCCGGGCCCTCTACCTCCTCTGGGTGAATGTGCTGGGTCCTTGGTTCACGGCAGACAGTGGCACCCCAGCACCAGAACACAGTGAGAAACGGCAGCGCCGACAGGAGCGGCGGCAGATGAAGCGATTATAGCCACTGATGTTTTGGCCACAGGCTGCATGGCCCCCATGCCAGGAGCAAGGATCGGCCTAGTCCAGGGCCCAAAAGCAGTCCAAGGTATAGGATTGTTGAATAAATGGCTCAGAATGTGGCTATGGTGGTGTGGGTGATAATGAAGGGCGAGGCAGGAAGAGCCAGTCCTTTGGTATTAGCCTCTGGCTACAGACCGAGTATGGTTCTTCTTTCCTTGAAAGAAGGAAAAGGCTCCTGGGTTGGCTAGGAAAACTTTATTATACTCCATGTATTCAGGGACCTCATACAAGTATGTGTACAAGTATACACACACACACACACACTTTCTCTCTCTCTCTCTCTCTCTCACTTGCACACAGGCACGCATAGCTAATACTGCTCAAGGCACTGTCCACTGGGCACAGAGTGGCCTTGTGGTTGAAAAGAGGCCCAAAATTCTGCTGATCCCTCCTCACTCTCTAGGCTCTTGCACTTCAGGCTGGGACCCCAATAGGTAGGTGTCTGGGAGCCAGGGCTATCACACCTCCAGGCCAGGACCCTTGCTCAGTCCCAGGGCCTGCACCAGGTCCTCTCCGAGCCCGCTCTTCAGTGTCCGTCTCACTGCAGGGACAGAGCAGGGTTGGAGGGGGTTGATGGAGTTCAGGCGGGTGGTGGGCGTTTGGGGAGTACTCACAAGACTTGCGGTTGCCCCGGGAACGCTTGCGCTCCCGAGCAGCTAAGGCACGAGGACTGCTCTTGGTCACTGACTGCACCAGCAGGTCCATGATCTCATCTGAAGTGTCACTCGGTAAACTGGAGCCTGGGGATTCTTCTGGGGGTGCACTGGAGGGCCCTGTTGCTGTGGGCGTGACTGGGGAGCTGCTCTGAACCATGCCTAAGGGAGGCCAGACAGGAAGTCAGGTCACAGTGACCCCAAAGCCCACTGCTCCCAGTGGCCACAGGTCCCACCTCTGCTGCGGCGGCCATGTGTGGTGTCTTCTGGCTTGCTGGTCAACAGAGTCTTCATGCTGGCGTGACTGTCAGCATCACCCCGCCCTGGCCCACTGCCCACAGCCACTGGGACAGATGGGTGGTTGGGGGCTTCCCCAGCCACACCTGAGAACTTCTCTGTCTGCGGAGGAAAGAAGGATGAGCTGGGAGCAGGGGAAGGGAGCCACTGGGGGTGGTAGGCCAAACTGGAAGGGTGCCCACCTCCGTGATCATGCGGCCCCGGGTCTTATTGCGCTCCCGGTAGGTGGCACGTTTCTGCTGCTGCTGCAGCACCCGTTCCCGGCAAGTGCGGTACTCCAGGGCGAACTCGCGCAGCGTGTGGCAGAACTGCATGATGCGCACTTCACGGGCCGCCGGGGCCGTGTACCCCAGGTACAACAGGAAGGCGTGGAACCTGGCCAGGGTGAGGGAGGGAGGAGGGATGGTGAGTCCTGCGTGAGGTTTGAGGGGTGGTGGTGGCAGTCCTGCCTCTCTGGCCCATGTGCCCACCTGTTGCAGACACGGCGGTGCACTACCCGCAGCATGGTGACACGGCGGCCACACTGGGCCAAGAAGTGGGTGAGGCGGGCACGCAGGGCTGGGGCCAGTTCATGCTTGGCCAAGCTCCGTAGGCTCTCCTCAGCTGCCCGGCTCCGGCGCTCCAGCTGCCCTAGGTTCTCAGTCAGCTGCTCAAAGTCCACCTGGAAAAGCAAGGGGTACACATGCTGTCCCCCTGCAGAAAGGCACAGCCTGAGGCTGCCTCTGTCAGGTCAGCCAGCTTGGGCCCAGATAGCCAAGACCTGCCTCCCACCCTCCGAAAGCTCACAGTCTAATGCAGGAGACAGACAAGTCCATTTAATCTACAGAACAGAGAAGGTTTCTTGGGGGGAAGTGGTGGCTAAACGGAGACCCAAAGACAGGTGTATGTAGCCAGGCCAATAGAGGAAAGAGTGTTTCTGGCCAAGGACACAGCCCACACCCACACCTCTAGCCAAGCACACTCTGGCACAACAACCCCAGTAGGGAGGGAGAGCCAGCCCCAGGAAGCAGCACTCTCCCATTTCTGTGGCTGGGCTTAGTCAAGCCTCTGACTGGTTCTAACCTTGGCACAGCGGGTCAGGGCAGGGATTTCTGAGTAGAGGTCCGAGGAATCAGGCTGGGTCTGGAGCACCAAGGAGCAGAGATGGTGCAGCAGTGACTGCCGGCGCACCGTGTCCTTCACCTCTGACACCTTCTCCAGGTAGCTCAACTCGAAGCCGCTGCTCTGAAAGGACTCCATCTGAGCCTGGGCCTGGCTGGCTCCAGAGCCCTGGCCCCCAGCCTTCGTGTGCTCACACTCACCTGGGAACCGTTGAGGAAGTTGCCCACAGCCAGGAGAGTGGCCAGGATGCAGCGGAAGGTGGCATTTTGTACCAGCTGTTCCATGCCCACTTTCAGGTCAAATAGTGGCTCTGCGATTTCCTGGAGTGGGAGGCAAGGGAGGGACTCTCAACTACCTGGTCCTCGTGCTCACCTGGCCCATTTCCTGCCCCAACCCATAATGTGAGTACCCGCTCCATGCTGTCATAGTCCAGCTTGAAGGCCCAGAGTTGTAGGCGGGCAGCCAGGCCCCCAATGGAGGCAAGGGTCATCAGGAAGTTCTCAGCTGGGCCCAGGGGTACGTCAGGATTGGCTAGCTGGGCCTCCTCAATCTTCTGCCGTTCCTCCTCCGTGGGCATCATAGTCAGCAGTTTCTGAGGATGTAGCCACCACCCCACAGAGTCCCCTCAGTCCTGGCCTGAGGCTTCAGGCGTTGGTTTGGACTCATCCCTAGGTCATCTGGGGGGATCCCCAGGGTCTGGGGACTGTTCTAGAAATACCAAGCCCATGCCCACTACTGGAGGGACAGGAAATACCCACTAACCAAAGGAGAAGGCCAGACCTCGCACCTCCCTCCCACACCCCTAGCCAGTATCCCCACCTCAATGCCATCCTTGCTGACAGCAAACTCATCAAAGTTGAGCAGGGCAGCCTTAATGACATGCACAGGTGGCAGGGTGGTTAGGCCAATGTTGATGGCGTTGCTGCGCTTGGGGTCCAGCACTGTGGTCATTGTCCGGCGGCCCTCACCGGCTTTCTTTAAGGTTGGGGAGAGAGGTGGTATAAGACTGGTAAAAGAACTAGCTGGGGCAACAATCTAAGAGGGCACTCTTAAATGCTCCTTCTAAATGGCCAGATGGTGGGGTCACCCCACAACCAGGGATCTGGGATGTGTAAGGCCTTGGGAGGAGTTGAGATTCTAGTTAGGGCTCTGCTGATACCTTGTTGAGAGACCTCGGACAGGACTTGATACTTTTCTTTGCCTCAGTTCCCCCATGTGGGAAATGAGTGGCAGTTCAGCCCCTTAAGCTCTGATTGCCTCCTGTCTCCACTGGAGTTACCCCGAAGACGAGGGTGGGTTTACCTTGGAAGGCAGCACATCCTTGGCACGGGACTCAAACAGGTGTTCCAGCCGGGCTGTGTCCACTGAGACAGGTTCCAGTGAGGCCCACAGGGTGGGGCAAGGCCCAAAACGGCTCCCAGAGCCTCTGTGGCCCCCAGCCAACTTTAGCTCCCGCCAGAAGAGTTTTACTGTCTTCCTCTTGGTGGGGAGGGCTAGACCATCAGGTACTGAGGGAGGAAGGGGGGCGGCTGGAGGTGGAGGTGGTGAGAGTGAGCCTTTGATGGGTGGGGGAGGTGGGGGCGGAGGAGGCGGGGGTCCTCCAGAGAGCACAGGCAGTGGCGGTGGTGGGGGTGGGACCCCTTTCCCAGCCTCCACAGCCTCCACATTCAGCATGTCTTCGTCTTCATCCTCCCCCAGATCTGAGAAGTCCAGGTCTCCGATGCAGAGCTTGGGTACACGGATAGGAAACGCCTGCATGGGCTCAGCCTTGGGGCTTGGCGGGGCCAGTGGCACCTTGGGCTCTGGCTCAAGGCTCCGCTGGGCCCAGAGCAGACCTCGGGGGGCAGGGCTCTCAGGTGTTTTGGGTGTAGGGCCTGGTTCTGGGGAGCCCCATAGTTCCCGGGTATCTAGAAAAGAGAAGCAGCTGTCAGCATATGCCTTCTGTGGAGCAAGGGCAACATGAGTGGATTTTGCCCACCCACCTACTCACCTGGGTGTCCATCGGCCTCATCGGGCATGGCCCCAGCCAGTGTCTCTGCCCGGCCCTGGGCCAGTGCAGCCTGCTTCTCTGTTTCTGCCGCTGCCACATTCTCCAGGAACCGGGCTCTGGAGGGAGGCACTTGTCAGTGAGGGTGTCTGACACAACTCAGCCCAGGGTGGTGAACATGCCTTGCTGGGCTCCTGGGCACTGCCCCAAATTGCAGGCACACACAGACACACGGGAACAGTCCATGCGCTGAGCAGACCCAGGACTTTACCCCCCAAGGCCAGCCCCTTTTCAGTCCTTCACATCTGGGGAGGGTCAATACCAACCCAGCATCCCCAGTTCATATGGGGAGTAGTTCTGCTTAACGTCTAACTTGCAGTGTTGCTGCTGTTCATGTTTACTGTCTTGATTCTAGGACCCTCAGAGCAGGGGAAGGGGACAGCTGTCCCATGTCTGGCAGCTTCTGAGACCTATGACCCTTGCCTAGAAAAGGGCCTGGTAAACAATAGGTTTTAGCTTAAGAGTCTCATGCTTTATTGACTGAGCTACCACAACAGGCACTCAGTTTATGCTGAAATCATAAACGTGATCCAGTGTCTTTTTTTCAGCCCCTCCAGCCTCTTTTGGCCCTCGGTTCCTGCCCTTCCCTCAGTCCTAGGTTGCTCCTCTCCCCCCACACCATAGAGCACCCTAGACACCCTAGATAGGTCATGATCCTGCGCTGTTCCTGGGAGAATGGGCTCCAGGTTGAGAGTCTGCGTCCTCATTTCTGGGTGAAGCTGTTAAGGTGTCACTATCAAAGCACAGGGACACTATGGAACTGCTTCCGTAGCCCTGGGATAACGGAGGAGGCATATGTCTGGGAGAGGATGGGCCCGAGAGTTCCCCAGCTCTGGCTGCATGAGCACATGGAACCCCCGCTGGGGGAAGCAATGCTGAAGCCCTGAGCACATGGCAGGCCTGGCAGGCTGGCCTCTGTACTTACTCCAGCCTGGCCTGCTCAGTAGGGGACTGAGGGACAGGTGGGCTCTCTGGGGCCCTGGGTGGGGGGGATGAGAGGAAGAGATGGTAATTATGGTGCCTGCTCCACTCCAAAGCCCAGCTGCTCATACCCACACAGAGCTGGGCAGTAATACCAGGGGTTCCTTCCCAGCCCCAGTGGGAAGAGGAGGCGTGGAGGAGGCAGGACATGAGGAAACTGGAAATGGAGGGGAGAGACTGACATGAAGCGGGACAGGGTGCGATAAGAGACAAAGACGGAGAACAGAGAGTCAAAGGATAGCGACAGAGAAACAAAGAAGGGGATAGATGACAAAGGGGCAAGGACAGGTAGAATGCCAGAAAGACAAGCAGCAGGAGGAAGAGGTCCAGTCAGAGCAGAACCCCACCCCCAGCAGTCACTTACCAAACAGGAGCAGTTTGGTGAAGTCTGGAAAGAAAGAGAAAGCACGCGTTTGGGCAGAGGAGTTTGGGCAGAGGAGGCGGAGGGCCTGTGGAGGGGCTCAGAGTGGAGGGACAGCTGGAGAGAGGACTCTAGGGGTAGCCTCTATCTCCCTACTTACTTGTAGATGCTCCTCTCGCTGGAGCTGTCAGCTGAGGGCCCCACGGAGATGGCAGGAAAGAGGTTCACCGGGGCACAGAGTCCAGAAGCTGGGCCCACGGGCTTGGGGGCCAGGCTGGTCGACAGGGCAGGGCCCCCGGAGTAGGTGGAGATTACGGTTGAGGCGGGGTCCGCGGGGCTCAAGGTGGGGCCAGTCGGCGAGGCGGGGCCCGTCGGGGAGGCGGGGCCTGTGCGGCTAGAGGCGGGGCCTGCAGGGCTGGAGGCGGGGCCTGTCAACTGACAAGGCTGCCACTGGGCGGGTCCACCCCTCCCCAAGTGCGAAGGCTTGTTCTGTCTTACCCAGACTCCGAGGAGCGCACAGGGCAGCCCCCGCCTTCTAGAGACCGGCGGCTCCTCTTGCCCTCCTCTGAAGAGGGCTTTCTGCGTTCCCGCCGCCCACCTGCAGCGGCTTCCTCAATGTCTCCATCCTCCAACCGCAGGGCATTCTAATGGAGGTGGACGCAGCTCTAAGCCGCTGAGACCCGCACAGGTAGGGTGGGGTGCTGGGGAACGGCGCCTCTTCCTTCCCCTCCCGTCACGCCCAGGTGGCCCCGCCTACCTCATAGAGCACAAGCTGTGTTCGCAGGTCTAAATCAGTGCCCGACGCGCCCAAGTGGCGCTGGACCAGAGCTTCCATGCCCTGCTGCTCCAGCGCATCTGTCACATCATAGAAGGAGTCCTGGTCCGGAAGTGCTGCCAGTGTCTAAATGGTGGGGATGGGAGGGCAAGGCTGAGGCTGATGGAGACCGGAAGTTAGGAGCCTTAGGGGCCCGGAATTGGCACCTGGTTCTCCCCCCTTCTCAGGGCCCCCCCACCTTGTTGATGAGGGTGACTGTGTACACCAACAACTCAGGGTCAGCACCATTCTTCTCCTCCAGGATGGACACCAGATTGGCCCAAGGAAGAGAGCCTGACACACAGAAAGGGAGCGATCATGCAGGGACAGGTAGGAGAGAGAGCTCTGAGTGGTGGGGGAGGAAGGGACAGTCTCTCACCTGTGGAGCTGGCCACAGAGTTGACGGCGCGGATAAACAGCGGTGCGTTGTTCTCGGAGTATTCCACAAACACCAGCAGCAGCTTCAGGGCCGTTTTCACCACCAAGCGGGACTGGGGAAAAGGGTCACCACATATGAGTGGGGCTTGGGCCAGACTTGTGCCAGCTCCTGCTGGGGAGGGGTAAGGGCTTCTGGGGCTGGACCCAGAGAGGAGAGTCTACGCAGGAAGACCCTGGCCCCAGGCCCAGGTGCTGGCGTGCCTTCTAGGCTTGGAGGAGCCTCAGACTCACTCCATTCCAGCCCACTTTGAAGAAGAGGAGATGGAGGTGAGAGAGGGGCAGTGGGAGAAGGGTGCATGGCTGTGTGCAGGGCCACTTACCGCGCTGGCACACAGTGTGTACAGCCACTGCACAGTCTCACTGTGGGCCACCACCCCCAGCATCCCATCCACAAACAGCATCAGCTGGCCTAGTGCTGGGGACACAGGGACAAGAAGAGGTCAGGAAGGGGTCGCTGAAGGCAGGGGTCATGGGGGAGGAAAGGGGCTAACCTCGGAGGATGTAGCTCTGGTAGTTGTGGTCGGCAGCAGCACCCACACGGATCAGGCAGCTCAGGCCCTCTGAGTGCACAAATTCAGGCACCAGGTCCTTGTCCTCCTGGGGACACCATGGGGGACTTTAAGCAGGGCTCAGGCTGGGCACCCACCCCCAGCCCACTTCTGGGCCTCACCTGGAAGATCTGCTTTAGTGAGAAGAGGGAGCGACGCAGCTCAGGGCCACTGGAGCCATACAACTTTTCTGTAAGGGGTAGGTGGGCATGGAAACCTCGAGGGGGCACAGACACCCTCTGCTACTGGGACACAACCCCCCACCAAAGAATATTCTAGTACTCTTGAACCCCTAACCTCCTCCTCCACTGCCTGACTCTGGACAACCCCCATCACGGTTTAGCTGCAGCATCAGCCCTGGCCCTGGAAGGAGAGGTCAGGATAGGAATGGGGAGGGGCCGCACATCCTGTCTCCCACATGCCTTGTCCACTGTCCAGCACAGCCTTGAAAGAAACTAAGCTAGCGGGGCTGGGGAGGGGGATTCCTGGACTCTAATGCCCTCATACACTTACCCAAGATGGCAGTGACCCTCACAGAGAGTTGAGTACGCAGGATGAGTGTCGGCTTCCGCCCTTTGCTGGAATCAAGCAGCCTAGTCAGCAATTTCCAGGCCATTCCTCAGGGTCCCTGCCCCCACACCAGGGCAGCTAAAGACCACCCCACATGCCAACCATGGCCCAACTCCTTCCTCCCCAACAAGAGGGTGTATGCAAACATAGGTATCTCCGGTATGTGTGAGAGCCTCCCCTCCCCCCATCCCGAGCATCAGGTAACACTGGTCAAGTCTGGGATTCTCCTGGCACAGTCCCCTGGGGTGGCAGAAGGTAACCCACAGCCCAGGCTAGAGATCAGGTGTCCTGGCTGCTGACACCTGAGCCAGCCCCTGGTGCAAGCAAGGGCAGGGGCCGGCCTCGCCTCCCTGGTCCCATCAGCTCTGACCTGATCTCTTCATAGAAGCCCTCCAGCATCTCCCGCTGCTCTTCCAGAGACAACTCGGGGTCCAGGTAGTATCCAGAGGGAGACACTTGCAGGGCACAGTCCTCCAGCTGGGGGCAAAGGGAACAGCCGTCAGGGCTGGGAAAGAGGGGCAGGGGCATGTACAGAGACCCCATGACCTCCTGACTCCTGCTCAGAGAGCTGGCAGAGTGGCAGACCACAGGGTGTGCGCTGCAGCAACGCGTTCCTCCAGCAGCTATTTCTCGCAGGCCTGCTATGTGCAGTGTCCCTCCTCCGAAGATGCCAGGCGTTCTGGCCCTTTGTATGTGCGGTGTCTTCCAGCTAACACCTACCCGTTCTGTAGGTTTCAGATCAGGTAAGTTTTCTGGAACGCTCTCCTGGACTCCTCTAGCCAATGCTGTGCAAACCATTCTGTCCCATGTGTGCAGCTCCCACGTGTGAGGCCTTCCACAGAGCGTTATTATCCTAGGCCCTACTCTGCTTCCCCACTAACCATGAGTTCTCTGGGTTCAGGCACCATGTCTGTCTTGCCCCATGCTATAGCTGCAGGGCCCAGCACAGCATTTGGCTCACAGTAAGTGCTCACTAAACACTGTTGAGCTAATGAACATGAATAAGGAAGGGGAATAGGGAGAAGACCGGAGGAAGTTTCTGCTTTCGAGGAAGTTCACAGCCCTGGGGGTGATAAGCTGCACCCACAAAGCATTCAAGCCCAGGGAGAAGGTGTTATGAATCCCGGTGCAAACCCAGCTGGGAGGTGTGTGTGTGTGTGTGTGGTATCTCCCTGAACTGAGACCGAGGAGCCGCAGGTAATCCACAGGCGGTAAGTCCCCCTAAGCCTCAGGGTCTCTGCCCTGCCCTAAGTGAGCTGGACCTCACAGGCCTCCAAGGGGCCTACTGAAAACCAGGTTTTAGGGTCTGACTTGGTCAATCTGCACTGGGTCCCTGAAGCCTGCATTGTACAAGGCACACATTCTCTCCACATGTCTGCTTCCCGCGTATCTCCCCCGCGCCCCCAGCCTGGCTCCCATCCGCCACTACCAGGCGCGACACTGGCCTCTTGAGAAGTACCTGTGGAGAGGCCTAGTGAAGTGACTCCAGAGAGTCTGAGGGCAGCACTGGGCCTCCTCCAGACTCCTCCCCCATAGCACAGAGCCAGTGTGCAGGGCTCAGTAAAGTCCCCTTGAACTGAGTGGTCGTGCTCCTTGATGTAGTGTGGCCCAGGGAGAGCCCACTTCTGGAGATGCAGGGTGTTTTCTGGCTTCCATCTTACTGGGAAAGTCAGTCCCATCATTTGTCCTGCCGTTCCGTCAGTCCTGCCCTGCTCTGGTCCCAGTCCAAGGGCTTCCAGCTGCTGTTGGTCCCCTGGGCAGGGGAAGGGAGGCCAGATCCTGCCCCTACCCGTTTCTGCTTTATACCCCTGCTCATGCCTGAGAGCCTGATCCAGCTCCTTCCTGGCAGTTCAGCCTTGAGGCCCTTGGGTGACACCCCCTCTACCCCTGCTCCCCTCCCCCACCCGGGCTCGCCTGGGACATGGGACATAGGACAAACACTCCAGCCTGTTCTCTGTCCCACTTCCTGCCTGGCTGCCTGCCCTCCCTTGGGCGCCTTGGGCGGGCCTGGCCTCTCTCCCCTCCCTGGGAGCAGAGTCATCTTCTCCAGGGCCTACTAACAACAGGCCCAAGATGGGGAGGCAAGGCCCCAGGGCTGGGGTACTCCGTCTTGGGCCAGCTCAGCAAGGGGAGCCCCACATTCCTCCTGATCCCTCTTCCCACATGGTGACTCAGCAGCCTGCCTTCCCCACCCCCACCCAAGCACAGCTGCATCTCCTTCCACCTTGGACTAGAGGATTCTGGGACCCTAGAGAAACATATCCACACACCCCACCCCAGCCCCAGAGCAACAAATTCCTTCAGGGGTCCCCCAAATCACATATCTGTAGAATAGTCCACTCATTCAAACATTCATGAACAAGGCTGGTGTGAGGTGCTGAAGACATAGCAGGGAAGAAGGTAAGTGCTTCTGCTTTTCCTGCCTTCCAGCCCAGCTGGGGAGGCACGCAGGCTTGCCTCAGGAAAAGGCTACAAATGAATGTAGAAGCGTAAGTGCCATGAGTGCTAAGCAAGGAGAGGGGTGGAGTGCTGTGAAGGCAAACACTGAAGGGGCGACCAGATTATACCTGGTATGTACTTCCACACCCAGGTTCATGGTCCGGGATATATATATGATCTGCTGGAGCACAGGTCCAAGAAGCACACCCCCAGAAAGCTCGGTTCCAGCAGGCTCTCTTCCCCTCCTGCAAGCAAGCTTGTGTGCGCTCATCCCAAGTGAGCAGAGGACGGCCCTGTCCTTCCAGAATGCCTGCATGTATTTGGGGTAAGGTCCTGAAGGCCAAGTGCTCCATCATCAGTGGCCTCCCTAGAGAAGTCCTGAGGTAACAGCCAGCCCAAAGCCTCCAGGATGGTGCCCCCCAACCCAGCTGCCTGTTCTGGGTAGAGATGGGGGAGGGTGGGCTAAGGTAGCAAAGAACAGAGACCTCCTGCTGGCTGGGTGGTGCTTGTCCCTCACACCCCATGGCCTCTTGCTTGGGTCACCCTTCTGAGAGCCAAACCTCTGGGGCTTGTTTCTCACACCCTGGGGCTGGGCCAGGCCAGAACAAGCCTGCTGACAGTGCTTAGGGTCAGGACAGGGCCTCTGTGGGCCCACATCCTTGACTCCCTCCTGGTTCTTGTCTTGCACGCTTCTCTGTGTCTGTCTTGGAGTGGAGTCCTCTCCATTCTTCCCAGGCTCAACCCCTCCCTTCAGCATCCAGCCCACTTTTCTCTTGGTTCTCTGGGCTCTGGCTTTTCTGACAGCCTAAACCAACTCATTCCATATGGCTTCAAATGCAGGGTCAAACTTAGGGGACCATGGTGTCTACTCCCCAATATTTTTCATAACTGCAAATCAGGCGAGGATGAACACACTAGGGGCAGGGAAAGAAGATGGAGAGGAGGGCAGAATTATATGCTGAAGGACTCCTGTTTTAGGAAATAATTTTGCTAACCGCTTTTTTCTTTTGCCTTCCTATAAACATGAGACCCTTGAGGTGCCTGGCTGGCTCATTTGAAGAGCATGCAACTCTTGATCTTGGGGTCGTGAGTTCAAGTCCCATGTTGGGTGTAGAGATTACTTAAACAAACAAACAAATAAGTAAACTTTAAACATGAGATCCTCCTTCTGTTATCTTGGGTTTCCAACTAGACCATGACTACCTGGGCGAGATCCTATGGATGGGCCTTGAGGAGGGAAACCCATATTAGTTATGCCTCCTCTGTGTCACACACCAGGTTGCCCAGTTGTTTGATTCTCCCGCTATTCCTTTTTTTTAAAGTTTTATTTACTTAAGTAAACTCTACGCCCAAAGTGGGGCTTGAACCCACAACTCTGAGATCAAGCAGCTACCAACTGAGCCAGCCAGGTGCCCCTCTCCTGATAGTCCTTTTACAGGTGAGGAAACCAAGGCTCAGAAACTCAGTGAATATGTCTCAGGCTGCTCAACCAGGAATAGAACCAGGCTAACTGACCTAGATCTTGGCTGGAGCATGTAGTGTTGCCAAGGGCTGAAGACACCCCTCAGCTTTCCGGACTCTGCAAATACCCCAAACTGGTCCTTCCAGTTGTAGCAAGGGAACACAAATGAACATATATGCATCATACACACCAAGGTAACAGTGCCTACATCTGCAAGGACCTAGGTCCTGGGGTCCCTCACCAGGCTGCATCCCAGGCTCCCTAGCCCAGAATGACCAGGAAATTGGACATGGATGGTGGCCCCAGAGAAAGCTGGGAGAAGGCCATGACTCATGGCCATATCTGTCCTCTAGTTTCCCCAAAAGACCTCCATATCAGGGAAATAAAGGATTCAGTTCATCACTAGAGCACCCCATCTTACCCTTAAGACTCCTCTGGGACCCCTCCAGTTGGTCCCTGTCCCAACAGATCAGGTTCACATTTTAGCCCCCTTGCCACACTGCTCCTGAGAGGTAAACTGAGGCTGGAGTATGGAGGGTACTCAAATATTCCAGAACAGTGCCACCCCTGTCCTCCTCTAGTTTTTAGCCAGGGCTGGGGAAACAGAGTTACTGGTGACAGACATTTCTAGGGCTATCCCTGCTGCTAGAAGTAGGGGGCTCCTCAGGCCTTTGCCTCAGGGTCAGAGCAGCACTCAGGTCTCTCTGCCCAGAACCCGGGGAGAAGTCAATGCTATCTCAGATGTGGCAGGGCCTTTAGGTGTCAGACGGGGGCTCCTGAGGCACTGCCCAGAAAACCAAAATGTAGCAGGGGTCTGGGTAAAGAGATGAAATGCAGGACCAGAGGATCAGGTTCTCCCCTGAGCAGGGGCAGGTTCCAGGGCTGGGAGAGGCATCTGCACTGAGGGAAGACCTATACTCCCAATATTCCCCTGCGAACACTAGGCATGGCCCAAGGCACTGCCAGGACCCTCCCCTCCCCCCCTCCCCTCCCACTCCCACCCAAAACCAGGGGATGAGGAGCTTCCTCTTAGACTAGGAGGAAATGAGCAAGGCCTTCTCAGATCTGAAAGCTCTAAACGGTTTAAAAAGGAAGCCCCCAGGGGAACTCTAGTGACTAGGCCCAGTCCAATGGCATCTGTGGGGTGGAGCTCCAGAGAGAAATTGGGCAGGGTCTTCCTACATTCCCAGGGAGGGAACAGGGTCTGCAGGGGTGATGAAGGTCAGTGTGCCCAGAATGGGAGGGCAGATGTCATCAATTGGCTGTGTCCTGTTCCCCTATTGGACAGATGTACAGAGGATAAAATATTGAGTGGAGATCCCCTCCTTCTTATTTCTGCTCTAGGCCTGGGACGAGAATGCCTGGGTTTCTGGGTCACCTCTCCCCTCTATAGGGCTATGTAGGCAGGCTTGAGTCATGTCTGTGGGGGCATGCACTTATAGGAGCAGGGGAGGAACCAGCTGTTGACATTTCCTGCAAGGAGGAGTCCTGCTCCCCCTCTCTCAGCCCTCTGGTGTCCCTGCCCCTACCCTATTCTCAGCCCTTCTTCCTCCAGCCTTCTATTCTTGGGCTGTGGTCACAGTTTATATTTGGGATGAGCACATCAGAGTGTATCTGACCATTCCTGGCAGAGCTGCCAGCCCCAGGGAATCCTGGCTGCAGGCACAGTGGGAACTCAGTGTGCCCACCAGCATATCCTGCCTGTGGGGGATATGGTAGTCCTCAGATACACCGTGGGAGATCCTAAAGGTGGGGAGACGGGGAATGTCTGAGCTGGGGAGTATGTACTTAACACATTCTCCACCTGAACTCTGTAGTGTCTTTAGCTAAGAAGTACAGAGCACCTGGTGCAACAGGGAGATGGGTCCCTAAGTGAGGGTTCTTTTCTGGCTCTGACCTCCCAAATCTGCCCCTAATTGGGAAGAGGGCTGTTAGTAGGGCTAAGTCCTATCCTAGAGTGGGGAGTGGCAGGAATACTATGTTCTCTGTAGTGTTCCAGGCTTATTTCAGCACCAGGAGTTCCAGGAGCCTGAAAGGCAGGAACCTAGACGGTTTAACACCCCTCTCCAGGGCCCATCCTGCATTGAAGGTGGCCTCGGGCTGGACGTGATCCTTCCAGGCCCACCTCAGCTTGCCCCTTGGAAAAGGGCAGGGCAAAAGGGGTTGCATCAAAACTCTAAAGTGGGCAGTATGCTGCAACCTTCAAGCCGTGGCCTTGAAGCCCGGGCTCTGCCCGGACACGCGCCACTCCCCCGGCCAATAGTCTCACTAACTCTCCCGCCCGCGCTCAGAGGCGGGGCTGGCCCGCAGAGCGAGGAATGCAGGCTGGGGGCCCGGCGCCCGGGGCACATTCCAGGGGAGACCCCGGGCCTGGGGGGCAAGTTTGCGCAACTCGCCCCCAGCTAAAGCTGGGAGCAGGGGAGGACACCTCCGCCAACTCCTCCTTTTCCTCACCACTCGGTGTGTACTGGCTGGCGGGGAACCCTGGGGGGTGGTTGTGCGCCTCCCAGAGTCCTGGTCCGGAAACCCAGCGCGCCGGAAAGCGCTGCCTGCAGGGGGCTGAGCGCCGGGAGCCGGAGGGGAGCTAGGGCCAACCATCTGGAAAAGGGCCTCTCCCAGCACTGTGCACGAGTCGGCTCCAGGACGCAGGCAAACTAGGGCAGGCTGGCGGTTTAAAATTAGCCCGGCCCGCCCCCTCCCTTCGAGCCGTGGGCCGGCTGCGGCGGGAGTACGGCATGGTGGGGGCGGTGACTCAAAGGGCTTTTCCACCAGTGCAGCCACCAGCTAGTTCTCGGCGTGTCCCGGGCCGGACCGCTTCCCGGGGACTCACCTCACCCCAAGAAGCCTCTCTTCTACTGGCACTCCGAAGCGGGGCCCCCACCTACAGAGGCAACACTATCCGGTAGCACCCAATCCAGCCTCCAGAAACCGCTCGAAGCCTTGGCCGCCCCCAGTGGCCCGCCCCGGGTCCGCCCTTCCTCTTGGTCCCGCCCCACCTCACCTGAAGCAGGTGGAAGCTGGTCCTTCCCCAGCTCCAACTTTTAGTCCGTTACCACCCAAACACCTACCGTCCCTTTATCCAGATCGGTTACCCAGCCAGACAGGCAGCGAGTGGACCCCGAACATCTCCCTAGGTGGGCCTCACTTTCCTCAGAAGCGCACCCGCTCCAGCCTCTCCCCGAGGGTTACTTCCCAAAGCTTTCAGGCGCCATGAACCTTTGATCGCCCGCAATCTCTCCCGGCCCCCTCACCTTCAGTGGCGCCGCCAGCAGGCGGTGCAGCGCGGGTATCTGCGCACCCAGGGGCAGCGCCCCGTCCAGGCTCCAGGTGGGGGCCCGGCGCGGCTCCGGGAAGTTGGCACATGCGAAGGGGTCGGTGTCCTCCAAGTACTGCACCCGCACGGTCACCACTGATACCGGGTCCCCGTCTCCATGGTCTTCCTCGCCCGCCATCGTTTGTCACTGGGTCGCGCCGCTCGCCTCCGAGAGGGTCCCTGCCCCTCCGCGGCGTCTACTCAACTAGCTCGACTATCTGGGCCGGGTCGGACCGGACGAGGCTGAAAGAGGGGCGGAGTCAGACGGAGGCGGGACCGAGGAGGGGGTGGAGCCAAGACTCTTCCCTGAAAATGCGGGGAGGAGCAACCACTGCCGGGGGCGGGGCTTACCGCCAGCCACTCAGAGGGCGCGATTGCAATCCCGTTAGTTTACTGGCTCTGCCGGCGGGAAAAGCAGAGCTCGCGCCCCGCCTTTAAGAACGTGCCTAGTGCGGGGAGGTTTTCTTTGGGGTTGGTGGCGGTGAGGCTGTCTTCTTGTTGGGGCATTATTCGGGCAGGTGGGGCGGAAATTTCTTCAGCTAGTGGCCGGCCGGGTCTCCCTGAGTTTAGGGACGAGATGGTCCTGATTCCTTCAGTTTGAGGGATGAAGTGGATGGGATTCCGTCATTTGGGGAAAGCAGGGAGATGGATCCCTTTCAGTTTGGAGCAAGGAGTGAAAATAGGTTCTACTCAGTTTGAAGGAAGAATTGGGATCATTTCCCTTTAGTTGGAGTAAGAAGGAGGACGGGTGCCCCTCAGCTCTGGGAAAATTGAGTGAGGAGGTAGAACATGTTTTTCTCAGTTTAGGGTAAGATGTGGGATGGGGATGCCCTTCAGCTTGAATGAAAAATGGAGACGGTCCTCCTCAGTTTGGGGCGAGATAAGCCAAATTCCCCTCAGGTTTGGGGGAAAAGGTGAGTAGATCCCTTTTAATGTGAAGGAAATCGAGAAGGCTGGGTTTTCTCATAGTTTAGGGAAAGAAGATAGGTTCCCTTCTGTTCAGGGAAAAAATGAGGAGACTTCCCCGTAGTTTGACCGAAAGGGAAGCCGGGTGCTCCTCGGTTTGGGAGATAAAGAGGAACAGCTCCCTTATCAGCGTCGAATGAGCTGGGCCTTGGAGTTTCTGGGGACGTTGAGGAAGGACAGCGTCGTCCGTCACGGCTTTCTGGGAGCGCCCAGTGCGCGTGCGCAGCGCTGGTCTGGGCGGGGGCCCGAAGGGGGTCGTAGGCTCCTGAGGGCGGCGACGCACTGCCCCCTGCCGTCTGCACGCGGCAGCGGCAGGGCCCGCGCCTTCAGTACCAGCTGCCGGCTGCTCGCCGCGGGTCTGCACTAGCGGTGAGGGAGATGCGCCCCTCGGGCCTGGACCCCGCCCCCCGCACACCCCCTCCCCTCCCGCGACCGGCTACCGTCTCCGGCGGGCGGGACGCGGCCGCGCCTCGGGAGGGCTGTGGCCGCCCACAGCCCTGAAACCGGGTCAGGGGAGCTTTGGGGAAGGTTTGGGGGATCGACTCGAAGGAATAGGTTTCGAGACTTGGAGAGCTGGACTGGGGGATTTCCAGAGCTCAGACTGGTTTAGAGGGGAGGAGTAGGGGTCCAGAGTCCGGACGCCCGGGGCACCGTCTCGGAGTCCGGACCCGGCTTGGGGGTTTCGGAGCTGGGATTGGGGGGAGCGGGCCCCACGTGCTTGTGACGCGGGGGCGGCCGGTAGGCGCGGCGGCGACGCGGGGCCGGCGGCCGTGCGGTGCCGGGAGGGCTGCTAGGCAGGCGGCAGGATGCTGCTCGCCGCACTCCCGCTGCTCCGGCTGCCCCTGGCGGGGGCGGCCACCACCGAAGAGCCCACCCAGGAGCCGGGGCCGCCCGGCGAGCCTCCCCCAGGGCTGGCGCTCTTCCGCTGGCAGTGGCACGAGGTGGAGGCGCCCTACCTGGTAGCTCTGTGGATCCTGGTGGCCAGCCTGGCCAAGATCGGTGAGTGCTTGTGTGTGAGCGCCGGGCCGGCGGCCGGCAGCGGACCCGCCCCCAACCCCTAGTCCCCAGATCTGGGTCGGCTTCTTGCACAGTACCAGGACTCAGGTTCCGATTCCACAAATCCGGGCTCTCAGAGTTCCTGCGCCCTCTCTTCCTCCTCCGCTCCCGCGGTGGAGGTCTGAGGATTGGCCTTCTCTAAGGGTTGCCCCAGCTCTCTCCAGCCTCATCCCTACACTCCTTTGCTCTCTCTGTCCCCCTCCTCCGTGTAAGCGTAAGCCCTTCGGTGTGGCCTCTTCTCCACCAATCTCCAGGCTCCTAGAAACCTCTGTCAGCAACGAAGATGTGTGGGGACATTGTGGAGATAGTGTCCTCCAGCAAATCCAGGCATCCTAGATCAGCAGAAGCAGTCTTCCCAGGAGTCCACTCTCTTGGGATACTAGACTGCCACTTCTCCTCTAGCCCCCCTCTGGTCTCCTAAAGATGCACCGTTCTTTAGGTGTATTTAGCAGGACTCCCCCCCACCACCATAATTCAGGTCTACATTCTTCCCATTTCAGGGTTAAAAAAAAAAAAGAAAAGAAAACCTTCCATTTATTAGGGCCTTACTTACTCTCTGCTGCCTACACTAGATGCTTTCATACCTCCGACCTCCTTCAGTCTGCACATTGAAGGTTGTGCTTCACATTCTTTACCTTGAATAGAGCTGCTTTTCCTTGCCTTTGCCCCTTCCTCCCCACTTCTGAGCACCAATGGTCCCTCCTCCCACCAGAGACCCTCCTCCTCCTCCCTGTTGTTCAGGCTCTGCTGTGGGGGTGACTAATTATAGCTGAGCGTTGCTACTCACTCCCCAGATACGCTGGCACAGGCTGTACTCCAATCTCACCAATACAGTCTTCCTGTAGGAATCACACAGCTTAGAATTTGCCCCTCTACTCCCCCAGGGACTCTGCTAGGGATGGGGGGTGATTTGCTGGGCAGGAACAGAACTACTTTCCACTCTGTACTGGCATACTGTTAATAACGGAAAATGGGGCCTGAATGCCTTCAGGGAACCTTGTTCTGCCTGAGAACAGGCTTTGGTGATGGGTTTTTGGATTGCAGTGCTGGGGTTGATGCATGATCCGGAAGTGAGGATGGAAAGGAGTCCCTGAAGGAGAGGAGAGGGGAACTGAAGTTAGGGATGTGTGTGGGCAGATCTATGACTGAATTTACCTTAGGGCCTGCCAGCAATGAGAGCAATGGGGAGGAGCCTAGATTCTGGAGTGCAGAATTAGGTTTGCTGAGGAGTCTGAGTTGCAGAAAAGTTCTTGTCATATTTAGGGTTTATATAGCAACAACTAGTTTCCCCCATAAATTCTAGTGCTTTGCCTAAGTTGGATGTTACCTCCTATGGAGGTAGAAGAGAGCCTCTTCATCAGACTGACACACTCTCTCTCTCTCTCTCTCTCTCTCTCTCTCTCTCTCATACACACACACACAAGTCCTCACAGAGGATGGGAGAAATCAGTAGGATGATCAGGGATGCCTTCCCTCAGCTTCATTGCTAGGAGGTTTCTTTTTCCCTTTCATTCAACAAATATTTGTGTAGATCCCACTGTGTGCCAGGAACTGCTCTAAGCCCTTTGGGGACAGCTTCCAAAGGGCACTGTCTTAGCATTGGGTCTCATATACACTAACATGGAGGCCACTTCCACTATCTGCCACTCCAGGTATGGGGAGAGGTATTTACTCAGGATCTTAGGGCCCAGGGGAAAGCCAAGAGAGTTTATTTTAGTGGGGAAGGATGGGAGTGGCGATAATGCTAGAAACCCATTTCATAATTCCTCTTCTTTTCCTGGGGATAGGCCTGTCATTATTTTCCCCCAGAGTCATTTAAAAAAATATATATATATATTTAAAGATTTTATTTATTCGTTTGACACAGAGAGACAGATTACAAGTAGGCAGAGAGGCAGGCAGAGGGAGAGGAGAGAGGAGGAAGCAGGCTCCCTGCTGAGCAGAGAGCCCGATGTGGGCCTCGATCCCCGGAGCCTGGGATCATGACCTGAGCCGAAGGCAGCGGCTTTAACCCACTGAGCCACCCAGGCACCCTAAAAATATATATATATTTTTAAGTAATCTCTATACACAACCTCAAGTCACAACCCCGAGATCAAGAGTGGCATGCTTCACCGACTGACCCAGCCAAGTGCCCCTTCCCCAGAGTCATTTTCAATTAACATTTGTTGAGAACCTACTATATGTCTGATATCCTGCTAGACACAATCACATATCATTTTACCCTCACCCTGTGTGAAACATATTTTCCCCATATTATAGGAGAAGAAATTGAAGTTCAGGTAAATTAGTGTGAGATCACATGATCACATCTGATGGAGCCAGAACTAGAGATCTTCTTACTGCTAAATCCAGTGTTTTTAAAACTATTATGTCATTGGGCGCCTGGGTGGCTCAGTGGGTTAAAGCCTCTGCCTTTGGCTCAGGTCATGATCTCAGGGTCCTGGGATCGAGGCCCGCATCGGGCTCTCTGCTCGGCAGGGAGCCTGCTTCCTCCTCTCTCTCTGCCTGTTTCTCTGCCTACTTGTGATCTATCTCTCTGTGTGTCAAATAAATAAATAAAATCTTTAAAAAAAACTATTATGTCATTAACTGAGCCTATATAATGAGAAGCACATTGGGCTAGGAGGTCTGCAGTGCTGCTAGGAGGTATAATATGTGTTATAGTCTAGTTAGGGAGCAGGACACAATCTCTTAGGTAACACTTACTGAGTGCTTATGATAAAGCACTGGGTTAAGTGCTATCAAGTAGATTGTTTTACTTAAACTTCACAACAACTCTATGAGATCATGACTTTTTTTATTCCCATTTTGCTGATGAGAAAATTGAAAGTCAGAGAAGTGAAGTTATATGCTCCGAGGCCACAGAACTAGTGAAGAAAGGAGCTAGTCTTCAAACCCAGGCAGCCTGACTCTAGAGGCCCTGATTTTTATAGCTATATTATGCATAAAAATATACCAACTAACATTTGCTGAGGCTCAAATAATAGCTATGAATAAGGGAGATCAGAGAAAGGTGAAGTCCCTTGAGGATGAGAGTAGAGAGGAAGGCACATTTCCAGAAATGGAAAGAGCAAGCAAAAGCCTATGTTACTATGACTGAAGCACCAACAGACAGACAACCTTAGCTGCAGTGGAGGGCTTTTAGCCATGCAAGTTGGAGATTCTGGCAGTCTTGCCTGTCTTTTCCCCTCCTTGGTCTTGGTCCCATGGTCAGGGTTCCTGACTTTGGATAACCTTCTAAGACTGGGAGGTTAAAGGCCAGTGCATGTGCATGCATGTGTGTGCGTGTGTGTGTGTGTGTGCGCGTGCGCGCGCGCGTGTGTGTGTGTGTGTGTGTCCATCCCATAAACTGATAGACCCTGCCCTCTTCTTGCATTGTAGTGTTTCACTTGTCTCGGAAGGTGACATCGCTGGTTCCTGAGAGCTGCCTGCTGATTTTGCTGGGACTGGTGCTTGGAGGCATTGTCTTGGCTGTGGCCAAGAAAGCTGAGTACCAGCTGGAGCCAGGCACATTCTTCCTCTTCCTGCTGCCTCCTATTGTGCTAGATTCGGGCTATTTCATGCCTAGCCGGCTGTTCTTTGACAATTTGGGTGCCATCCTCACCTATGCCGTGGTGGGCACACTCTGGAATGCCTTCACGACAGGTGCTGCCCTGTGGGGCCTGCAGCAGGCTGGACTTGTGGGTGAGTGACCCTAGGACCTGCATTGGCAGAGGGAGGCTTTGCCAGATTCATCACCCAGCTCCCTTCTCCAGCTCTGAAGATCCTATATTGGCAAGAGCCATGCCCTGAGAGCTCTGTCTTAGGTCCCTCCCACCTGGAGTGCAAGGCAACACTCCAGATGGGCTTTGAGCCTTCATTTAGGTCTCTGCCAGTTGAGTCTGGGTTCCTGCAGCATGACAGCTGAGCAGAGGCCTGGCTCCCAGCTGTGTGTGGGCTGCTGAGACTGGGAAGCCTGCATTACTACTCTGCTGCCTCCTGCCCTGTTACCACACTGCCACTTGCCAGTCTTGCTCCCCTGAGGCACAATTCACTGTTCCATGAGGGCCAACCATCCTGGCTCTGCCCAGGTCACATCAGGGTGGTTTTCTATTTTTTTTTTAATTAAGATTTATTTTTTTAACTTTTTAAAGAAGATTTTATTTTTAAGCAATCTCTACACCCAACATGTGGCTTGAACCTACAACCCTAAGATCAAGAGTCATATCCTTCATTCACTGAGCCAGCCAGGGACCCCCTTACTTTTCTTTCTTTCTTTCTTTCTTTCTTTCTTTCTTTCTTTCTTTCTTTCTTTCTTTCTTTCTTTTTTTAAGATTCATTCATTTATTTGAGAGAGCATGCGCACATACATAGTAGGGAGGGGCAGAGGGAGAAGAGAATCAAGCACACTTGCTGAGCGCTGAGCCCGAGGCAGGGGTGGATCTCAAGACGCTGAGATCAGGACCTGAGCCAAAACCAAGTCAGATGCCCAACCAACTGCCACCTAGGGATCCGTAAATTTTTTTTTTAAGTAATCTCTACACCTAACTTGGGGCTTGAACTCGTGACCTTGAGGTCAAGAGTCACATGCTTTTATGACTGAGCCAGCCAGGTAGCCCTGTTGTTGTTGTTGTTATTATTATTATTATTGATAAATCCATGTTATACATCCACAGAATGCAATACATTACACTGAGTGTTCTCTCTTTACTTATCCCATGGACTCTATAGCAACTCTGTTGGGGTATAATTTGTCCCGCTTAATAGATGAATAGAGGCTCTTGAATTCATTTGATAACAGGGTCAAGGTTAGTAGGAGAGGTCTGTTTTACTGGGGCTCTTTACCCTCAGGCTGCCTTCCTACTCCTTTCTTCCTCATTTCCTGTACCCAAATCCATTCAACTCTGAATGTTGATAATTCAGACTTCTTCCAAGGTACAAGGGGAGGTTTGCAATTTCTACTTGAGGACTCCAACCTGGTTTTCCGAATGGGTGAGTGAACTCTTTGGGGCAGGAAGGGAAGGGAGGCCATTAGATAAGAATAAGAATAAAAATAAGTAATATCTATTAGGCGCTTATTATGTATGGGGCTCTGGCTAAATAAAGAACCTTTGGAGGTAGATTCTGTTATTATCGCAATATATACATGAAGAAACTGAGGCTCAGAGAGATTCTATGTCATATTCAAGCTCTCGCCATGGCGGGTGCTTTTCCTATCATACTGAGCTCTCATAGATGGACAGCTCCTCCCCCTCCTGCCAAGGATTGTGTCACATCCCTTAGGCTGAGAACCACAGATGTGGGAGAAAGCGCTCTTGTTCTTGTCTCTAATAAAGACAGTCAGCAGCCAGTTTCCACCTGCTAGTGGTTCTTATTACTGTAGTTGCAATTTTTATTCTCAGCGCCCCCTTAACTTTTCAGGTTACTTAGAGCTTTCTTAGCCATCTCCTGGGTTGATTTTGCAGCAGTCTCGTGAGGTAGGCAGATGAGGAGGCATGGCTTAAGAGAAGTCATGTGACAGTGACAGCACCAACATCACAGAGCTGGTAAGTGGCAAAACCAGGCCTTAGGCTCAAGTCTCCTGACCTGCGGGCTGACACTCTCTTCACCATCCTAAGTCCTCTCCGGGCATCTCTGTTTCCACAGTGGGATGGGGAGCTAGGGTGTCACAGGGAATGCTGTGGGAGACCGGATACCTCACCACCTGCTGACCCCCATCTATCCCTCAAAAGCCCCCCGAGTGCAGGCCAGCTTGCTGGACTTTCTGCTCTTCGGGAGCCTCATCTCAGCAGTGGACCCCGTGGCTGTGCTGGCTGTTTTTGAGGAGGTGCACGTCAACGACACTCTCTTCATCATCGTCTTTGGCGAGTCCCTGCTCAATGATGCCGTCACCGTGGTGAGAGTGCTCAGCTGGCTGCCATTCCCTGACTCCCGTTGCCATGCTCTGACTGGTTGGTTGTCTGAGCATGCTCAGACCCTTCCCTGGATCCCCTGGGGAAGAAATATGCCCTCAGTTTTCACCTTCTCCTGGCAGTCCCAGTTGGGCCTTCCCTCTCCTTGCTCCTGACTCTCCTCTTCTCACTCAGGTGCTGTACAAGGTCTGCAACTCCTTTGTGGAGATGGGCTCTGCCAACGTGCAGGCTGCTGACTACCTGAAAGGAGTCGGTCAGTATTTCCCCCTCTTGGCTGGGTTGCTGAGTCTCTGCCCCCAGCTGCATCAGGACAGAGACTCTTGGGTTGCCTCATTCCCTTCCCTCCACTATGGAGAAATGGGGTCCCAAGAACCTGAGAAGGAGGGGCTTTCCCGGGATCCTGGCTCTGGGATCCTGATCCCCTGGGGAGTACAATGGGCATTGTCCTCCGCTCCCTGCCAGGCAGCAGTCTTGTCTACCCGGGTGGGGTCCAGGCCACGGGTCATGCTGACAACCCACTCCTCCCCCAGCCTCCCTGTTTGTGGTCAGTCTGGGCGGGGCAGCCGTGGGCTTAGTCTTTGCCTTCCTCCTGGCCCTGACCACACGCTTCACCAAGCGGGTCCGCATCATCGAGCCGCTGCTGGTCTTCCTCCTCGCCTATGCAGCCTACCTCACTGCTGAAATGGCCTCGCTTTCTGCTATTCTTGCGTGAGTCCTGGGGACCTTGCATGTAGGCAGCTGGGGGGGGGGCATTGGAGATGGTTGCCCCTTACATGGACAGAAGCAGGACCCTGAGGAAGCAGTAGGCTTCCCTGAGCCCTTGTGGTAGTGGGAGCCTCAAACTCCCCCAGGGAGATGGCAAACCACAGGTAATGTTTCAGGATCTGCCTCTAGCACTGCCCTGGGCACCTCAGAACCCAATCTTCCTCTGCCTGAAGGACTCTGGGGTATAGACTGAGCTAGAAGTGGACCTCAAGGCCTGGTGCCACCAGCTCTACTGGCCACAGCACTGTAAAAGGTGCCTCAGAGAGGATGCTAGTCAGAGCATGTTGCTCCCAGCTTCCCCTCTGGGAGGCACTGAGTGGGAACCTGGAGATTTGGACCCTTATCCCAACACCACCCACCACTAGTTATCCTGGGACAGTCTCTATGCCTCCCTGGGCTTCAGCTCTGACGGTCTGACCTCCCGTGACGGGCAACAGCCCTCCTGCAGCGCGCTCAAACCCCAGAGGCTGCAGCCCCTCCTTATTTGCCCTGTCTGTGCATTCCTCTCAGGGTGACCATGTGTGGCCTGGGCTGTAAGAAGTATGTGGAGGCCAACATCTCCCATAAGTCACGCACGGCTGTCAAATACACAATGAAGACTCTAGCCAGCTGTGCTGAGACCGTCATCTTCATGCTGCTTGGCATCTCGGCTGTGGACTCTTCTAAGTGGGCCTGGGATTCTGGGCTGGTGCTGGGCACCCTCTTCTTCATCCTGTTCTTCCGAGCCCTCGGTATTGCCAGCACCTTCTGCTTTCCCACTCTCCTTCCTGTCCTGCCCCAGCACATCCCCGAGTTTGAGTCCACATCCTTGTCAATTCCTAAGCCCCCCCAACCCCCTTGCTCACGCCTCCCAACCCCTGTCAGACCTTAGCCCAGATACTTGGTGCCATCCACTCCTGGGTCCTCCACTCCCAATGCCCTGCTCCCACTGGCCTCCCTCCTGCTGTAGGCGTAGTCCTGCAGACGTGGGTGCTGAATCAGTTCCGGCTGGTCCCTCTGGACAAGATTGACCAGGTGGTGATGTCCTATGGGGGCCTGCGGGGGGCTGTGGCCTTCGCTCTCGTCATCCTACTGGACAGGACCAAGGTCCCTGCCAAGGACTACTTTGTGGCTACCACTATTGTGGTGGTCTTCTTCACAGTCATTGTGCAGGTGGGAGAGCCCATGAGGCTGGGTAGGGAGAGGGTCCGGCAGGCCCTGGGGGAGGCATGGAGCCTTTGGGACTGGGGCTCCTCTCTTTGGGGGATAGGGACCTGACTTCCCAGACCTAGAGTACAGTGAGGTGGAGGTACAGAAACTGAGATCTAATTATGGGGAGAGAAAGGCAGCAGGGAACTGGATAGGGCAGGGCTCACCTGCTGCCTGTCCATAGGGCTTAACCATCAAGCCACTGGTCAAGTGGCTGAAGGTGAAGAGGAGTGAGCATCACAAACCCACCCTGAACCAGGAGCTGCATGAGCACGTGGGTACCAGAACCCCATCCCTCCACCCATACCTCTCTTCCTTCTGTTTTGAGCAGAGTCCTGATCCAGTCCCCCTACCCACCCCCTTCTAGACTTTTGACCACATTCTGGCTGCAGTGGAGGACGTTGTGGGGCACCATGGCTATCACTACTGGAGGGACAGGTGAGGGAGCTCCCCCAAGGCTCCTTCAGCAGCAGCAGCCCCACCAGCCAGGGCAGCAATGGGGATGTGCCACACTTCTGAGAAGGGACGCAGCCAGACTTGGGCTGGGTGACCTCTGCCAGGAGCTCTTCAGTGGCATCCCAGTACTCTCAGGATAAGACAAGTCTTCCCAGGGAGGCCTGCCTGCCCCTGTGCGGTCTGGCACCTGCCAGACTCCAGCCTCATCATGCTCTGCTCTGCCTTTGACTGTCTGCCTGCTCATTACACAGATCCTGGTTTAGAACCTCAAGACACACTGTGCTTCCCCTGACCCTGCCAGTGGGACCTTTGGCCATATTCTGTGTATTAGAGCATTCCATTGCCTCCTTCTCACCTACTTAACCTCTGTTCACTCTTCAGATCTCACCATAGGCATCAAATCTCTAAGGAGGAGGCCTTCCCTGGCCTCTCTGACTAGAACAAATCCCTATCAGACTCTATCCTTTGTAGTTCTTGTTATGGTTGCAATTTTAGTTGTTTGCAATAACTTCGGTTTAATGTCAGGCTTTCCCATAATGCTGTAAGTTCCATAAGGGCCGGGACTAGCTTTGTGGACTCCATGACTGAGGCCCACACCAAGAGAGCTAGGCCAGTGCTGGCAGTGCCCCTGCCCCATCTGAGGAAGGCCTGACATCCTCTGTAGGTGGGAGCAGTTTGACAAGAAGTACCTGAGTCAGCTGCTTATGCGGCGGTCAGCCTACCGCATCCGGGACCAGATCTGGGATGTGTACTATAGACTCAACATCCGGGATGCCATCAGCTTCGTGGACCAGGTGGGCCAGCAGCCAGTGGCGGGTGGGCAGGTAACCAGTAAAGCAAGGCAGGAAGGGGTGACAAACAGGCAGGACCTGAGCAGGGAGTTGGGAATTCCCAGTCTGCTCCATGGTCTGGTAAAGTGGTAGCTGCAAGAACCAGCCTGACCTGATGCTGAATTCAGAGTCTGGCAGGCAGCAGAGAAAGCTGAGAAAGAGCTGGACTCTAGAGTCAGAAGACACAGTTCAATTCTTGTCACTTACAGGCTTGTGATCTTGGGTAAGTCCCTTATTGTCTCTGAACCTCAGTTTCCTCAACTGTAAGAAAGCAGGAATAAGAATACCTGTGTCACGGAGTTTTGTGGATTGAATATTTAAAGTGCATAGTACAGTGCCTGGAAGACCAAAGAGCAGAATAAGTGTTAACTACTGTTCTTTTTATTACCCTTTGACTGACTGGGCCACCCTCCATCTGACTGCCGTCTGACCTCTGTCTTGGCCCCTGCAGGGAGGCCATGTCTTGTCCTCCACAGGGCTCACTCTGCCCTCTATGCCCAGCCGCAATTCTGTGGCAGAGACCTCTGTCACCAACCTGCTGTAAGTCCTTGAGCCCCCCTCCAATTCCTCAAGCTCCTGTCTGCTGGGCCCTCTCCCTGCCTCCCTCTCGGGGAAGATTTGTGGGCACCTTTGCTTTTTTGCCCTCCCCCTGGCCTGTGCCGCCTGCCTGCCCCTCCGCAGCCCACATGTTCCCCGCCTCCTGCAGGAGGGAGAGCGGCAGTGGAGCGTGTCTGGATCTGCAGGTGATTGACACAGTGCGCAGCGGCCGGGACCGGGAGGATGCGGCGATGCACCATCTGCTCTGTGGAGGCCTCTACAAGCCGCGCCGCAGGGTGAGAGCAGGCAGGGTGTGAGAGTTCCTAGGGGGAACTGGGGGTGGGGTAGGGGAGGGTGGTCTGGGGAGGCCAAGACTACAGGCTCAAGAGGCAGCTGGCGCCAGCTGGTGGAGAGCTGTAAATGCCCAGTTGAAGAGCATGGGCTTCATCTTGTAATAACTATTAGTTTTAGTTTTGTGGGGTTTTTTGTTTTGTTTTGAGAAAGGGTTGGCCTTATACAAGCACTGTTTAAAGATGTCTTCTTCTGGTAGCAGAGCACAGACCAAAATGGAGGGGTGAGGTGAGAGATGGGGAGAACCAGTTGGGAGGCTGGAGTGAAACACCTGATCGGAGCTGGGTGGTGGTAAGGGAGAGGAGCACATAGGATTGGGTGGTTGTCCTGAAGGGGAGAGGAGGGGACAGACTACAGAGGGCTTGATGGGGTCCCAGAAAGAAGCAGGAGTGCTGAGGAAGCCTGTGGGACCAGCTTAGCACAGGGAAGGCAGACATCTCTTTTAGGTAGTGTTAGTCCGATGTGGGCCAGGAAGCTTTGGGGCTAGAAGGCCCAGCCCATCCAGGAGGGAATCTGCTGCAAGCCCACAAGGGGGCAGCAAACCATTACATTGAACTTTTCTGAACCGGGAAGGCCCCTGTTACCATTCCCGGCAGTTTTAACAGTCAAGGTTGTTTCTATCATTGAGACAGAACTGGCTTCCCTTAACTCAGTGGCACTGGTCCTAATTTGACCCTGTGCAGCTCTGCAGAATAAGCCTTGAAAGGTTTCAAGACAGTTCCCTTTCACACAGGCCTTCTTGCCCTAAAGCCAGCATCTCCTCTCCCTGGTGTGTCTTCTCTGGTCATAAGAAACAAGACCCAGAATGCTTCTCTAGCTGTGGTTGGCCACGGCATGGCATAGGGGCTGTCTTACCTTTCTAGTTCTAGGATTTGCCATTCTCTTCCTGATGCTCAGAATCCTCCCAGCTTTGTTTTACAATTCTGAGGCTCCGTATTGTCCTTACAATCAGGCTCACCACCCCCCCCCACGTCTTCCTCAGTTAATGGCTGTTAAACACTGTGTTATCCTACCTGTGGGGTTTCTTGTTTCATTTTGTTTACTTTTTTCTTAAGACAAATTTTACTCATTCACAAAGCTAGACAATAAAATAGCTCTCATGTATCCATCACTCAGTTCCTCTAATTATCAATGCATGATTAATCTTGTAACATTCTGTCCCCCCACCTCACTCCATCCACACTTTATTATCTTAAAGCAAACTTCAGACATATTACCTCTAAATATTTCAATATGTATCCCTATGTGGCAGGAACTCTATATGTACACATGTATATATATATATATATATATAATCGTAGTACTGTTATCACTTAAAGCAAATAACTATAATTTCTTCTTACATGAAATATCCAATCAGTGTTCATAAACATCTTTTTTCCAGATGGTTTCAATCAGGATCCAAATAAAGTCCACACTCTGCATTTGGTAAATGTCTCTTTATTAAAGAAGAAATCTCTAATAGTTCCTTTTTCTTTTCACCCATTTGCTTATTTATTTATTGAAGAAACTAGATACTTTGTCTCAGAGAATTTCCCATTTTATGGATTTTGCCGATTGTATTCCAGTGGTGGTGTTTAACATGTTCCTCCATCCCCTGTATTTCCTGGTAGTTATATCTAGAGGCCTGGTCAGATTCAGGAATATTTAGTAGGTGCGCTGTGTATTTCTTACTGTATCACATCAGGATGTATGTAACGATTGGTTGCTATGGATGTGTGTGGGTAAGATTGGTCAATGGGTACAGTTCCTGTGTAGTCAATTAAAAAAACTGGAGTAAGATTGTGCTTATCCCTGTTAAATGTCATCTGATTTGATTTAGCCCATCATTCCATCCTTTGGATCCCATGTCTGGCACCACGTATCTGTTCAGATTCACATCATGTGAAAATTTGCTAAGCCTGTTAACTTTGTATTCATCCAAAGCAACATAAAATGTTGAACAGGATAGAGCTGACAGAGCCCTGTGGCATGCTACTAAAGACTCTTCCAGACTGACATGGATCAAGGATTTTTGGGTATGATTACTCAACTAGTTCTGAATCCACTTAGGTATAGCATGACACAATCTGTAATTCTTCATGTTTTTCACAGAAATGTCATCAGAGAGAGAGACAGAAATGTCATCAGAGAGAGACAGGAGTGTTTAGAATGCAGTTACCGATACAAGATGATAGTTTAAGAGACAGATAAGGGCTAGAACTAAAGATTTATATGCAATCTTTATCATCAGAGGTTTCCTCATCTGGTGACATCAGAATCCCCTGGGGGAGTTTGCTAGAATACATGTTCCTGGCTTCACCTCCTGGAGATTCTGAATTTGTAGTATGGAACAGGACTAAGAATCTGGTGGGCTTAGTAAATTGTCCAGATGATTCAAATGCATCTGTTCTGATGGCGTCCTGGTCTCAATCACAAGGCTAGCTGAAGCTGGGGGAAGGGCTAGCTCACTGCGGAGAACATTCAGAAGGGAGAGAAGGGCCAAGGACAACACTGTGAGGAGTCCACATGGGAGAAAAGGAAGGGGAGCCAGCAAAGGAGGGGAGAGGAGCAGTAGCAGATGGTGTCTCGGAGGCCTGGGGCAGGACAGCTGGATGCTCCACAGAGGTCAGGCCAGCGCCTAACCAGAGGCCGTGCCTTGGCACTGTTGACCAGGGAGAAGGCAGCACCATGGACTCGTGGACCCTGGAGTTGTATTTCTGGTTTTTAAGAAAGTAATGCGTATGAGGGCAAGTGTCGGAATCAAAGTATGAATGTTTGGCACCAAAAGGGAAGCAGTGCCTTCAACGGAAAGCTTTTCTAAGGAGAGTATGGGCAGGAACATGCTTAAAAGCAGGGGGTGGGCGTGGTGAGGGGAGGAGTGAAGGTGCTGGGGCAGGGGGAATAGGAAGGAGCCAGGAGCTGATGGAGGCAGGGAGGAGTGGGCTGAGCAAAGCAGAGGCCAGGGTTCAGGGGGAGACCTGGGAGGGAGCTGATTCCTGTACCCCCAGGAGAGAAGGGTCCCTCTGTGTGATTAGGTCAAGGAGGGCTGATGCGAGACTTGAAGGGAGCTCTTAGAACTGGCTCAGGGCAGCAGAAAATATGAGGCATAGGAAAGGATCATACTGGAAGTGAGCCCAGATGAAATAATTCAGACCAAATGCAGTACTTCTATCTGGCAGTCTAGGTAGGTATGTAGTGGGGAAGAGTGAGAAGGAACAGATGATGGGTGTGGTCCTAAATTGGGTGCAGGTGGCTGTTCGGACCAAGAGGGTCCACAGGTTGTCAGGAGAGAGAGTTCTGGAAGTCCAAAGTTTTTGCAGAAATGGCTGGCTGGAGAGTTCCTCATGGAGGGAGAATCTTGTGTACCTGGTGGGAGGGGGGCAGGGGCAGTGTGGGGCAGGCACAGGGACCCGTCTCCTAAATGGAAGTGCAAAGCAGGAAATGAGCCCCACAGTCTCATAGTAGCCCTGAGGGACAAGATACAGGGTCCCCTGTCTCTTGTTACTTCAAGTCAGAGAGAATTGGGAAGGACAGTAGAGGATAGGGACAGCCAGATTTGGGGGGAATGGGTTCATGATAAAAAGAAGTTTTTTCCCCCAGTGAATTGAGAATACAGTCCGTCTGGGCACCTATTGTTTTTTTGTTTTGTTTTTATTTTTGTTTTTGTTTTATCCATGGTTGGTTCTGGGAAAACTGGGCCACCAGGGCCTATGGTGCACATGGTGCTGTGGCCTGGATTCCTGTGGGAGGCCAAGGCTCGCAGTCTCATGGCAGGGTGGGGCTGTCATTGCCAGTACAAAGCCAGCTGCAGCCGCCACTTCATCTCAGACGATGCTCAGGAACGGCAGGACAAGGAGATCTTCCAGCAGAACATGAAGCGGCGGCTAGAGTCCTTTAAGTCCACCAAGCACAACATCTGCTTCAACAAGAGCAAGCCACGACCTCGCAAGACCAGTCGCAAGAAGGCACGTGCTTTCTCTGGGACTTCTGTTTGGGGCTGGAGGCTGATGGTGCAGAGTTTCGAGCTCCCAAGTATTGGAATCCAGCCCAGGGGGTCCCTTAGTTGGATAATCCTCAGGGCCTTGGTGGGTGCAATAGTTTGTGTTTCCTTTTGGATCTTCCTGGAGTCCCAGAAGGGTAAGGCCTTCTGAGGGAGATCTGCCTCTTGTCATGTGGGCGGTCAACTGCTGGGATGCAGCAGGACCTCCTACCAGAAATGAACCCAGAAAGAGAAAGGCAGTTTCCTGGGGGCAGGGGCAGGGGCAGAGGTAGGGGGAGCTCCGTGAGTCCCTAATTCAGCCCAGGCCAAGGCATCCAGAGCTTTTGCTGGGGCATAGGTTACTTAAACTCCACAACACTTGCCTAGGGCTCCCACGGCAGATGGAACCACTGGGATTGACACAGAATCCCTCCCTGCTGCATCAGGGAGACCCTACCAGACAACAGGGTTGGGGATTTGAGCTGGGATCAGAGGCTTAGGGTTTTTTCCTTGGTCCTCAGAAGGATGGCTTGGCTAACACTGAGACCACAAATGGGAAACCTCCACGAGACCTGGGCTTTCAGGACACAGGCAAGCAGGGAGTGGGAGTGGGGCCGAGGATGGGGTGGGAGGGCAGAGGCCCATCAGTCAAAACCTGGAGGATCTCTGTGCTGCATTCAGTGCCATAGCCTGAGGCTCCTCCCTTCAGGGACCTGATGGGCTTCCTTGATTTCAAAGCTGGACATGCTCTAGGCAGTTCTCAATTTGTGGCAGGAGATGTCGAATAGCTAACTATAGGTTATAGGCCCTGAGGACTTGGAGAAGGTGTTATGGAGAAAGGGGGAGCTTGAAGGATGGATGACCCCTAGGGCCCAGTGTCCTGTCTGCAAAACAAGAGTTTGGATGAGCTAAGCATTGATGGGCCTTTCACCTTTCCAGATGCTCATGTTTTCAGATGATGATGGGCTCTGGGGCTGAGAGAACAGGATGGAGGAGCTGGAAAGTAAAACCTCCCCACTGGCTTCCTCTGAGGAGAGGCTCTGCAGCCCCACCTCCCTTCCTTTCCAGCCCCAACCCCTAGGCCAGTGCTGAAATAGCCAGAGGAGAAGGGGGGGGGGCTGTGCCGGCCGAGGGCTCTTGCCTGGGTGGACAGGGAGCTGGCCTGGAATTATGAGGCACCAAGAGGCAGCTGTTGGGCTGGCCATCCCCACTTGGTTCTTGTCCCTGTCCAGCTGCTGTGATCTTAACTGTGGAGTCTGAGGAGGAGGAGGAGAGTGACAGTTCAGAGACAGAGAAGGAAGACGACGAAGGCATCATCTTTGTGGCTCGGGCCACCAGTGAGGTTCTCCAAGAGGGCAAGGTCTCAGGTAATGCTTTTCTCCCAGCCTCCCTCCCCCTTGGGAAGGCTGGAGCTGTGCAGCTGCCTTCTTCCTTCTTCACTTGTGGCCTCTCCTCCAGAAAACTCCCTTTTACTACTCATTTATTCCCCAGCCAGCATTTACTGAGCAGCTCCTTTATAATCAGACATCTGACATGCCTGATCTGATTCAATCCTTACAACAACCAAGGTGGGGGAACTGAGCTCATAGAGCCAAAGGGAATTGGGACTTGCCCAGAATCCCATAGCAGAACCAGAATTCGAACCTGACCCAACTAACTCCAAAGCCTACAGCTTTGTCACCGCCTTCCAGCCTCTCTTTACAGTCTGGCGAGCCATACGAGGTGACAAGCAAACCTAACACCAGGCTCTGTTGTGACCTAGGCTCAGCACACCTGCCCTCAGGTAGAGCCCCTGATGAGGGAGGCAGGGTGGTCTGGGGGAGGAGTCTGAATTCATCAAAATATCCATTATTGTGGATTAAAAAACCACAACATATACGTGTTTCCACATGTGGAGACCTAACTTACTCATAATACCACTGCTAGTTGGCTCCAGCATCTGCAGGGGTCATTTTTAAAATGTTTTATTATGGAAAACTGCAGAATATACAATAGAATAATAAACATCCATCTACCCATTACCCAGCTTCGATAATGATCTACTTCTAACCAATCTTATTTCATCTATCCCCTCCCTTATGCCCCTCTCTTCACTGGGTTCTTTTTGAAGCAAATCTCAGATAACATACCACCTACTCAATGAATACCCAAGCGTGTATCTTTGAAAGTCACGGATTCTTCTTAAAAAATAATAACCCCAATACCATTATCATATCTAAAGTCTTTGTCATGTGTTCAAATTTCCCTGATTGTCTTTTTTTTTACAGTAGATTTATTGAAATAAAAATCCATAGAAGGGCCCACACATGGCATTTGGTTGCTAAGTCTCTCAACCTACAGCAAGTGGTTCTCAAAGGGGTGGTAGTGGAGTGACTTTGCCTGCAGGGGACATTTGGGAACATCCAGAGCCATTTTTGGTCGCCACAACTGGAGAGGCACTCTTGTGTGTAGCGGGCAGAGGCCAGGGACACTGCCAAATATCCTCTAACATATGGGACAGCCCTACAACAAAGTATCCGTTCCATCTTGTCAGTAGTGTCAAATTTAAGAAACCCTGATTTATAGGTTCCCTCCCACTTCCTTTTTTTTTTCCTTCCCATGTATTTATTGAAATAATCTGGTTATTTGTCCCACTGTCTTCCCTTGTCTGGATTTTGCTGACTAATCCCCAAGACATCATTTTAATATGTTTCACTGGGCCTTACATTTCCTTTAAACCAGTCATTAAATCCCAATCAGACCTCAGTTTAGATGTTTTGCTAAGAACCCCTCAGAGGCAGTGATGGTGTCCTTTGTAACGTGTCACATCGGGAAACACATCCCCTCTGGGGTCTCTCTTCTGGGAGGTTACCATTGATCACTGGGTGCAGATGGTAACCTGACCCATCCGTTGTAAAGTTCGCCAGCAGCTGCAGAGCCGTCTTAGCGGCCACTGACGGTCATTGCCAGACCCAGCACTGCATCCGGGGCTGCATGGTGGTCATACTCTCCATCTCTCTTGTCTGCATTACCAGCACTACTTCCATCAAAAAACTTCCCCTCAGTGACTTTATTACTTTGAGGTGCAGTTCATACAGGAAAGAAGAGAGAAGTGCTTGATTTTGTCCCTTTCACTTAACAGTTTTCAGACCAATGAAGCCTCCTCCAAAGGTGAAGACTGAATTTTGTTGTTGTTTTAGTTTGGTGATAGTGGTGGTTGTTAAAATTTAATATACCAGGTCTTTCAAGAGAGGGAGTTTTATTTCCAATCACAGCATCGATACATTTCATGATGTACTCGATTGCGTAGGACTTTATCAATGAGCAGGTACAGACCTAGCACCTATTATATGCAAGACATTGTGCTGACTTCAGAGAGCAGAGAGCAGAGGGTGGGACATGGCCAGGGACTTGGACTTCAGAACCTTGGACTTCCTGTCACGCAGTGGCCGGCCTTCCATGCCGGCTGCCAGCAGTGCAGGGCCTCTCAGCCCAGGTCCCCTTTGCGGCACTGCGTCTAGCCTGCTATGGGGTTGCATGAGCTCACCCTCCTGGGCTCTGCCCCACCAAAGGGCTGTGGTGGGGGCTCAGGCAGGGCATCCAGCACCAAAGCCTTTGGCGTGGAGCCTCATGATCTCCCTCATCCTGGCTGCTGTCTCTGGGACACGGCCTGGCAGGATGTGGTTTCTGAGGCCAGTGCTGCAAGCTGGTGAGGACTTGATCGCAGATGGGCTTTTTTTTCCCTGCCTGGCGCCTGCTTTCTCTTGCTTCAATTATCTTCATGTGTTCAGTCAGTATTTTCTGAGCAACTACCGTGTGCCCAGCCCTGTGCTAGGTGCTGGGGATACAATGGAGAGTTTTCCCTCATCAACTAATCGCACATATGGATGTATTAGGGCAACTGTGGAATGAATCTATTTACGAAAATGTGCTGATACTTGAGAAGGATTCCACTGTGTTACTAATGAGTGCATATGTACTCTCTGTCCCCAGGGAGCCTTGAGGTGTGCCCAAGCCCACGCATCATCCCCCCCTCCCCAACCTGTGCAGAGAAGGAGCTACCCTGGAAGAGTGGGCAGGGAGATCTGGCAGTCTACGTGTCCTCGGAAACCACCAAGATTGTGCCCGTGGACATGCAGGCGGGCTGGAACCAGAGCATCTCGTCCCTGGAGAGCCTGGCATCCCCGCCCTGTACCCAGGCCCCGACAATGACCCGCCTGCCTCCTTGCCCACTGGCTGCTGAAGAGCCCCAGAGCCCTTTCGACCTGCCTTACGATCCACGCCCTAGCTTCGCCTTTCCCCCAAGCCTGGCCAAAGCTGGCCGCTCTCGCAGTGAGAGCAGTGCTGACATCCCCCAGCAGCAGGAGCTGCAGCCCCTCATGGGACACGAGGACCGCACCCATCTCAGCCCACGCACAGCCAACTCCCACTGGTGCATCCAGTTCAACAAAGGTGGCCGGCTGTAGCCCACGGGCTCAAGGAGGAGCAGGAGGCTGGACCCCCCCCCTCCATGGGGAGTCTTCCCTGGGCAATGGACTGAGGAGCCCACTTGGCCTGACAAGGGGCCAAAGGAGCCTGAACTAGCAACTTGACTTCCTTTGGGCAGGTAGAAGGGTATCCTGGACTGGTCCTCACAGGGACCCTTTCACCACCTTCCCTGCTCCTAATCCCTGCCACCTTCCCTTTCAATAAGGCCCTTGCCCTGGTTCAAGACGCAGTCCAGAACATCTAGGGGCTAGGCCCAGCCACTTGGGAAGCTGAGGCCCTTTCCTCTGTGGGTCCCCCTAGGGTCACTCTAGGCAGCTGTTCCTGCCCCCAAAGCAAGGGCATCATTCCATAGCTGATGCTGCCCTTTCCTGCCCTCCACCCACTCCCCAGCTTCAGCTCAAGGACAATGCCCTGGCACTGAGGCTCGCAAGGGGCTGGTCCTCTGAGCGATGGGGGTGGGAGGTGGAGCAGGCCTCAACCTTAGGCTTTGCTGCCCTGTTGGATCAGCTACCTATAGTCAATTGTGGGGGGGGGGCAGTGGGAACCTGTGTCCAATTCTTGCTTTGTCTCCTTCCCTTTGCTGCCAGTTATTGGGGTCATAGTTCCTCTTTTTCCAGAATTAAGGCCACAGGGCTAGGCCAGGCTTCAGATCAGGGCTGTTTCTTGGCAGGGGTCACTCTGAAGATCTGCTGCTCTGTATCCAAGTCTGGATCTTTCAGATTCCTGGGTCTGGATTTTCTGAGGAGGGGAGATAGTGGCCTCTGGGCCATGATCACCTTGACATTCCCCAAATAGGAAAGGAGCCAGGTATTCCACGACCACTCTCCCGCTACTCTGGGGGCTGGGATGCCTGGCTGCAGTGGTAAGGGGGCTGACTAGGTGACAGGTAAATTTCCTGGGGTTAGCACCTGCCCTGTGTCTTGTATCTTGAACCTAAGACACATTAAACATCTCTCGGATGAATGGGTGTTCTGTGTCCATGTGTCTGGGATCCTAGGGCTGCAGAGGCAACTGGGGTATTTGATGAGGGAAATACAAACGTACAACTGCCTGCCCTAGGCTTCTAGGAGAGAGAATGGAGGGGGCTCCTGAGAAGCACTGTTAGGCCCTCTGGCCCACTTTCCCTCCTCCCTCACACCCTCCCAATATGGCCCCCTGAGCAGGGGGCCTGCACTGGCAGTCCAGGGACCACTGTATGGGTCACAGAACTGGGAGTCCACTCTAGAATGGGGGCAGCCAGAGAGAAAAGAAACCCCAGAAGACAGGTCCCAAGGTACCCAAAGATGCAGCGAGTATATCCCACGACCAGATAAGCCTTCCTTGAAAACCTGGAGGCAGGTATAGGACAAATAAAGAGAAGTCCTCTGCACATGGCAGGTGGGAGGGCAATCTCAAGGGAGCTGGTTACTGTGGGAGCCTCCACTATAAACTGGGTAGTGTGGGGTCCAGAAACATCTAGGGACCAAAACCCTTAGATAACAGCAGCCCCGGATTCAATTCCCACTGTGTCTGAAGGACTTTTAAGAAAACATCCATCTTTATTGAGATACAACACATATACTACAAAACTCACCCATTTAAAATGTATAGTTCAGTGGGTTTTTTTTAAAAGATTTTATTTATTTATTTGACACAGAGAGAGAGATTACAAGCAGGCANTTGAGATACAACACATATACTACAAAACTCACCCATTTAAAATGTATAGTTCAGTGGGGTTTTTTTTAAAAGATTTTATTTATTTATTTGACACAGAGAGAGAGATTACAAGCAGGCAGAGAGGCAGGCAGAGAGACAGGGAGAGGAGGAAGCAGGCTCCCTGCTGAGCAGAGAGCCCGACGTGGGCCTCGATCCCAGGACGCTGAGATCATGACCTAAGCCGAAAGCAGAGGTTTTAACCCACTGAGCCACCCAGGCGCCCAGTTCAGTGGTTTTTAAAATATTCACAGAGCTGTACACAACTCATCATAATCTAAGTTTTGAACATTTTCATTACCCCCAGGAAACCTTGTGCCCATCGGCAGTCACTCGTCATCCCCTGCCTGCCCAGCTCTAGGGAATCACTAATCTACTTTCTGTCTTTATAGATCTGAAGGACTCTCGACACTGCGAAGGTTACACAGGTAGTCAACAAACACTTCCCTTCTCTGGACTATGAATGGTAAAATGGGAAGAAGAGGAATGACTTGGGCTTTGCCCTCACCTTGTTTAGAGTTGGCAGTGATAGGACCTTATAGTTAACCGTCCAGCTGTCACTTACCAGCTACAGCAGCTCAGGCATGTTACATACTCTCTGTGAGCCTCAGTGTCTTCATCTCTAAGACAGAATAGCAAGCATACTTATTTTATAAGTTTGCTGTCAGGACGAAATGAAAAGAATCTAGTATACAGCCTGGCCCACAGTAAGGGATCACTATGTTCACCACTACAGGTCTTAGACTGCAAGGTGAGGATAGAGGAGAGTGCTGTGGGGCTCTGAGGAGATCTGGGAAGGCTTTGTGAGGAGGCAGTGAGTGTGAAAGAGTGTGTCTGAGTGTGTGTAGGCGTTCAGACAACACAGGTGAAGTTGGGTGGGTGCATTCCAGGTAGAAAGAGCAGCGTAAACAAAGGATGCCCAGAGCACACATAGCAAAAAGCTAGGAGCTGTGGGTGATGTGCTCAGGAGAGACCAGCCAGGGATACAAAGGCTGAGGGGGGAGGGGTTGGTGTGGGAAATGCTGCTGAGTTGTGGAGGTGGCAGAGAGCTGCCCTGGAAGAACGTGATCTGGGGAGTGGTGTGGGCAGTGATATACCTCAGGGAGCTCAAATGCAGTTGATGCCAGATGGAATGAAAGAAACCCCAGGTGGAGGATGGACTGGTAGAAAGGAAGGCTGGAGACAAGAGGCTTGTTCTGCTCAAGCAGCCTTAGGACATGAAGAGTCTGGAGAGGGCAGGCAACCATTCTCAGACTTTAGGGTCACAATCACTAAGAGCTGTCAAGCATGCAGATTCCTGGGGCACCTGGGTGGCTTGGTCAGGTTAAGCATCTGACTCTTGGTTTCGGCTCAGGTCGTGATCTCGGGGTCCTAAGATCGAGCCCCGGGTCGGGGCTCTGCAATCAGTGGGACGTCTGCTTGAGATTCTCTCTCTCCCTCTGCCCCTCCCCCTCCTCGCTCCCTCTCTCTCTAAAAATAAATCTTTAAAAAAACCATGTAGATTCCTGGGCCTGCCCCAAGGTTCTGACTCAGCAAAGCAATGGGGATCTGTAATCTTAAGCAACTCCTCGTAAGGGAGATCACAGAGATGACATCCTTCAAGAATTTTTAGATTAGAAAGGTGGTAGAAATCAAATCCACACAATCAGGCAACTAAAGGTGTAGGAGGAGGGGGTGCAGAGGGGCTCCTGGGCTTGGTGCTGAGTAACTAAGGATAGTGGGACGGCTGGGAAGACAGGGTTAGTCAGAGATGGAGGGCGAGAAAGCAGGTGAGCACAGCTAGGGAAGAGGCAGGCGTGTGTGATACAGGAGAATGAGCAAGTCAGAAGCTCATCCATGGGTCACTACCTGACTGGGAAAGATGGGGGCCAGGGCCTTTGGGATGACCTAAGCTGCATCCAGGCTTTGAAGGAGGAAGGATTTTGACTAGGGGAGATGGGCTTTTCAAGTAGAGGACAGTTTGAGACAAGATTTGTGATCAGATGAGTTTTCTGGCCCAGTAAGGAGTTTGGAGTTTATTTAGCCCAAAAGCGAGAGAAGTCTGGAAGGTTTGGGAGTATTTTTTTTTAAAGATTTTATTTATTTATATGACAGAGAGAGAGAGAGAGATTACAAGTAGGCAGAGAGGCAGGCAGAGAGAGAGGAGGAAGCAGGCTCCCTGCCGAGCAGAGAGCCCAATGTGGGCCTCGATCCCAGGACCCTGGGATCATGACCTGAGCCGAAAGCAGAGGCTTTAACCCACTGAGCCACCCAGGCGCCCAAGGTTTGGGAGTATTATCACCCTTGCTGCCTGGGGAAGTACTGAAGAGAGTGTTCAAGGTTTGGGGTGGAGTAAGGGCAATGACTTTGGGTCTCTTATCACTAGGCCCACAGCCCCCATCTTATTTTTGATTGATTCATGTTGGCAAGGAATGGGAGGCTGAGGGAAGGCTGGGGATGGGGCAGGGGAGGGAGGCCCAACCCCATTTTATGATCTCAGTGGAAAAGGCTGCTCTGAGTGGATTTTGCTGCCAGCAGAGCCACAGAGAAGGGCCCCATGAGTCACTGCTCAGTCCTGCAAGCTCAGCCCTGCAGAGCCTGCTGTGGTCAGCGGCCTGGGCTGGTTCCAGGCCCAGCCCCCAGTGCTCCCCCACTAGGCCTCTGTGTGTCCCCATTTCTATCTGTACCTTTGCCATCCTAGAGCTGTGCATCCTGCAGCTCTCTGCCTTTTCTGTTTTCACTGCAGACTGAGCCTCTGAATCTGTCTCTGTTTGTGACTCTAGTTCACAGCTGGCTCAAGGATGGGGAGCCTCAGGAGGGCAGGGGTAACGTGACCACTCTCAGGCACCCCTAGGCATTTATTCTAAGCCAGGCCCTATGTTAAGTGCTGGAAGTACAGAAGTGGATAGTACACTCTGTTTTCATGAAGCTACAATGCACATTCTACGTGGAGTGAATAAACCAAGGCCTGACCCTGACCCTGAATCTGTCAGTCTGACCGTGCCTGGCAGTGCTGGAGTCAGCTATGGCCTGTGGCTTGAGGCCTCTTACTTGCCTCTGGTATTGGAGGTGGGGGAGTATGTGTGCCTGCCAGCAGGTCCCCCCAGATCTTAGCGCTCCTAGGAGGCCTGGCTGGTGGCTGGGGGTGGGCAGAGAGTGGGCAGCAGAAGGGGAGGGAGGGAGCAGGAGGCAATGACTCAATGGGGCGGCCCTGGGACAGCTGGGGAGGAATCCAAGGTTGGTCCTGATGCTCACTAAAGCTAGAGGAGGGTGGGACCAGAGGTCCTGGCCAGGCATTCGGGATGGAGCAGGACAATTCCAAGGTTCCACTGGCAGCCAGATCAGCTCAAGAAGAAGGCTCCTAGGTAGCTGGCCTGAGAGTCTGGCTTGGCGTGTGGATGTGGCAGCTGGGATGGGGGTGGGGGGATGGTTGCTGTTGTTACCACTGTGCCTGCTTCTGAGACCCAGGTTTGCTCCTCTGGGAGCCTCCAGGCTTCTGAGGAGGTGCCTGCTTTAGAGCCAAGGAAGCCATTACACCCACTGCCCCCTCCCCTCCCAGGAACCAAGGGCCTGAGCATGCTGTGGGGGATAGTGCCTTCTTTTGGCTACATAGTCTACCTTCTTACAATCTTCCCACAAATTTTGGGAAGTGTCAGGCCAGGCACACATGCCCTAAAGGCACCTCACACCTCAGAGCTGGGAGGGATCTCACAGGATCTCCAGGTAATTTTCACCAGTTCAGGATCCCCTGACTGAAGATGAAATTGATGGGGAGGGCATGAACACAGCCCAAATGCTGGCAGTGACTGGACATCTGACACATGGGGTCTTTCCTTGTCCTTATGGCAACCTCAGGGAAAAAAAAGGAAATGATTTTCTTTTTCTTTCTTTCTTTCTTTCTTTTTTTTTTTTTTAACAGGTGAGTAAGGTGAGGCTTAAAGAGAACTGAGTTGGTGAAGCTCACCCAGCCGGTAAGTGAAGGAGCAGGCCTGGGTTAGTGTCTCTAGCTCCAGGACCCTGACCTCAGTTCCAGCCTCCTTGCCTGGACTTTGTGGGGGGCCGGGGGGGGGGGGG
>LNAC01000044.1:5603657-5748185 GCA_002007465.1 Ailurus styani | reverse complement strand
CCCTCCCCTCCCACTCCCACCCAAGACCAGGAGATGAGTCAGAGGCTGTGGCAAGGAGCTTCCTCTTAGACTAGGAGGAAATGAGCAAGGCCTTCTCAGATCTGAAAGCTCTAAACGGTTTAAAAAGGAAGCCCCCAGGGGAACTCTAGTGACTAGGCCCAGTCCAATGGCATCTGTGGGGTGGAGCTCCAGAGAGAAATTGGGCAGGGTCTTCCTACATTCCCAGGGAGGGAACAGGGTCTGCAGGGGTGATGAAGGTCAGTGTGCCCAGAATGGGAGGGCAGATGTCATCAATTGGCTGTGTCCTGTTCCCCTATTGGACAGATGTACAGAGGATAAAATATTGAGTGGAGATCCCCTCCTTCTTATTTCTGCTCTAGGCCTGGGACGAGAATGCCTGGGTTTCTGGGTCACCTCTCCCCTCTATAGGGCTATGTAGGCAGGCTTGAGTCATGTCTGTGGGGGCATGCACTTATAGGAGCAGGGGAGGAACCAGCTGTTGACATTTCCTGCAAGGAGGAGTCCTGCTCCCCCTCTCTCAGCCCTCTGGTGTCCCTGCCCCTACCCTATTCTCAGCCCTTCTTCCTCCAGCCTTCTATTCTTGGGCTGTGGTCACAGTTTATATTTGGGATGAGCACATCAGAGTGTATCTGACCATTCCTGGCAGAGCTGCCAGCCCCAGGGAATCCTGGCTGCAGGCACAGTGGGAACTCAGTGTGCCCACCAGCATATCCTGCCTGTGGGGGATATGGTAGTCCTCAGATACACCGTGGGAGATCCTAAAGGTGGGGAGACGGGGAATGTCTGAGCTGGGGAGTATGTACTTAACACATTCTCCACCTGAACTCTGTAGTGTCTTTAGCTAAGAAGTACAGAGCACCTGGTGCAACAGGGAGATGGGTCCCTAAGTGAGGGTTCTTTTCTGGCTCTGACCTCCCAAATCTGCCCCTAATTGGGAAGAGGGCTGTTAGTAGGGCTAAGTCCTATCCTAGAGTGGGGAGTGGCAGGAATACTATGTTCTCTGTAGTGTTCCAGGCTTATTTCAGCACCAGGAGTTCCAGGAGCCTGAAAGGCAGGAACCTAGACGGTTTAACACCCCTCTCCAGGGCCCATCCTGCATTGAAGGTGGCCTCGGGCTGGACGTGATCCTTCCAGGCCCACCTCAGCTTGCCCCTTGGAAAAGGGCAGGGCAAAAGGGGTTGCATCAAAACTCTAAAGTGGGCAGTATGCTGCAACCTTCAAGCCGTGGCCTTGAAGCCCGGGCTCTGCCCGGACACGCGCCACTCCCCCGGCCAATAGTCTCACTAACTCTCCCGCCCGCGCTCAGAGGCGGGGCTGGCCCGCAGAGCGAGGAATGCAGGCTGGGGGCCCGGCGCCCGGGGCACATTCCAGGGGAGACCCCGGGCCTGGGGGGCAAGTTTGCGCAACTCGCCCCCAGCTAAAGCTGGGAGCAGGGGAGGACACCTCCGCCAACTCCTCCTTTTCCTCACCACTCGGTGTGTACTGGCTGGCGGGGAACCCTGGGGGGTGGTTGTGCGCCTCCCAGAGTCCTGGTCCGGAAACCCAGCGCGCCGGAAAGCGCTGCCTGCAGGGGGCTGAGCGCCGGGAGCCGGAGGGGAGCTAGGGCCAACCATCTGGAAAAGGGCCTCTCCCAGCACTGTGCACGAGTCGGCTCCAGGACGCAGGCAAACTAGGGCAGGCTGGCGGTTTAAAATTAGCCCGGCCCGCCCCCTCCCTTCGAGCCGTGGGCCGGCTGCGGCGGGAGTACGGCATGGTGGGGGCGGTGACTCAAAGGGCTTTTCCACCAGTGCAGCCACCAGCTAGTTCTCGGCGTGTCCCGGGCCGGACCGCTTCCCGGGGACTCACCTCACCCCAAGAAGCCTCTCTTCTACTGGCACTCCGAAGCGGGGCCCCCACCTACAGAGGCAACACTATCCGGTAGCACCCAATCCAGCCTCCAGAAACCGCTCGAAGCCTTGGCCGCCCCCAGTGGCCCGCCCCGGGTCCGCCCTTCCTCTTGGTCCCGCCCCACCTCACCTGAAGCAGGTGGAAGCTGGTCCTTCCCCAGCTCCAACTTTTAGTCCGTTACCACCCAAACACCTACCGTCCCTTTATCCAGATCGGTTACCCAGCCAGACAGGCAGCGAGTGGACCCCGAACATCTCCCTAGGTGGGCCTCACTTTCCTCAGAAGCGCACCCGCTCCAGCCTCTCCCCGAGGGTTACTTCCCAAAGCTTTCAGGCGCCATGAACCTTTGATCGCCCGCAATCTCTCCCGGCCCCCTCACCTTCAGTGGCGCCGCCAGCAGGCGGTGCAGCGCGGGTATCTGCGCACCCAGGGGCAGCGCCCCGTCCAGGCTCCAGGTGGGGGCCCGGCGCGGCTCCGGGAAGTTGGCACATGCGAAGGGGTCGGTGTCCTCCAAGTACTGCACCCGCACGGTCACCACTGATACCGGGTCCCCGTCTCCATGGTCTTCCTCGCCCGCCATCGTTTGTCACTGGGTCGCGCCGCTCGCCTCCGAGAGGGTCCCTGCCCCTCCGCGGCGTCTACTCAACTAGCTCGACTATCTGGGCCGGGTCGGACCGGACGAGGCTGAAAGAGGGGCGGAGTCAGACGGAGGCGGGACCGAGGAGGGGGTGGAGCCAAGACTCTTCCCTGAAAATGCGGGGAGGAGCAACCACTGCCGGGGGCGGGGCTTACCGCCAGCCACTCAGAGGGCGCGATTGCAATCCCGTTAGTTTACTGGCTCTGCCGGCGGGAAAAGCAGAGCTCGCGCCCCGCCTTTAAGAACGTGCCTAGTGCGGGGAGGTTTTCTTTGGGGTTGGTGGCGGTGAGGCTGTCTTCTTGTTGGGGCATTATTCGGGCAGGTGGGGCGGAAATTTCTTCAGCTAGTGGCCGGCCGGGTCTCCCTGAGTTTAGGGACGAGATGGTCCTGATTCCTTCAGTTTGAGGGATGAAGTGGATGGGATTCCGTCATTTGGGGAAAGCAGGGAGATGGATCCCTTTCAGTTTGGAGCAAGGAGTGAAAATAGGTTCTACTCAGTTTGAAGGAAGAATTGGGATCATTTCCCTTTAGTTGGAGTAAGAAGGAGGACGGGTGCCCCTCAGCTCTGGGAAAATTGAGTGAGGAGGTAGAACATGTTTTTCTCAGTTTAGGGTAAGATGTGGGATGGGGATGCCCTTCAGCTTGAATGAAAAATGGAGACGGTCCTCCTCAGTTTGGGGCGAGATAAGCCAAATTCCCCTCAGGTTTGGGGGAAAAGGTGAGTAGATCCCTTTTAATGTGAAGGAAATCGAGAAGGCTGGGTTTTCTCATAGTTTAGGGAAAGAAGATAGGTTCCCTTCTGTTCAGGGAAAAAATGAGGAGACTTCCCCGTAGTTTGACCGAAAGGGAAGCCGGGTGCTCCTCGGTTTGGGAGATAAAGAGGAACAGCTCCCTTATCAGCGTCGAATGAGCTGGGCCTTGGAGTTTCTGGGGACGTTGAGGAAGGACAGCGTCGTCCGTCACGGCTTTCTGGGAGCGCCCAGTGCGCGTGCGCAGCGCTGGTCTGGGCGGGGGCCCGAAGGGGGTCGTAGGCTCCTGAGGGCGGCGACGCACTGCCCCCTGCCGTCTGCACGCGGCAGCGGCAGGGCCCGCGCCTTCAGTACCAGCTGCCGGCTGCTCGCCGCGGGTCTGCACTAGCGGTGAGGGAGATGCGCCCCTCGGGCCTGGACCCCGCCCCCCGCACACCCCCTCCCCTCCCGCGACCGGCTACCGTCTCCGGCGGGCGGGACGCGGCCGCGCCTCGGGAGGGCTGTGGCCGCCCACAGCCCTGAAACCGGGTCAGGGGAGCTTTGGGGAAGGTTTGGGGGATCGACTCGAAGGAATAGGTTTCGAGACTTGGAGAGCTGGACTGGGGGATTTCCAGAGCTCAGACTGGTTTAGAGGGGAGGAGTAGGGGTCCAGAGTCCGGACGCCCGGGGCACCGTCTCGGAGTCCGGACCCGGCTTGGGGGTTTCGGAGCTGGGATTGGGGGGAGCGGGCCCCACGTGCTTGTGACGCGGGGGCGGCCGGTAGGCGCGGCGGCGACGCGGGGCCGGCGGCCGTGCGGTGCCGGGAGGGCTGCTAGGCAGGCGGCAGGATGCTGCTCGCCGCACTCCCGCTGCTCCGGCTGCCCCTGGCGGGGGCGGCCACCACCGAAGAGCCCACCCAGGAGCCGGGGCCGCCCGGCGAGCCTCCCCCAGGGCTGGCGCTCTTCCGCTGGCAGTGGCACGAGGTGGAGGCGCCCTACCTGGTAGCTCTGTGGATCCTGGTGGCCAGCCTGGCCAAGATCGGTGAGTGCTTGTGTGTGAGCGCCGGGCCGGCGGCCGGCAGCGGACCCGCCCCCAACCCCTAGTCCCCAGATCTGGGTCGGCTTCTTGCACAGTACCAGGACTCAGGTTCCGATTCCACAAATCCGGGCTCTCAGAGTTCCTGCGCCCTCTCTTCCTCCTCCGCTCCCGCGGTGGAGGTCTGAGGATTGGCCTTCTCTAAGGGTTGCCCCAGCTCTCTCCAGCCTCATCCCTACACTCCTTTGCTCTCTCTGTCCCCCTCCTCCGTGTAAGCGTAAGCCCTTCGGTGTGGCCTCTTCTCCACCAATCTCCAGGCTCCTAGAAACCTCTGTCAGCAACGAAGATGTGTGGGGACATTGTGGAGATAGTGTCCTCCAGCAAATCCAGGCATCCTAGATCAGCAGAAGCAGTCTTCCCAGGAGTCCACTCTCTTGGGATACTAGACTGCCACTTCTCCTCTAGCCCCCCTCTGGTCTCCTAAAGATGCACCGTTCTTTAGGTGTATTTAGCAGGACTCCCCCCCCACCACCATAATTCAGGTCTACATTCTTCCCATTTCAGGGTTAAAAAAAAAAAGAAAAGAAAACCTTCCATTTATTAGGGCCTTACTTACTCTCTGCTGCCTACACTAGATGCTTTCATACCTCCGACCTCCTTCAGTCTGCACATTGAAGGTTGTGCTTCACATTCTTTACCTTGAATAGAGCTGCTTTTCCTTGCCTTTGCCCCTTCCTCCCCACTTCTGAGCACCAATGGTCCCTCCTCCCACCAGAGACCCTCCTCCTCCTCCCTGTTGTTCAGGCTCTGCTGTGGGGGTGACTAATTATAGCTGAGCGTTGCTACTCACTCCCCAGATACGCTGGCACAGGCTGTACTCCAATCTCACCAATACAGTCTTCCTGTAGGAATCACACAGCTTAGAATTTGCCCCTCTACTCCCCCAGGGACTCTGCTAGGGATGGGGGGTGATTTGCTGGGCAGGAACAGAACTACTTTCCACTCTGTACTGGCATACTGTTAATAACGGAAAATGGGGCCTGAATGCCTTCAGGGAACCTTGTTCTGCCTGAGAACAGGCTTTGGTGATGGGTTTTTGGATTGCAGTGCTGGGGTTGATGCATGATCCGGAAGTGAGGATGGAAAGGAGTCCCTGAAGGAGAGGAGAGGGGAACTGAAGTTAGGGATGTGTGTGGGCAGATCTATGACTGAATTTACCTTAGGGCCTGCCAGCAATGAGAGCAATGGGGAGGAGCCTAGATTCTGGAGTGCAGAATTAGGTTTGCTGAGGAGTCTGAGTTGCAGAAAAGTTCTTGTCATATTTAGGGTTTATATAGCAACAACTAGTTTCCCCCATAAATTCTAGTGCTTTGCCTAAGTTGGATGTTACCTCCTATGGAGGTAGAAGAGAGCCTCTTCATCAGACTGACACACTCTCTCTCTCTCTCTCTCTCTCTCTCTCTCTCTCTCATACACACACACACAAGTCCTCACAGAGGATGGGAGAAATCAGTAGGATGATCAGGGATGCCTTCCCTCAGCTTCATTGCTAGGAGGTTTCTTTTTCCCTTTCATTCAACAAATATTTGTGTAGATCCCACTGTGTGCCAGGAACTGCTCTAAGCCCTTTGGGGACAGCTTCCAAAGGGCACTGTCTTAGCATTGGGTCTCATATACACTAACATGGAGGCCACTTCCACTATCTGCCACTCCAGGTATGGGGAGAGGTATTTACTCAGGATCTTAGGGCCCAGGGGAAAGCCAAGAGAGTTTATTTTAGTGGGGAAGGATGGGAGTGGCGATAATGCTAGAAACCCATTTCATAATTCCTCTTCTTTTCCTGGGGATAGGCCTGTCATTATTTTCCCCCAGAGTCATTTAAAAATATATATATATATATTTAAAGATTTTATTTATTCGTTTGACACAGAGAGACAGATTACAAGTAGGCAGAGAGGCAGGCAGAGGGAGAGGAGAGAGGAGGAAGCAGGCTCCCTGCTGAGCAGAGAGCCCGATGTGGGCCTCGATCCCCGGAGCCTGGGATCATGACCTGAGCCGAAGGCAGCGGCTTTAACCCACTGAGCCACCCAGGCACCCTAAAAATATATATATATTTTTAAGTAATCTCTATACACAACCTCAAGTCACAACCCCGAGATCAAGAGTGGCATGCTTCACCGACTGACCCAGCCAAGTGCCCCTTCCCCAGAGTCATTTTCAATTAACATTTGTTGAGAACCTACTATATGTCTGATATCCTGCTAGACACAATCACATATCATTTTACCCTCACCCTGTGTGAAACATATTTTCCCCATATTATAGGAGAAGAAATTGAAGTTCAGGTAAATTAGTGTGAGATCACATGATCACATCTGATGGAGCCAGAACTAGAGATCTTCTTACTGCTAAATCCAGTGTTTTTAAAACTATTATGTCATTGGGCGCCTGGGTGGCTCAGTGGGTTAAAGCCTCTGCCTTTGGCTCAGGTCATGATCTCAGGGTCCTGGGATCGAGGCCCGCATCGGGCTCTCTGCTCGGCAGGGAGCCTGCTTCCTCCTCTCTCTCTGCCTGTTTCTCTGCCTACTTGTGATCTATCTCTCTGTGTGTCAAATAAATAAATAAAATCTTTAAAAAAAACTATTATGTCATTAACTGAGCCTATATAATGAGAAGCACATTGGGCTAGGAGGTCTGCAGTGCTGCTAGGAGGTATAATATGTGTTATAGTCTAGTTAGGGAGCAGGACACAATCTCTTAGGTAACACTTACTGAGTGCTTATGATAAAGCACTGGGTTAAGTGCTATCAAGTAGATTGTTTTACTTAAACTTCACAACAACTCTATGAGATCATGACTTTTTTTATTCCCATTTTGCTGATGAGAAAATTGAAAGTCAGAGAAGTGAAGTTATATGCTCCGAGGCCACAGAACTAGTGAAGAAAGGAGCTAGTCTTCAAACCCAGGCAGCCTGACTCTAGAGGCCCTGATTTTTATAGCTATATTATGCATAAAAATATACCAACTAACATTTGCTGAGGCTCAAATAATAGCTATGAATAAGGGAGATCAGAGAAAGGTGAAGTCCCTTGAGGATGAGAGTAGAGAGGAAGGCACATTTCCAGAAATGGAAAGAGCAAGCAAAAGCCTATGTTACTATGACTGAAGCACCAACAGACAGACAACCTTAGCTGCAGTGGAGGGCTTTTAGCCATGCAAGTTGGAGATTCTGGCAGTCTTGCCTGTCTTTTCCCCTCCTTGGTCTTGGTCCCATGGTCAGGGTTCCTGACTTTGGATAACCTTCTAAGACTGGGAGGTTAAAGGCCAGTGCATGTGCATGCATGTGTGTGCGTGTGTGTGTGTGTGTGCGCGTGCGCGCGCGCGTGTGTGTGTGTGTGTGTGTCCATCCCATAAACTGATAGACCCTGCCCTCTTCTTGCATTGTAGTGTTTCACTTGTCTCGGAAGGTGACATCGCTGGTTCCTGAGAGCTGCCTGCTGATTTTGCTGGGACTGGTGCTTGGAGGCATTGTCTTGGCTGTGGCCAAGAAAGCTGAGTACCAGCTGGAGCCAGGCACATTCTTCCTCTTCCTGCTGCCTCCTATTGTGCTAGATTCGGGCTATTTCATGCCTAGCCGGCTGTTCTTTGACAATTTGGGTGCCATCCTCACCTATGCCGTGGTGGGCACACTCTGGAATGCCTTCACGACAGGTGCTGCCCTGTGGGGCCTGCAGCAGGCTGGACTTGTGGGTGAGTGACCCTAGGACCTGCATTGGCAGAGGGAGGCTTTGCCAGATTCATCACCCAGCTCCCTTCTCCAGCTCTGAAGATCCTATATTGGCAAGAGCCATGCCCTGAGAGCTCTGTCTTAGGTCCCTCCCACCTGGAGTGCAAGGCAACACTCCAGATGGGCTTTGAGCCTTCATTTAGGTCTCTGCCAGTTGAGTCTGGGTTCCTGCAGCATGACAGCTGAGCAGAGGCCTGGCTCCCAGCTGTGTGTGGGCTGCTGAGACTGGGAAGCCTGCATTACTACTCTGCTGCCTCCTGCCCTGTTACCACACTGCCACTTGCCAGTCTTGCTCCCCTGAGGCACAATTCACTGTTCCATGAGGGCCAACCATCCTGGCTCTGCCCAGGTCACATCAGGGTGGTTTTCTATTTTTTTTTTAATTAAGATTTATTTTTTTAACTTTTTAAAGAAGATTTTATTTTTAAGCAATCTCTACACCCAACATGTGGCTTGAACCTACAACCCTAAGATCAAGAGTCATATCCTTCATTCACTGAGCCAGCCAGGGACCCCCTTACTTTTCTTTCTTTCTTTCTTTCTTTCTTTCTTTCTTTCTTTCTTTCTTTCTTTCTTTCTTTCTTTTTTTAAGATTCATTCATTTATTTGAGAGAGCATGCGCACATACATAGTAGGGAGGGGCAGAGGGAGAAGAGAATCAAGCACACTTGCTGAGCGCTGAGCCCGAGGCAGGGGTGGATCTCAAGACGCTGAGATCAGGACCTGAGCCAAAACCAAGTCAGATGCCCAACCAACTGCCACCTAGGGATCCGTAAATTTTTTTTTTAAGTAATCTCTACACCTAACTTGGGGCTTGAACTCGTGACCTTGAGGTCAAGAGTCACATGCTTTTATGACTGAGCCAGCCAGGTAGCCCTGTTGTTGTTGTTGTTATTATTATTATTATTGATAAATCCATGTTATACATCCACAGAATGCAATACATTACACTGAGTGTTCTCTCTTTACTTATCCCATGGACTCTATAGCAACTCTGTTGGGGTATAATTTGTCCCGCTTAATAGATGAATAGAGGCTCTTGAATTCATTTGATAACAGGGTCAAGGTTAGTAGGAGAGGTCTGTTTTACTGGGGCTCTTTACCCTCAGGCTGCCTTCCTACTCCTTTCTTCCTCATTTCCTGTACCCAAATCCATTCAACTCTGAATGTTGATAATTCAGACTTCTTCCAAGGTACAAGGGGAGGTTTGCAATTTCTACTTGAGGACTCCAACCTGGTTTTCCGAATGGGTGAGTGAACTCTTTGGGGCAGGAAGGGAAGGGAGGCCATTAGATAAGAATAAGAATAAAAATAAGTAATATCTATTAGGCGCTTATTATGTATGGGGCTCTGGCTAAATAAAGAACCTTTGGAGGTAGATTCTGTTATTATCGCAATATATACATGAAGAAACTGAGGCTCAGAGAGATTCTATGTCATATTCAAGCTCTCGCCATGGCGGGTGCTTTTCCTATCATACTGAGCTCTCATAGATGGACAGCTCCTCCCCCTCCTGCCAAGGATTGTGTCACATCCCTTAGGCTGAGAACCACAGATGTGGGAGAAAGCGCTCTTGTTCTTGTCTCTAATAAAGACAGTCAGCAGCCAGTTTCCACCTGCTAGTGGTTCTTATTACTGTAGTTGCAATTTTTATTCTCAGCGCCCCCTTAACTTTTCAGGTTACTTAGAGCTTTCTTAGCCATCTCCTGGGTTGATTTTGCAGCAGTCTCGTGAGGTAGGCAGATGAGGAGGCATGGCTTAAGAGAAGTCATGTGACAGTGACAGCACCAACATCACAGAGCTGGTAAGTGGCAAAACCAGGCCTTAGGCTCAAGTCTCCTGACCTGCGGGCTGACACTCTCTTCACCATCCTAAGTCCTCTCCGGGCATCTCTGTTTCCACAGTGGGATGGGGAGCTAGGGTGTCACAGGGAATGCTGTGGGAGACCGGATACCTCACCACCTGCTGACCCCCATCTATCCCTCAAAAGCCCCCCGAGTGCAGGCCAGCTTGCTGGACTTTCTGCTCTTCGGGAGCCTCATCTCAGCAGTGGACCCCGTGGCTGTGCTGGCTGTTTTTGAGGAGGTGCACGTCAACGACACTCTCTTCATCATCGTCTTTGGCGAGTCCCTGCTCAATGATGCCGTCACCGTGGTGAGAGTGCTCAGCTGGCTGCCATTCCCTGACTCCCGTTGCCATGCTCTGACTGGTTGGTTGTCTGAGCATGCTCAGACCCTTCCCTGGATCCCCTGGGGAAGAAATATGCCCTCAGTTTTCACCTTCTCCTGGCAGTCCCAGTTGGGCCTTCCCTCTCCTTGCTCCTGACTCTCCTCTTCTCACTCAGGTGCTGTACAAGGTCTGCAACTCCTTTGTGGAGATGGGCTCTGCCAACGTGCAGGCTGCTGACTACCTGAAAGGAGTCGGTCAGTATTTCCCCCTCTTGGCTGGGTTGCTGAGTCTCTGCCCCCAGCTGCATCAGGACAGAGACTCTTGGGTTGCCTCATTCCCTTCCCTCCACTATGGAGAAATGGGGTCCCAAGAACCTGAGAAGGAGGGGCTTTCCTGGGATCCTGATCCCCTGGGGAGTACAATGGGCATTGTCCTCCGCTCCCTGCCAGGCAGCAGTCTTGTCTACCCGGGTGGGGTCCAGGCCACGGGTCATGCTGACAACCCACTCCTCCCCCAGCCTCCCTGTTTGTGGTCAGTCTGGGCGGGGCAGCCGTGGGCTTAGTCTTTGCCTTCCTCCTGGCCCTGACCACACGCTTCACCAAGCGGGTCCGCATCATCGAGCCGCTGCTGGTCTTCCTCCTCGCCTATGCAGCCTACCTCACTGCTGAAATGGCCTCGCTTTCTGCTATTCTTGCGTGAGTCCTGGGGACCTTGCATGTAGGCAGCTGGGGGGGGGGCATTGGAGATGGTTGCCCCTTACATGGACAGAAGCAGGACCCTGAGGAAGCAGTAGGCTTCCCTGAGCCCTTGTGGTAGTGGGAGCCTCAAACTCCCCCAGGGAGATGGCAAACCACAGGTAATGTTTCAGGATCTGCCTCTAGCACTGCCCTGGGCACCTCAGAACCCAATCTTCCTCTGCCTGAAGGACTCTGGGGTATAGACTGAGCTAGAAGTGGACCTCAAGGCCTGGTGCCACCAGCTCTACTGGCCACAGCACTGTAAAAGGTGCCTCAGAGAGGATGCTAGTCAGAGCATGTTGCTCCCAGCTTCCCCTCTGGGAGGCACTGAGTGGGAACCTGGAGATTTGGACCCTTATCCCAACACCACCCACCACTAGTTATCCTGGGACAGTCTCTATGCCTCCCTGGGCTTCAGCTCTGACGGTCTGACCTCCCGTGACGGGCAACAGCCCTCCTGCAGCGCGCTCAAACCCCAGAGGCTGCAGCCCCTCCTTATTTGCCCTGTCTGTGCATTCCTCTCAGGGTGACCATGTGTGGCCTGGGCTGTAAGAAGTATGTGGAGGCCAACATCTCCCATAAGTCACGCACGGCTGTCAAATACACAATGAAGACTCTAGCCAGCTGTGCTGAGACCGTCATCTTCATGCTGCTTGGCATCTCGGCTGTGGACTCTTCTAAGTGGGCCTGGGATTCTGGGCTGGTGCTGGGCACCCTCTTCTTCATCCTGTTCTTCCGAGCCCTCGGTATTGCCAGCACCTTCTGCTTTCCCACTCTCCTTCCTGTCCTGCCCCAGCACATCCCCGAGTTTGAGTCCACATCCTTGTCAATTCCTAAGCCCCCCCAACCCCCTTGCTCACGCCTCCCAACCCCTGTCAGACCTTAGCCCAGATACTTGGTGCCATCCACTCCTGGGTCCTCCACTCCCAATGCCCTGCTCCCACTGGCCTCCCTCCTGCTGTAGGCGTAGTCCTGCAGACGTGGGTGCTGAATCAGTTCCGGCTGGTCCCTCTGGACAAGATTGACCAGGTGGTGATGTCCTATGGGGGCCTGCGGGGGGCTGTGGCCTTCGCTCTCGTCATCCTACTGGACAGGACCAAGGTCCCTGCCAAGGACTACTTTGTGGCTACCACTATTGTGGTGGTCTTCTTCACAGTCATTGTGCAGGTGGGAGAGCCCATGAGGCTGGGTAGGGAGAGGGTCCGGCAGGCCCTGGGGGAGGCATGGAGCCTTTGGGACTGGGGCTCCTCTCTTTGGGGGATAGGGACCTGACTTCCCAGACCTAGAGTACAGTGAGGTGGAGGTACAGAAACTGAGATCTAATTATGGGGAGAGAAAGGCAGCAGGGAACTGGATAGGGCAGGGCTCACCTGCTGCCTGTCCATAGGGCTTAACCATCAAGCCACTGGTCAAGTGGCTGAAGGTGAAGAGGAGTGAGCATCACAAACCCACCCTGAACCAGGAGCTGCATGAGCACGTGGGTACCAGAACCCCATCCCTCCACCCATACCTCTCTTCCTTCTGTTTTGAGCAGAGTCCTGATCCAGTCCCCCTACCCACCCCCTTCTAGACTTTTGACCACATTCTGGCTGCAGTGGAGGACGTTGTGGGGCACCATGGCTATCACTACTGGAGGGACAGGTGAGGGAGCTCCCCCAAGGCTCCTTCAGCAGCAGCAGCCCCACCAGCCAGGGCAGCAATGGGGATGTGCCACACTTCTGAGAAGGGACGCAGCCAGACTTGGGCTGGGTGACCTCTGCCAGGAGCTCTTCAGTGGCATCCCAGTACTCTCAGGATAAGACAAATCTTCCCAGGGAGGCCTGCCTGCCCCTGTGCGGTCTGGCACCTGCCAGACTCCAGCCTCATCATGCTCTGCTCTGCCTTTGACTGTCTGCCTGCTCATTACACAGATCCTGGTTTAGAACCTCAAGACACACTGTGCTTCCCCTGACCCTGCCAGTGGGACCTTTGGCCATATTCTGTGTATTAGAGCATTCCATTGCCTCCTTCTCACCTACTTAACCTCTGTTCACTCTTCAGATCTCACCATAGGCATCAAATCTCTAAGGAGGAGGCCTTCCCTGGCCTCTCTGACTAGAACAAATCCCTATCAGACTCTATCCTTTGTAGTTCTTGTTATGGTTGCAATTTTAGTTGTTTGCAATAACTTCGGTTTAATGTCAGGCTTTCCCATAATGCTGTAAGTTCCATAAGGGCCGGGACTAGCTTTGTGGACTCCATGACTGAGGCCCACACCAAGAGAGCTAGGCCAGTGCTGGCAGTGCCCCTGCCCCATCTGAGGAAGGCCTGACATCCTCTGTAGGTGGGAGCAGTTTGACAAGAAGTACCTGAGTCAGCTGCTTATGCGGCGGTCAGCCTACCGCATCCGGGACCAGATCTGGGATGTGTACTATAGACTCAACATCCGGGATGCCATCAGCTTCGTGGACCAGGTGGGCCAGCAGCCAGTGGCGGGTGGGCAGGTAACCAGTAAAGCAAGGCAGGAAGGGGTGACAAACAGGCAGGACCTGAGCAGGGAGTTGGGAATTCCCAGTCTGCTCCATGGTCTGGTAAAGTGGTAGCTGCAAGAACCAGCCTGACCTGATGCTGAATTCAGAGTCTGGCAGGCAGCAGAGAAAGCTGAGAAAGAGCTGGACTCTAGAGTCAGAAGACACAGTTCAATTCTTGTCACTTACAGGCTTGTGATCTTGGGTAAGTCCCTTATTGTCTCTGAACCTCAGTTTCCTCAACTGTAAGAAAGCAGGAATAAGAATACCTGTGTCACGGAGTTTTGTGGATTGAATATTTAAAGTGCATAGTACAGTGCCTGGAAGACCAAAGAGCAGAATAAGTGTTAACTACTGTTCTTTTTATTACCCTTTGACTGACTGGGCCACCCTCCATCTGACTGCCGTCTGACCTCTGTCTTGGCCCCTGCAGGGAGGCCATGTCTTGTCCTCCACAGGGCTCACTCTGCCCTCTATGCCCAGCCGCAATTCTGTGGCAGAGACCTCTGTCACCAACCTGCTGTAAGTCCTTGAGCCCCCCTCCAATTCCTCAAGCTCCTGTCTGCTGGGCCCTCTCCCTGCCTCCCTCTCGGGGAAGATTTGTGGGCACCTTTGCTTTTTTGCCCTCCCCCTGGCCTGTGCCGCCTGCCTGCCCCTCCGCAGCCCACATGTTCCCCGCCTCCTGCAGGAGGGAGAGCGGCAGTGGAGCGTGTCTGGATCTGCAGGTGATTGACACAGTGCGCAGCGGCCGGGACCGGGAGGATGCGGCGATGCACCATCTGCTCTGTGGAGGCCTCTACAAGCCGCGCCGCAGGGTGAGAGCAGGCAGGGTGTGAGAGTTCCTAGGGGGAACTGGGGGTGGGGTAGGGGAGGGTGGTCTGGGGAGGCCAAGACTACAGGCTCAAGAGGCAGCTGGCGCCAGCTGGTGGAGAGCTGTAAATGCCCAGTTGAAGAGCATGGGCTTCATCTTGTAATAACTATTAGTTTTAGTTTTGTGGGGTTTTTTGTTTTGTTTTGAGAAAGGGTTGGCCTTATACAAGCACTGTTTAAAGATGTCTTCTTCTGGTAGCAGAGCACAGACCAAAATGGAGGGGTGAGGTGAGAGATGGGGAGAACCAGTTGGGAGGCTGGAGTGAAACACCTGATCGGAGCTGGGTGGTGGTAAGGGAGAGGAGCACATAGGATTGGGTGGTTGTCCTGAAGGGGAGAGGAGGGGACAGACTACAGAGGGCTTGATGGGGTCCCAGAAAGAAGCAGGAGTGCTGAGGAAGCCTGTGGGACCAGCTTAGCACAGGGAAGGCAGACATCTCTTTTAGGTAGTGTTAGTCCGATGTGGGCCAGGAAGCTTTGGGGCTAGAAGGCCCAGCCCATCCAGGAGGGAATCTGCTGCAAGCCCACAAGGGGGCAGCAAACCATTACATTGAACTTTTCTGAACCGGGAAGGCCCCTGTTACCATTCCCGGCAGTTTTAACAGTCAAGGTTGTTTCTATCATTGAGACAGAACTGGCTTCCCTTAACTCAGTGGCACTGGTCCTAATTTGACCCTGTGCAGCTCTGCAGAATAAGCCTTGAAAGGTTTCAAGACAGTTCCCTTTCACACAGGCCTTCTTGCCCTAAAGCCAGCATCTCCTCTCCCTGGTGTGTCTTCTCTGGTCATAAGAAACAAGACCCAGAATGCTTCTCTAGCTGTGGTTGGCCACGGCATGGCATAGGGGCTGTCTTACCTTTCTAGTTCTAGGATTTGCCATTCTCTTCCTGATGCTCAGAATCCTCCCAGCTTTGTTTTACAATTCTGAGGCTCCGTATTGTCCTTACAATCAGGCTCACCACCCCCCCCCACGTCTTCCTCAGTTAATGGCTGTTAAACACTGTGTTATCCTACCTGTGGGGTTTCTTGTTTCATTTTGTTTACTTTTTTCTTAAGACAAATTTTACTCATTCACAAAGCTAGACAATAAAATAGCTCTCATGTATCCATCACTCAGTTCCTCTAATTATCAATGCATGATTAATCTTGTAACATTCTGTCCCCCCACCTCACTCCATCCACACTTTATTATCTTAAAGCAAACTTCAGACATATTACCTCTAAATATTTCAATATGTATCCCTATGTGGCAGGAACTCTATATGTACACATGTATATATATATATATATATATAATCGTAGTACTGTTATCACTTAAAGCAAATAACTATAATTTCTTCTTACATGAAATATCCAATCAGTGTTCATAAACATCTTTTTTCCAGATGGTTTCAATCAGGATCCAAATAAAGTCCACACTCTGCATTTGGTAAATGTCTCTTTATTAAAGAAGAAATCTCTAATAGTTCCTTTTTCTTTTCACCCATTTGCTTATTTATTTATTGAAGAAACTAGATACTTTGTCTCAGAGAATTTCCCATTTTATGGATTTTGCCGATTGTATTCCAGTGGTGGTGTTTAACATGTTCCTCCATCCCCTGTATTTCCTGGTAGTTATATCTAGAGGCCTGGTCAGATTCAGGAATATTTAGTAGGTGCGCTGTGTATTTCTTACTGTATCACATCAGGATGTATGTAACGATTGGTTGCTATGGATGTGTGTGGGTAAGATTGGTCAATGGGTACAGTTCCTGTGTAGTCAATTAAAAAAACTGGAGTAAGATTGTGCTTATCCCTGTTAAATGTCATCTGATTTGATTTAGCCCATCATTCCATCCTTTGGATCCCATGTCTGGCACCACGTATCTGTTCAGATTCACATCATGTGAAAATTTGCTAAGCCTGTTAACTTTGTATTCATCCAAAGCAACATAAAATGTTGAACAGGATAGAGCTGACAGAGCCCTGTGGCATGCTACTAAAGACTCTTCCAGACTGACATGGATCAAGGATTTTTGGGTATGATTACTCAACTAGTTCTGAATCCACTTAGGTATAGCATGACACAATCTGTAATTCTTCATGTTTTTCACAGAAATGTCATCAGAGAGAGAGACAGAAATGTCATCAGAGAGAGACAGGAGTGTTTAGAATGCAGTTACCGATACAAGATGATAGTTTAAGAGACAGATAAGGGCTAGAACTAAAGATTTATATGCAATCTTTATCATCAGAGGTTTCCTCATCTGGTGACATCAGAATCCCCTGGGGGAGTTTGCTAGAATACATGTTCCTGGCTTCACCTCCTGGAGATTCTGAATTTGTAGTATGGAACAGGACTAAGAATCTGGTGGGCTTAGTAAATTGTCCAGATGATTCAAATGCATCTGTTCTGATGGCGTCCTGGTCTCAATCACAAGGCTAGCTGAAGCTGGGGGAAGGGCTAGCTCACTGCGGAGAACATTCAGAAGGGAGAGAAGGGCCAAGGACAACACTGTGAGGAGTCCACATGGGAGAAAAGGAAGGGGAGCCAGCAAAGGAGGGGAGAGGAGCAGTAGCAGATGGTGTCTCGGAGGCCTGGGGCAGGACAGCTGGATGCTCCACAGAGGTCAGGCCAGCGCCTAACCAGAGGCCGTGCCTTGGCACTGTTGACCAGGGAGAAGGCAGCACCATGGACTCGTGGACCCTGGAGTTGTATTTCTGGTTTTTAAGAAAGTAATGCGTATGAGGGCAAGTGTCGGAATCAAAGTATGAATGTTTGGCACCAAAAGGGAAGCAGTGCCTTCAACGGAAAGCTTTTCTAAGGAGAGTATGGGCAGGAACATGCTTAAAAGCAGGGGGTGGGCGTGGTGAGGGGAGGAGTGAAGGTGCTGGGGCAGGGGGAATAGGAAGGAGCCAGGAGCTGATGGAGGCAGGGAGGAGTGGGCTGAGCAAAGCAGAGGCCAGGGTTCAGGGGGAGACCTGGGAGGGAGCTGATTCCTGTACCCCCAGGAGAGAAGGGTCCCTCTGTGTGATTAGGTCAAGGAGGGCTGATGCGAGACTTGAAGGGAGCTCTTAGAACTGGCTCAGGGCAGCAGAAAATATGAGGCATAGGAAAGGATCATACTGGAAGTGAGCCCAGATGAAATAATTCAGACCAAATGCAGTACTTCTATCTGGCAGTCTAGGTAGGTATGTAGTGGGGAAGAGTGAGAAGGAACAGATGATGGGTGTGGTCCTAAATTGGGTGCAGGTGGCTGTTCGGACCAAGAGGGTCCACAGGTTGTCAGGAGAGAGAGTTCTGGAAGTCCAAAGTTTTTGCAGAAATGGCTGGCTGGAGAGTTCCTCATGGAGGGAGAATCTTGTGTACCTGGTGGGAGGGGGGCAGGGGCAGTGTGGGGCAGGCACAGGGACCCGTCTCCTAAATGGAAGTGCAAAGCAGGAAATGAGCCCCACAGTCTCATAGTAGCCCTGAGGGACAAGATACAGGGTCCCCTGTCTCTTGTTACTTCAAGTCAGAGAGAATTGGGAAGGACAGTAGAGGATAGGGACAGCCAGATTTGGGGGGAATGGGTTCATGATAAAAAGAAGTTTTTTCCCCCAGTGAATTGAGAATACAGTCCGTCTGGGCACCTATTGTTTTTTTGTTTTGTTTTTATTTTTGTTTTTGTTTTATCCATGGTTGGTTCTGGGAAAACTGGGCCACCAGGGCCTATGGTGCACATGGTGCTGTGGCCTGGATTCCTGTGGGAGGCCAAGGCTCGCAGTCTCATGGCAGGGTGGGGCTGTCATTGCCAGTACAAAGCCAGCTGCAGCCGCCACTTCATCTCAGACGATGCTCAGGAACGGCAGGACAAGGAGATCTTCCAGCAGAACATGAAGCGGCGGCTAGAGTCCTTTAAGTCCACCAAGCACAACATCTGCTTCAACAAGAGCAAGCCACGACCTCGCAAGACCAGTCGCAAGAAGGCACGTGCTTTCTCTGGGACTTCTGTTTGGGGCTGGAGGCTGATGGTGCAGAGTTTCGAGCTCCCAAGTATTGGAATCCAGCCCAGGGGGTCCCTTAGTTGGATAATCCTCAGGGCCTTGGTGGGTGCAATAGTTTGTGTTTCCTTTTGGATCTTCCTGGAGTCCCAGAAGGGTAAGGCCTTCTGAGGGAGATCTGCCTCTTGTCATGTGGGCGGTCAACTGCTGGGATGCAGCAGGACCTCCTACCAGAAATGAACCCAGAAAGAGAAAGGCAGTTTCCTGGGGGCAGGGGCAGGGGCAGAGGTAGGGGGAGCTCCGTGAGTCCCTAATTCAGCCCAGGCCAAGGCATCCAGAGCTTTTGCTGGGGCATAGGTTACTTAAACTCCACAACACTTGCCTAGGGCTCCCACGGCAGATGGAACCACTGGGATTGACACAGAATCCCTCCCTGCTGCATCAGGGAGACCCTACCAGACAACAGGGTTGGGGATTTGAGCTGGGATCAGAGGCTTAGGGTTTTTTCCTTGGTCCTCAGAAGGATGGCTTGGCTAACACTGAGACCACAAATGGGAAACCTCCACGAGACCTGGGCTTTCAGGACACAGGCAAGCAGGGAGTGGGAGTGGGGCCGAGGATGGGGTGGGAGGGCAGAGGCCCATCAGTCAAAACCTGGAGGATCTCTGTGCTGCATTCAGTGCCATAGCCTGAGGCTCCTCCCTTCAGGGACCTGATGGGCTTCCTTGATTTCAAAGCTGGACATGCTCTAGGCAGTTCTCAATTTGTGGCAGGAGATGTCGAATAGCTAACTATAGGTTATAGGCCCTGAGGACTTGGAGAAGGTGTTATGGAGAAAGGGGGAGCTTGAAGGATGGATGACCCCTAGGGCCCAGTGTCCTGTCTGCAAAACAAGAGTTTGGATGAGCTAAGCATTGATGGGCCTTTCACCTTTCCAGATGCTCATGTTTTCAGATGATGATGGGCTCTGGGGCTGAGAGAACAGGATGGAGGAGCTGGAAAGTAAAACCTCCCCACTGGCTTCCTCTGAGGAGAGGCTCTGCAGCCCCACCTCCCTTCCTTTCCAGCCCCAACCCCTAGGCCAGTGCTGAAATAGCCAGAGGAGAAGGGGGGGGGGCTGTGCCGGCCGAGGGCTCTTGCCTGGGTGGACAGGGAGCTGGCCTGGAATTATGAGGCACCAAGAGGCAGCTGTTGGGCTGGCCATCCCCACTTGGTTCTTGTCCCTGTCCAGCTGCTGTGATCTTAACTGTGGAGTCTGAGGAGGAGGAGGAGAGTGACAGTTCAGAGACAGAGAAGGAAGACGACGAAGGCATCATCTTTGTGGCTCGGGCCACCAGTGAGGTTCTCCAAGAGGGCAAGGTCTCAGGTAATGCTTTTCTCCCAGCCTCCCTCCCCCTTGGGAAGGCTGGAGCTGTGCAGCTGCCTTCTTCCTTCTTCACTTGTGGCCTCTCCTCCAGAAAACTCCCTTTTACTACTCATTTATTCCCCAGCCAGCATTTACTGAGCAGCTCCTTTATAATCAGACATCTGACATGCCTGATCTGATTCAATCCTTACAACAACCAAGGTGGGGGAACTGAGCTCATAGAGCCAAAGGGAATTGGGACTTGCCCAGAATCCCATAGCAGAACCAGAATTCGAACCTGACCCAACTAACTCCAAAGCCTACAGCTTTGTCACCGCCTTCCAGCCTCTCTTTACAGTCTGGCGAGCCATACGAGGTGACAAGCAAACCTAACACCAGGCTCTGTTGTGACCTAGGCTCAGCACACCTGCCCTCAGGTAGAGCCCCTGATGAGGGAGGCAGGGTGGTCTGGGGGAGGAGTCTGAATTCATCAAAATATCCATTATTGTGGATTAAAAAACCACAACATATACGTGTTTCCACATGTGGAGACCTAACTTACTCATAATACCACTGCTAGTTGGCTCCAGCATCTGCAGGGGTCATTTTTAAAATGTTTTATTATGGAAAACTGCAGAATATACAATAGAATAATAAACATCCATCTACCCATTACCCAGCTTCGATAATGATCTACTTCTAACCAATCTTATTTCATCTATCCCCTCCCTTATGCCCCTCTCTTCACTGGGTTCTTTTTGAAGCAAATCTCAGATAACATACCACCTACTCAATGAATACCCAAGCGTGTATCTTTGAAAGTCACGGATTCTTCTTAAAAAATAATAACCCCAATACCATTATCATATCTAAAGTCTTTGTCATGTGTTCAAATTTCCCTGATTGTCTTTTTTTTTACAGTAGATTTATTGAAATAAAAATCCATAGAAGGGCCCACACATGGCATTTGGTTGCTAAGTCTCTCAACCTACAGCAAGTGGTTCTCAAAGGGGTGGTAGTGGAGTGACTTTGCCTGCAGGGGACATTTGGGAACATCCAGAGCCATTTTTGGTCGCCACAACTGGAGAGGCACTCTTGTGTGTAGCGGGCAGAGGCCAGGGACACTGCCAAATATCCTCTAACATATGGGACAGCCCTACAACAAAGTATCCGTTCCATCTTGTCAGTAGTGTCAAATTTAAGAAACCCTGATTTATAGGTTCCCTCCCACTTCCTTTTTTTTTTCCTTCCCATGTATTTATTGAAATAATCTGGTTATTTGTCCCACTGTCTTCCCTTGTCTGGATTTTGCTGACTAATCCCCAAGACATCATTTTAATATGTTTCACTGGGCCTTACATTTCCTTTAAACCAGTCATTAAATCCCAATCAGACCTCAGTTTAGATGTTTTGCTAAGAACCCCTCAGAGGCAGTGATGGTGTCCTTTGTAACGTGTCACATCGGGAAACACATCCCCTCTGGGGTCTCTCTTCTGGGAGGTTACCATTGATCACTGGGTGCAGATGGTAACCTGACCCATCCGTTGTAAAGTTCGCCAGCAGCTGCAGAGCCGTCTTAGCGGCCACTGACGGTCATTGCCAGACCCAGCACTGCATCCGGGGCTGCATGGTGGTCATACTCTCCATCTCTCTTGTCTGCATTACCAGCACTACTTCCATCAAAAAACTTCCCCTCAGTGACTTTATTACTTTGAGGTGCAGTTCATACAGGAAAGAAGAGAGAAGTGCTTGATTTTGTCCCTTTCACTTAACAGTTTTCAGACCAATGAAGCCTCCTCCAAAGGTGAAGACTGAATTTTGTTGTTGTTTTAGTTTGGTGATAGTGGTGGTTGTTAAAATTTAATATACCAGGTCTTTCAAGAGAGGGAGTTTTATTTCCAATCACAGCATCGATACATTTCATGATGTACTCGATTGCGTAGGACTTTATCAATGAGCAGGTACAGACCTAGCACCTATTATATGCAAGACATTGTGCTGACTTCAGAGAGCAGAGAGCAGAGGGTGGGACATGGCCAGGGACTTGGACTTCAGAACCTTGGACTTCCTGTCACGCAGTGGCCGGCCTTCCATGCCGGCTGCCAGCAGTGCAGGGCCTCTCAGCCCAGGTCCCCTTTGCGGCACTGCGTCTAGCCTGCTATGGGGTTGCATGAGCTCACCCTCCTGGGCTCTGCCCCACCAAAGGGCTGTGGTGGGGGCTCAGGCAGGGCATCCAGCACCAAAGCCTTTGGCGTGGAGCCTCATGATCTCCCTCATCCTGGCTGCTGTCTCTGGGACACGGCCTGGCAGGATGTGGTTTCTGAGGCCAGTGCTGCAAGCTGGTGAGGACTTGATCGCAGATGGGCTTTTTTTTCCCTGCCTGGCGCCTGCTTTCTCTTGCTTCAATTATCTTCATGTGTTCAGTCAGTATTTTCTGAGCAACTACCGTGTGCCCAGCCCTGTGCTAGGTGCTGGGGATACAATGGAGAGTTTTCCCTCATCAACTAATCGCACATATGGATGTATTAGGGCAACTGTGGAATGAATCTATTTACGAAAATGTGCTGATACTTGAGAAGGATTCCACTGTGTTACTAATGAGTGCATATGTACTCTCTGTCCCCAGGGAGCCTTGAGGTGTGCCCAAGCCCACGCATCATCCCCCCCTCCCCAACCTGTGCAGAGAAGGAGCTACCCTGGAAGAGTGGGCAGGGAGATCTGGCAGTCTACGTGTCCTCGGAAACCACCAAGATTGTGCCCGTGGACATGCAGGCGGGCTGGAACCAGAGCATCTCGTCCCTGGAGAGCCTGGCATCCCCGCCCTGTACCCAGGCCCCGACAATGACCCGCCTGCCTCCTTGCCCACTGGCTGCTGAAGAGCCCCAGAGCCCTTTCGACCTGCCTTACGATCCACGCCCTAGCTTCGCCTTTCCCCCAAGCCTGGCCAAAGCTGGCCGCTCTCGCAGTGAGAGCAGTGCTGACATCCCCCAGCAGCAGGAGCTGCAGCCCCTCATGGGACACGAGGACCGCACCCATCTCAGCCCACGCACAGCCAACTCCCACTGGTGCATCCAGTTCAACAAAGGTGGCCGGCTGTAGCCCACGGGCTCAAGGAGGAGCAGGAGGCTGGACCCCCCCCCTCCATGGGGAGTCTTCCCTGGGCAATGGACTGAGGAGCCCACTTGGCCTGACAAGGGGCCAAAGGAGCCTGAACTAGCAACTTGACTTCCTTTGGGCAGGTAGAAGGGTATCCTGGACTGGTCCTCACAGGGACCCTTTCACCACCTTCCCTGCTCCTAATCCCTGCCACCTTCCCTTTCAATAAGGCCCTTGCCCTGGTTCAAGACGCAGTCCAGAACATCTAGGGGCTAGGCCCAGCCACTTGGGAAGCTGAGGCCCTTTCCTCTGTGGGTCCCCCTAGGGTCACTCTAGGCAGCTGTTCCTGCCCCCAAAGCAAGGGCATCATTCCATAGCTGATGCTGCCCTTTCCTGCCCTCCACCCACTCCCCAGCTTCAGCTCAAGGACAATGCCCTGGCACTGAGGCTCGCAAGGGGCTGGTCCTCTGAGCGATGGGGGTGGGAGGTGGAGCAGGCCTCAACCTTAGGCTTTGCTGCCCTGTTGGATCAGCTACCTATAGTCAATTGTGGGGGGGGGGCAGTGGGAACCTGTGTCCAATTCTTGCTTTGTCTCCTTCCCTTTGCTGCCAGTTATTGGGGTCATAGTTCCTCTTTTTCCAGAATTAAGGCCACAGGGCTAGGCCAGGCTTCAGATCAGGGCTGTTTCTTGGCAGGGGTCACTCTGAAGATCTGCTGCTCTGTATCCAAGTCTGGATCTTTCAGATTCCTGGGTCTGGATTTTCTGAGGAGGGGAGATAGTGGCCTCTGGGCCATGATCACCTTGACATTCCCCAAATAGGAAAGGAGCCAGGTATTCCACGACCACTCTCCCGCTACTCTGGGGGCTGGGATGCCTGGCTGCAGTGGTAAGGGGGCTGACTAGGTGACAGGTAAATTTCCTGGGGTTAGCACCTGCCCTGTGTCTTGTATCTTGAACCTAAGACACATTAAACATCTCTCGGATGAATGGGTGTTCTGTGTCCATGTGTCTGGGATCCTAGGGCTGCAGAGGCAACTGGGGTATTTGATGAGGGAAATACAAACGTACAACTGCCTGCCCTAGGCTTCTAGGAGAGAGAATGGAGGGGGCTCCTGAGAAGCACTGTTAGGCCCTCTGGCCCACTTTCCCTCCTCCCTCACACCCTCCCAATATGGCCCCCTGAGCAGGGGGCCTGCACTGGCAGTCCAGGGACCACTGTATGGGTCACAGAACTGGGAGTCCACTCTAGAATGGGGGCAGCCAGAGAGAAAAGAAACCCCAGAAGACAGGTCCCAAGGTACCCAAAGATGCAGCGAGTATATCCCACGACCAGATAAGCCTTCCTTGAAAACCTGGAGGCAGGTATAGGACAAATAAAGAGAAGTCCTCTGCACATGGCAGGTGGGAGGGCAATCTCAAGGGAGCTGGTTACTGTGGGAGCCTCCACTATAAACTGGGTAGTGTGGGGTCCAGAAACATCTAGGGACCAAAACCCTTAGATAACAGCAGCCCCGGATTCAATTCCCACTGTGTCTGAAGGACTTTTAAGAAAACATCCATCTTTATTGAGATACAACACATATACTACAAAACTCACCCATTTAAAATGTATAGTTCAGTGGGTTTTTTTTAAAAGATTTTATTTATTTATTTGACACAGAGAGAGAGATTACAAGCAGGCANTTGAGATACAACACATATACTACAAAACTCACCCATTTAAAATGTATAGTTCAGTGGGGTTTTTTTTAAAAGATTTTATTTATTTATTTGACACAGAGAGAGAGATTACAAGCAGGCAGAGAGGCAGGCAGAGAGACAGGGAGAGGAGGAAGCAGGCTCCCTGCTGAGCAGAGAGCCCGACGTGGGCCTCGATCCCAGGACGCTGAGATCATGACCTAAGCCGAAAGCAGAGGTTTTAACCCACTGAGCCACCCAGGCGCCCAGTTCAGTGGTTTTTAAAATATTCACAGAGCTGTACACAACTCATCATAATCTAAGTTTTGAACATTTTCATTACCCCCAGGAAACCTTGTGCCCATCGGCAGTCACTCGTCATCCCCTGCCTGCCCAGCTCTAGGGAATCACTAATCTACTTTCTGTCTTTATAGATCTGAAGGACTCTCGACACTGCGAAGGTTACACAGGTAGTCAACAAACACTTCCCTTCTCTGGACTATGAATGGTAAAATGGGAAGAAGAGGAATGACTTGGGCTTTGCCCTCACCTTGTTTAGAGTTGGCAGTGATAGGACCTTATAGTTAACCGTCCAGCTGTCACTTACCAGCTACAGCAGCTCAGGCATGTTACATACTCTCTGTGAGCCTCAGTGTCTTCATCTCTAAGACAGAATAGCAAGCATACTTATTTTATAAGTTTGCTGTCAGGACGAAATGAAAAGAATCTAGTATACAGCCTGGCCCACAGTAAGGGATCACTATGTTCACCACTACAGGTCTTAGACTGCAAGGTGAGGATAGAGGAGAGTGCTGTGGGGCTCTGAGGAGATCTGGGAAGGCTTTGTGAGGAGGCAGTGAGTGTGAAAGAGTGTGTCTGAGTGTGTGTAGGCGTTCAGACAACACAGGTGAAGTTGGGTGGGTGCATTCCAGGTAGAAAGAGCAGCGTAAACAAAGGATGCCCAGAGCACACATAGCAAAAAGCTAGGAGCTGTGGGTGATGTGCTCAGGAGAGACCAGCCAGGGATACAAAGGCTGAGGGGGGAGGGGTTGGTGTGGGAAATGCTGCTGAGTTGTGGAGGTGGCAGAGAGCTGCCCTGGAAGAACGTGATCTGGGGAGTGGTGTGGGCAGTGATATACCTCAGGGAGCTCAAATGCAGTTGATGCCAGATGGAATGAAAGAAACCCCAGGTGGAGGATGGACTGGTAGAAAGGAAGGCTGGAGACAAGAGGCTTGTTCTGCTCAAGCAGCCTTAGGACATGAAGAGTCTGGAGAGGGCAGGCAACCATTCTCAGACTTTAGGGTCACAATCACTAAGAGCTGTCAAGCATGCAGATTCCTGGGGCACCTGGGTGGCTTGGTCAGGTTAAGCATCTGACTCTTGGTTTCGGCTCAGGTCGTGATCTCGGGGTCCTAAGATCGAGCCCCGGGTCGGGGCTCTGCAATCAGTGGGACGTCTGCTTGAGATTCTCTCTCTCCCTCTGCCCCTCCCCCTCCTCGCTCCCTCTCTCTCTAAAAATAAATCTTTAAAAAAACCATGTAGATTCCTGGGCCTGCCCCAAGGTTCTGACTCAGCAAAGCAATGGGGATCTGTAATCTTAAGCAACTCCTCGTAAGGGAGATCACAGAGATGACATCCTTCAAGAATTTTTAGATTAGAAAGGTGGTAGAAATCAAATCCACACAATCAGGCAACTAAAGGTGTAGGAGGAGGGGGTGCAGAGGGGCTCCTGGGCTTGGTGCTGAGTAACTAAGGATAGTGGGACGGCTGGGAAGACAGGGTTAGTCAGAGATGGAGGGCGAGAAAGCAGGTGAGCACAGCTAGGGAAGAGGCAGGCGTGTGTGATACAGGAGAATGAGCAAGTCAGAAGCTCATCCATGGGTCACTACCTGACTGGGAAAGATGGGGGCCAGGGCCTTTGGGATGACCTAAGCTGCATCCAGGCTTTGAAGGAGGAAGGATTTTGACTAGGGGAGATGGGCTTTTCAAGTAGAGGACAGTTTGAGACAAGATTTGTGATCAGATGAGTTTTCTGGCCCAGTAAGGAGTTTGGAGTTTATTTAGCCCAAAAGCGAGAGAAGTCTGGAAGGTTTGGGAGTATTTTTTTTTAAAGATTTTATTTATTTATATGACAGAGAGAGAGAGAGAGATTACAAGTAGGCAGAGAGGCAGGCAGAGAGAGAGGAGGAAGCAGGCTCCCTGCCGAGCAGAGAGCCCAATGTGGGCCTCGATCCCAGGACCCTGGGATCATGACCTGAGCCGAAAGCAGAGGCTTTAACCCACTGAGCCACCCAGGCGCCCAAGGTTTGGGAGTATTATCACCCTTGCTGCCTGGGGAAGTACTGAAGAGAGTGTTCAAGGTTTGGGGTGGAGTAAGGGCAATGACTTTGGGTCTCTTATCACTAGGCCCACAGCCCCCATCTTATTTTTGATTGATTCATGTTGGCAAGGAATGGGAGGCTGAGGGAAGGCTGGGGATGGGGCAGGGGAGGGAGGCCCAACCCCATTTTATGATCTCAGTGGAAAAGGCTGCTCTGAGTGGATTTTGCTGCCAGCAGAGCCACAGAGAAGGGCCCCATGAGTCACTGCTCAGTCCTGCAAGCTCAGCCCTGCAGAGCCTGCTGTGGTCAGCGGCCTGGGCTGGTTCCAGGCCCAGCCCCCAGTGCTCCCCCACTAGGCCTCTGTGTGTCCCCATTTCTATCTGTACCTTTGCCATCCTAGAGCTGTGCATCCTGCAGCTCTCTGCCTTTTCTGTTTTCACTGCAGACTGAGCCTCTGAATCTGTCTCTGTTTGTGACTCTAGTTCACAGCTGGCTCAAGGATGGGGAGCCTCAGGAGGGCAGGGGTAACGTGACCACTCTCAGGCACCCCTAGGCATTTATTCTAAGCCAGGCCCTATGTTAAGTGCTGGAAGTACAGAAGTGGATAGTACACTCTGTTTTCATGAAGCTACAATGCACATTCTACGTGGAGTGAATAAACCAAGGCCTGACCCTGACCCTGAATCTGTCAGTCTGACCGTGCCTGGCAGTGCTGGAGTCAGCTATGGCCTGTGGCTTGAGGCCTCTTACTTGCCTCTGGTATTGGAGGTGGGGGAGTATGTGTGCCTGCCAGCAGGTCCCCCCAGATCTTAGCGCTCCTAGGAGGCCTGGCTGGTGGCTGGGGGTGGGCAGAGAGTGGGCAGCAGAAGGGGAGGGAGGGAGCAGGAGGCAATGACTCAATGGGGCGGCCCTGGGACAGCTGGGGAGGAATCCAAGGTTGGTCCTGATGCTCACTAAAGCTAGAGGAGGGTGGGACCAGAGGTCCTGGCCAGGCATTCGGGATGGAGCAGGACAATTCCAAGGTTCCACTGGCAGCCAGATCAGCTCAAGAAGAAGGCTCCTAGGTAGCTGGCCTGAGAGTCTGGCTTGGCGTGTGGATGTGGCAGCTGGGATGGGGGTGGGGGGATGGTTGCTGTTGTTACCACTGTGCCTGCTTCTGAGACCCAGGTTTGCTCCTCTGGGAGCCTCCAGGCTTCTGAGGAGGTGCCTGCTTTAGAGCCAAGGAAGCCATTACACCCACTGCCCCCTCCCCTCCCAGGAACCAAGGGCCTGAGCATGCTGTGGGGGATAGTGCCTTCTTTTGGCTACATAGTCTACCTTCTTACAATCTTCCCACAAATTTTGGGAAGTGTCAGGCCAGGCACACATGCCCTAAAGGCACCTCACACCTCAGAGCTGGGAGGGATCTCACAGGATCTCCAGGTAATTTTCACCAGTTCAGGATCCCCTGACTGAAGATGAAATTGATGGGGAGGGCATGAACACAGCCCAAATGCTGGCAGTGACTGGACATCTGACACATGGGGTCTTTCCTTGTCCTTATGGCAACCTCAGGGAAAAAAAAGGAAATGATTTTCTTTTTCTTTCTTTCTTTCTTTCTTTTTTTTTTTTTTAACAGGTGAGTAAGGTGAGGCTTAAAGAGAACTGAGTTGGTGAAGCTCACCCAGCCGGTAAGTGAAGGAGCAGGCCTGGGTTAGTGTCTCTAGCTCCAGGACCCTGACCTCAGTTCCAGCCTCCTTGCCTGGACTTTGTGGGGGGCCGGGGGGGGGGGNCACCAGAGTGGAGGGTCTGGGCCTGGTGGATTCTGGCAGGCCTGAGTCACCTCCTACCCCAGAGGCCTCTGTTCCTCCCTCCCTCCCTCCCTCCCTCCCTCCAGGCAGCAGTCCCCAACCGGTCATGGAATCACACAACCTGCCTCAGTGCCCGGGGCCTGGAAGGAAGATTGAGGGCTGCAAGGAAGGGGCCCCTTCCTCCTACCCTCCATGAAGATACCCCTGCTGGTTCCTAGCAGCCCCAGGCTGCTGGTTTGGACTTAGAGTTTCTCTTTCTAGGGGCCTCCTGGGACCCTGAGCCCACACCTTTCTTCTGCGAGGGGTGAGTGCTCCCAGTTTTGAGGAGAGAGGATGAGGTAGCTCCCCATACTGCGTGCATTCAAGAGCAGAAACCTCACCGCTCCCTCGCCCGGCGGAGGGTCCCCCCCTCCCCCCCAAGCCCCTTCCCTCGACCCCAGGCCGCCCACCAGCACCACTCACCTCAGCACTTACACCGCCTTCCCCAGCAGGGGGCCGCTTCCTGCGCTCCCAGGCAGGCGCGGGGAGTGGGCTCCGCGGAACGGCTGGTAGTCGCTGCGCCTCCCCGCGGACAGAGAAGCCAAGTCAAAGTAAGGGGGCCCTGAGGGTGGAGTGGAGCCACGCCGAGTCCGAGCGGGGGTTGGCGGCGGGCAGCGGGCGCTGCGAGGGCCCGGCCCTGGGCGTCCGGGCAGCTGCCCTCGGGCGTGGGGTGGGATGCAGCTCCGTCCTCCGGCCCCCAGGGGGCGGCGCGGCGCCGCGTCCTCCGCCGCCCTTCGTTCTCTCCGCGCGGCCAGGAGGCGGCGCCCGTGGACGCCTGGCGGCGCGCCGTACCCGCCGTCGACGGCGGTGCGACGGCGGTGCGGTAGGTTCGAGGACTCGGCCTCCCGATTCCGCGTCCGCGTCCAGGGGACGTGAGTGGGGCGGGCGAACGAGGGATAGGGCTCGGAGTCTCGTGGCGAGACAAGGCCGGGTTAGGCGGGTGTCGGCACTAGGCAGCGCGGCGTCCACGCAATGGCGGCGGCCCACCCGCATAGACTGGCAAAAGCGTGGCGGGGAGTGCGCGTCCAAGCGTGGGGGCCCTCCTGGCTGAGGCCCACGTGAGCGCGGTCTGTCGGGGACCGACCCCTGCTGTTCTCCCCTCTCTTCAGGTCTGAACTGCCGCCGTGTCCCTGCTCCCTCTGGGCACCAAGACCGGCCCTTCCTCTGGCCTAGTGCCTTCTGCCTGTCTCACCCAGTGAGCTGTACCCTGACCATCATCAACCCATTTCCTGGATGAGCAGAAGCCTCACACTGAGGGCCCAGTCCCCTCTTCCTTGCCCTGAGCAGGCCCACTCTTAAGGAAGGAGTGATGGAAGGGCCATCAGAGGTTGGGAGTGAGTCCCCAGACTCCCAGGGACATGCCACTGACTGGAGGTTTGCTGTGTGCAGCTTCACGGATGCCTGGGATGAAGAGGAACCTGATCCCCGCATGCAGGTTAAGGACCCCAATCCTCTGAGACCAACAGCAGGGACAGCCCAGGGAGAAGGGCCACCCGGCAGCCCCCTGCCTGGGGAGTCTCAGTCACCCCCAGGACGGATGGCTGTAGATGGGTCGGGGGACGGCCAGGGTTGCACATTAGGGGGTTCCTCACTCCAGTTAGAGGAATCAGAGCCCTCTGGAGTGGAGAGCCTCCTGTGCCCAATGTCCTCCCACCTCAGCCTCACACAGGGTGAGAGTGATAGTCAAGGGGGAGGCTTGCCAAAGGACCAGGTTCCAAGCAGATTAATGCCAGCCCGCCTGGGTCCTGAGGGCTTGGACAGTGATCCTGTAGACCCTGGAGGCCCATTATCTCAGACTTCATCAGAGCTACTGGAGGCAGGTAAGGGAGGCGGGGCCAAGGAAGTCTTGGAAGGGAGTGGGGGTTCCTGAAGGTGTGGAGGGCTCTCACCCTACTCCAGCTGAAGCCCAGGTCCGAGGAGGGCTCTCTGGGTGGGTGGCCCAATGCAGACCCAAGCCATTTTCCTTCCGAAGACCCCAGTAGATCTAGCCTTCCTAAGCCTGCTGATTGTCTCCTGGCCCAAGACCTTGCCTGGGAGCTGCTGGCCAGTGGCATGGCTACCCTGCCAGGTAATTGGGAAAGACTGGAGGCGGCGGGAGTGAGGTGACTTGATTGGGCGGGTGTTCACTCTCTTCTCCCCACAGGAACTCGGGATGTAGAAGGCCGGGCTGTGCTGCTTCTGTGTGCCCATAGCCCCGCCTGGCTTCACCCCAAGTGCAGTAACCGTGAACTCATCCATCTCCTGCTCTACCTGCACAGCATCCCCAGGTTGGGGGAGGAATTTCGGGGGGGTGGAGCCTGAGCTGGGAGATGGCAAGTTTGGGGAATTAGATACTGAACTGAAGCCTCTCCTTTAGGCCCGAAGTACAGGCCATGGGACTGACCGTGCTGGTGGATGCCCGAGTTTGTTCCCCAAGCTCTTCCCTCTTCTGGGGGCTCAGTCAACTGCAAGTGAGTACAGGATTATAGCTTCCCCCGACTTCAGTCATTCCTTTTGTGTAGGGTTGGGGACATGGTTGAACTCAAATTCCTTGCAGGAGGCAGCCCCAGGGTCAGTGTACCAGGTGCTGCTACTGGGAAAGATGCCAGAGGACTTGCCTTCCAGGCTGCAGGTACTGAGCCATTTGGGCCAGGGGTGGAGGTGGGCTGTTTCCCCACTAGGTCTCAGTCACCGCCTTCTTTTCTGGCAGCTGCAGCAGCTGACTTCTCATCAGAGCCTCGTGAACCACGTCTCCACCTCCGGGTTGCCAGCTTCAATGGGAGGGGGCCTGCCTTACTGCCACCAGGCCTGGTTGGACTTCCGGATGGTCAGTGCAGTGGGTGGGGCATAGGGTGGGTGGCAGGCAGCCTGGACAGCAGAGGGGCCTCTTCGGGGCTGGCTTCAGCAGTGCAAAGCTGGCCTGGGATCCAGGATGCCTGGGATCAGCACTGCAGCACTCTGGTCATGCCTGCCCCTGCTCACAGCGTCTGGAAGCCCTACTGCAGAGCTGCCAGGTGGTTTGTGCCCTGCTCCAGGGGGCCATCGAGAGCATGAAGGCTGTGCCCCGGCCCATGGAGTCTGGGGTGAGTGTTCCCTCGACACCTCTCCAAATGCTGTCTCCCTCATTTTCTCCCATGCTCACTTCCACTGCTTGTTGTCTTTAATCACAGGAAGTTGGTCGACTGTTACGGCAGGCACGGGTCCTGATGGAGCACGTGCTAGACTCACCACGGCTAGCATGGCTACAATGCCAGGGGGCTTTGGAGCTGGCATGGCTGAAGCAAGAGGCCCCAGAGGTGACCCTGAGCCCAGACTACAGGTAGATGCAAACTCAGATCCCAGAGCTTGCCCCAGCTCACCATATCCTATGCCAGGGACTTATCTGGCTGGCTCAGAACCAGCCAGGATTGTGGTCCCAGGACAGGGGGAGTGGAGCAAGGTAACTAAGAGCCCTAAGACCATGTACCCTGTACCAGGCCTGCAGTGGATGAGGTTGATGAACTCTATGGCCGTGTAGATGGACTGCTGCACCAATTGACCCTCCAGAGTAACCAGCGGGTACAGGCACTAGAGTTGGTCCAGACTCTGGAGGCACAGGAGGGTGGACTGCACCAGGTAGGAACTATCTGCCCAGACAGGCCCTCCCTCTGACCTCAAGCATGACCTCTACCCCACAGCAGCATTCCTTTCACTGTTTATTCCTCTCCAGATTGAAGTGTGGCTGCAGCAGGTGGGCTGGCCAGCACTTGAGGAGCTAAGGGAGCCCTCACTGGACATGCTGCTCCAGGCCCAAGGTCCTTTTCAGGACTTGGACCAGGTTGCCCAGGTGAGTTTGGTCACTTGTTCGTTCCATAGGTATTGGGTCACTTTGCTGGGGAGTGGGAATGCAGGGTGGGTGCAAGCAAATCTATCCTTTCCTCTCTTGGAATGTATAGTCAGTAGAGAAGGTCAGTTGTAATCACAGGTTCAAAGTCCTATATCTGTTTGCAAACAGGCAGAAGCTCTGGAGAGAAGTAGCGCAGATAGTTCTACTTGAGTGTATTACTAAAGACCTCACCCAGAAGGGGTGTTGGGCTAGCTTTCTTGAGATAAGGACTTTTGAACTGAAAGCTGAAAAATAGATCCGGGTTAATCAGGAGGAAGAGGGGTTGGGGTTAAGAGCATTCCAGGTGGAGGGAGCAAACAGCATGTGCAAAGGTTCTGTGGCAGGAAGGAGCATGGGTTGCCTGAGAAACCATAAGCAGGACAGTGAGGTTGAAATGCAGTGCAGAAAAGGGAGGAAGAATGGAGTGAGATGAGGTAAAATGCGACTGGAAAAATAGTAGCCAAATTGCTGGGTCGCAGTGTAAAATCTAAGTGGGAAAGTCACATGATCAGATCCACATTCTAAGAAGATTATCTTAGTTCCTGGGTAGACTGTGAATTGAAGGATGGACGTGTAGAGTCCACAGAGGCAGTTGCAGTGGCCCACCAGGAATGATGCTTTCCCTGGCCAGATGGTGGCAGAGGAGATTGATTTTGGAAATTGCTGGGATTTGATGGTGGATACATAGTAAGAAGAAGAGGGGGGTTGCAGGGGTGAATGAGTGACGTTCCCTGAGAGAGGGGCTGAGAGACAAGGACCTGCTAGGGGAAGGGGATTCATCAATCTAGTCTTTGGAGATGACCATGAGGGAATGAGACCCATGGGGATTGGGCTGCAACTCAGAGGTGAGACCTGGATGTAGAGGGTCACTTGGTGGATGTGGATGTGTGGATGACATTTGAAGTTGGTCACACAAGATCGCCTGAGGAGAGAGAGGGTGGACTGTGTTCAGGAGCCCCCAGTGTTTAATGGTCCAGCTGAGGGAGGGGAACAGGAGGAGGAACCACCGGAGAAGGATGAGGAGAGTCAGGTGAGTGGAGACTCATCAGGGAGCTAGCAGAGACAGCACTGGAGGCTGCTGAGCGATGGTCACATGAGGCCTGAGGAGGGCTGGGCACGGAGGTGGCACTGAGGTTGCATTAGGATGACAGGGCGAAGCAGCAGCGATACCAAGGATGACAACCTCTCCAGGAAATTTGGCTGTGGAGAGGGTCACAGAGACAGAGGGGAGTTGGGGGTTGGGCAAGGGAAGGTCTTCAGTCCTAGGAGAGTCTTTTCAATGATGTGTAGAGATGTGGATAAAGACTGCTCTGGGCTAGACCACCAGGCCCAGACCGCTGAGCCCAGGCTTTGTCTCTAGGAGCAGGTCAGGCGAGGGGAGAAGTTTCTACAGCCACTGGTTGGCTGGGAGGCTGCTGAGCTGGGCCCCGTTGGGGCCCGCTTTCTGGCCCTGCAAGCCCAGCTGACTGACTTCTCCAGGGCTTTGGCCCGGCGGCGGCAGCAGCTGGCAGATGCTGAGAAGCTCTCCCATTTTTTCAAGCAGGTAGGTGGGGTGTCCTGACCTTGGCTCCAGGTGGTCAGTAGGGATGGAGGGGTGGCTGCCTAACCCCAGCACACCCTGAGCTTTTTCAGGACAGTCTGTCTGTTCTCTCTTCTTGTCTTCAGGTTGACCCCAAAATCCAGCCACTGGGCGGGGGGGTACGGCCTGGGTCATCATCCTGTGGGGATGGGGAGTGGGTTGAAGGGAAGGCCCGGTGATCATCATGGGCTCCACCTTCACTGCCTCTCTGGGCTTGGTGTTACAGGCCTCGAGCTGGGCTGAGGAGGGGCAGCGGGTGTTGGGAGAACTGGAGCAGGAGCACGCCGGGGTCGTGCTGCAACGGCTGCAGCTGCATTGGACCAAGCACCCTGACTTGCCTCCTGCCCACTTCCGAAAAATGTGGGCTCTGGCCACAGGGTTGGGCTCTGAGGTCATCCGGCAGGAGTGCCACTGGGCCTGGGCACGATGCCAGGACACCTGGCTGGCCCTGGACCAGAAGCTAGAGGCTGCACTGAAGCCACCACTGACCACGACCACAACCACGACGGGCAGCACAGCCAGCCTGTGTGTCAGACGTGTCCCACCTGCATCTTCCATCCGGCCCCTGAGGAAGGCATACAGCCTTGATCAGAATTTGGGGCAGAGTCTCAGAGAGCCTGCCCACCACTGCCACCATGCGGCCACTGCGGCTGCCTGCCACAGACCAGAGGTTGGAGGGGGTGCCCAGCTAGGCTCATCCCCTCCCATGCCTCTGCCAAGCAGCTCTGACCCCAGGAGCCCCAGCAGGTGCAGGCAGTGGGCAGGGCAGGGAGGGCAGTAGCAGGAGAGAGGTCTTGAATCCTGATTCCACCTATCTGGTAGGCTCCAGCTGGTGCTGGCGGAGATGGTGGCCACAGAGCGGGATTATGTCCGTGCTCTTGAGTACACCATGGAGAACTACTTCCCGGAGCTGGATCGCCCCGATGTGCCCCAGGGCCTCCGTGGCCAGCGTGCCCACCTCTTTGGCAACCTGGAGAAGCTGCGGGACTTCCACTGTCATTTCTTCCTACGTGAGCTGGAGGCCTGTACCCAGCACCCATCCCGAGTAGCCTATGCCTTCCTGCGCCACGTAAGCCTCCCACAGGCCACATGGCCCTAAGCTGATTCTCTCACACTCAACAGAGAGCTCCTGGGTGCATGCTTGGTGCCAGGCTCTGTGCTGGGTACAGCTGTGAGCAAGGCCCACAGGGTCTCTGCCCCTTTGGATGCTGGTATTATAGTAGAAGAAACATAAAAGTAAAAAAGGGAATTCCAGATTATAGTTGGGGCCAGGAAGAAAATAATCAGGATTGATGATTGTGAATTAGTGGTGGGACAGGAGTGGGGCAGTTGGAGGCTTCTTAAAGAACTGGTGTTTAAGCTGGGGCCTGAGGGAGAGGCTAGAGTCGGAGTGTTCCATCCAAAGGAAAGATCAAGTTTAAAGGAAGAGACTGGTCAAAGCACTGAGTGTAGTGAGCAAGAGAAGGGGTAGTCCAAGGTGAGGGGTCCCAGAGTGGTGTTCCCAGAGCAGTGGGGTGAGCAGAGGCCCTGTGGGCAAGCCCCATTCTGCACAGTGCCTGTTCTTGCCAGGTTACCCCTCAGTCAAAGCCAGGCAGATTGGTTAAGGGGAGACTTCCCTGGGAGCTGTTTGTTGGCATTTTGGTTCTCTCAAGCTGAGGGCATCTGGCCCATGGGGGCCAGTCTTTGGAAGCTGGCCCCCTTGCACCCAGGCTGAGCTGTGTGTCCTCACAGAGGGTGCAGTTTGGGATGTATGCGCTCTACAGCAAGAATAAGCCTCGCTCCGATGCCCTGATGACCAGCTTCGGTCACGCCTTCTTCCAGGTAGATGAGCCTGAGATTGTAGGGGAGGAGGGGATGGAGGAAGCACCCCAAAGCCACCTGATGGTCTTCCATGCACCTGGTAGGACAAGCAGCAAATGCTGGGGGACCACTTGGACTTGGCCTCCTATCTGCTGAAGCCCATCCAGCGCATGAGCAAGTATGCGCTGCTGCTACAGGAGCTGGCACGGGCCTGCGGGGGCGCCGTGCAGGAGCTGAATGCCCTGAGGGCCGCCCAGAGCCTCGTGCGCTTCCAGCTGCGACATGGCAATGACCTGCTGGCCATGGACGCCATTCAGGGCTGTGATGTGAGCCATGCCAGGCCACGTGGGCAGGTGCAGTGGGTGTGAAGGGGAGGGGGTGGCAGAAATCGGGCACTCACTGGGCCCCACCTTGGCAGGTTAACCTCAAGGAACAGGGGCAGCTGGTGCGACAGGATGAGTTCATGGTGCGCACTGGGCGCTGTAAGTCCTTGCGCCGCGTTTTTCTCTTTGAGGAGCTGCTCCTCTTCAGCAAGCCTCGCCGGGGACCCACAGGCACTGACACATTTGCCTATAAGCGTTCCTTCAAGGTAGGACCCCCCCGACCCCTCCCATGCTCCCGGCCCCCTTTTCCCTCAGTGCCTCACCAAGCCCCTCTCCTGGCCGTGCAGATGGCAGACCTGGGCCTCACTGAGTGCTGTGGGGAGAGCAACCTACGGTTTGAAATCTGGTTCCGTCGTCGCAAGGCCAGGGACACCTTTGTGCTGCAGGCTGCCAGCTTGGCCACCAAGCAGGCTTGGACAGCTGACATTTCTCACCTGCTCTGGAGGCAGGCCATCCACAACAAGGGTGTGTCCCTGCCCCCTACTTCAATAAAAGGTCCCCTCTCTGGACAGCTTACAGTGTCCCACAGGGGCCCAGGGAGGGCCTAGGGGCCTTGGAAATGCTTGGGACCAGGGAGGTCCAGCAGTAGCAGCCAGTGTAGGGGAAAGAATTTCAAAGTCGGGCAGTCCTGCCCTCACTGTCCCTGACTATGGGACACAGTATTAATCACTCTGAGTATCAGAGGCCTTATCTTTAAAAGGGTAATTTTGACTCCTGCCCCCAGGATTGTTGGGAGGAGAATATGGCACCAAGAAAGGCTCTGTGCACAGGATGGCTAATCTGCTGGATATGGATGTACAGGAAGGCCTTACTCAAGGCCTCCCTTACTCAAGGGAGTGGGTAGACAGAGGCCCAAGGGCAAGGGTGATGTCCAGAGAGGCCCCACCTATGCCCACTCTCCACCCAGAGGTGCGCATGGCTGAAATGGTGTCCATGGGTGTGGGGAACAAGGCCTTCCGGGACATCGCCCCCAGCAAGGAAGCTATCAGCGACCGTACAGTCAACTACGTCCTGAAGTGCCGAGGTACCAGGCAGGCTGGCGGGGGTGTGGGGGAGGAAGGCTGCATGGAAGGCAACGTGGACCTTTGTCAGCCCTTGCCTGTGCTCCCTTCAGGACGCTGGCCCAGGTAGGCTCTGGCCTGTCCCAACCTGACCTTCTCTCTTATGCAGAAGTTCGCTCTCGGGCCTCTATTGCTGTGGCCCCGTTTGACTGTGACAGCCCCTACCTGGGGGCCTTGAGTTCCCTTCCTGGAGACCCTGCCTCTTGCTCTGTACTGGGATCCCTCAACCTGCACCTGTACAGAGACCCGGCTCTTCAGGGACTCCGGTGGCCCCTGTATCCTACCAGCTTCCCAGAGGAAGCCGCCCTGGAGGGTGAAGTGGAGCTGGGCAGTCAGCTGTCTTTGAGTAGGTCTGGGCTTAGCCAGAGGCAGGATGGTATCACTTAGGGTCTGGCCCTCCTGTGCTGACAGCTTACCTTCCTCCTCCCTAGCTCCTGAGGACTCAGAGGTCTCATCCCAGTGCCCATCAGCCAGTGGATCCAGTGGGTCTGACAGCAGCTGTGTGTCAGGGCAGGCCCTGGGCAGGGGTCTTGAGGACTTGTCATGTGTGAGTACCATTTTGTCCTGTATCTACGAGCCCCAGCCCACACCTATGGCTACCTTTCCTTTAGGCAGAATTGGGGGTGGGTGGGTGGGTTAGGGGTTTACCCCAGAAATCCCTCCTGGATCCCAAGTTGAGGAAACAGGCAGTCATGCCTAGCTTGTCAACCACAGGTCTGAGCCCGGGCTGGAAGGCAGGCAGTGGATCCAGCAGCTTTTGCCCAAGAAACATCACCTCTCTCAGGATCTGCTATGACCAGAGTATGGCTGCCACCTGGGCCACCTCCAGCCCACATGCACTGCCCTGTTGACTACTCTTTCTGATGTCTGTGCCCACTGGCAGACTGGCAGGGACCTCTCCTAGGGAACCTGGCTGCAAAGCCTGATTGACTACCCTGATCCTAAGCTTCTGGCCCCATGTCCCCTTCTATTCCCTCTGCAGTTCCCACCCCAGTTATGGGTTAGGATTAGGCTAGAGCAGAGTGTGGGTGTTTCCCTGCTCTAGGCTGGTGGGGCACCAAGTGGCTCTGGGCAGCGACTGGGAACATAGATGGGTTCCCAAGAGTTGCTTCCCAACCCCTGGTCTCAAAGCCAACCTTCTCAAACTTAGGGGCAAACCCATGGCTATTGTACCCTTAACTCTTGAGTGCCCTGGCTGCCCAGGCCCAGCTCTTCTTTCCTGGGTCAGTTTGGTTATACTGACTCAACATCTTTTATTAATAGCTTTCAATTATATCTGTTAATCTAAAATTATTTCACTGGTTGTTAGGTCTTCGGTGTCTCAAAGAGAGAGTCCAGGCCCTTGACTCATAAATTACTCTTTATTTATAATAAAAAAGACTGACACAACCTCAGATGGGGACACACATTCTTAAAATGAGCCTTGGCAGGTGGGGGTATGTGAAGGCATCATTTCTGGTCCCCCTACCCCTCTTGTAAGTACTTTCCCAGGATAGAATAAGAGACAGACCTAGACAGGCCCCTCTGGATGAGCAGGTCCACGCAGCGACCATATTTCCTGGCGAAAGGCAGTGTGAGCTAGAAGGAAAGGCTCGTCTTATCCCCTACTTCTTGGCTGGTTGCCTACCCTAGCTCTGTGGGGGGGGGGGGTGAGGGGGGGGTCCTCCCATATGGGAGCGGGGGCAGGGATAGGGCAAGTCCTGTTGGTGGGGGCCTTTGATGCTCTCGGGCTTAGTTCCGCCCAAAGGCCTCTCACAAGGCTCTGGCTAGGAGCCGCTACCAGGATGACCAGAGGGTCAAAAATGTATGTTTCGGGCCACTGGTTTTCCATATTTTAGCTGTAGATGCTAACTTCACTGTCCCAATCCATAGACCAGCCAGAGGCCTAATAGTAACTGGGAACCAGTATGTTTAGGGTGAAAAGTATTATAATAATATACTTGATTACAGAAATACCTAATTAAGGAGAAATTAACTAAATCTTTCTCACCGACAATGTTAAAACTTTAAAATTATTTGAAGGAATCAAAAAACAAAAACTGGGTCATTCCTTTGACCTTATTGAACATTTTTTGGTAAAGAATGTTTTAAAAGCAGCTTATATGTGCAAGAAATGTACGAAAGTGATGATATAGTGAAGTAGGTGAAATTGGTATCACCCACCAAAAAGGTCTGACTCCTAAAATAGTTTCTCTGACTTCAGCATCCCAGAAACTTGGGCTCATATGATGTGCTTGCCAAGCATGGCCAGGCGTATTAGTAATGAAGGCAAAATTGGTATCATTGGAGGAAATCTACAAAAACCAGTGGCCCGAATACTGCTTTTTGATCACTCTGGACTGGTTAATTTCAGGCATTATTTCTCCCTCCTTGAGACCAGGGACCAGAGGTTAGCTGCCTGCCTTGCCTTCTGGGCAGTGCTGGCCTGGCCCTCATGCAGCAAGACAGTGTCCATTTGAGGTGTCCACAGGGTCAGCATTCCCAGTGGGGTACAGGTGGCCCTCACCTCCACCCAGCTGTACAGGCGTTCCTGGGTATGCCGGTCATCCTTGAAGCCGGTGATGGCCAGCAAATCCACCACAAACTGCTCGGGACTGATGTGCAGGGTCTGCCAGAAGAGCCCCTGGTCAGGCAGGGCTGGAGGCAGCTACCCGGCACACATTTGCTCCCTGCCTTTCAGAGAAGGATGCAGAACAGGGCTTCCCTTGATCTGTAGTAGCTACAGGGATTGGGGGCCACTGTCATGCCAAACTACCTCTTGGTCAAGGCTTGGTTCAGATGACACTGCCCTGTCTTCCTGTTCGTGCACTTCTTGCCACCCTTGTGCCCCTGACCAATCCCCTTAACTTGCTTCCCTTTGCCTGGCACCACTTATTGTGGGGAAAGGGGGACAGACAGGGGGAGAAGAAACAAGGTCTGGGGCCTGGCAAACATACCCACAGCCGGTTGGTCAGGGAGACCACCTTGGCTGTCATGGCTTTGGGGTCCTTTTGCCTGATGGAATCCAGGACGATGTCAGTCAGGAAGCGGTGACATTTTTGTGCATAAAACATCTCTTCCCAGGATAGAGAGAAACTCAGGAAAGTCACCTCTGTGGAGGAGAGAGTGGATGTGGCCACACCTGCCTGCGGGTAAGGCCTTAGAGCCCGCCTGGAGGAAGGGGAGAAGTGTAGGGCTCCTGAGGGAGACTGTTTTCCTGAAGTACCTGGGTAGGGGCTCAGGAATCTCCACGAGGAAGCACAGGGCCAGGTATGGCTTGAGTCTCTCACCTCTGGGCTGGGGGCTGGCTGTAGTTGGTGTATGCCTGAGGTTGTCCATCTGTGTGGTGTAGATGATGCTGTCCTCAAAGAACATGCAGGAGCCATCGCTGCCCACCACAGGGGGATGGGTCACTTTGAGGATGACCCCTGCATTATCCACCTCACTGGCCTCAGGCAGAGGCTGCTCAGGGCCAGGGCTTTCTGTGAAAACAACATGGGGTGGGGGTCCTCCTTAAGCCACTTTGGAGCCCAAGCAGGGAGGGGGTCTCTGGTGACACAGCAGCACAGTCAGTCACCCCAGCCTTCTAGCAGCTTCTGCCTCCACCTTCTCAGAAGTGGCACCCTCTGCTCTCAGGGGCCTGTCCTGGCTCTCCTCTCTCCATTGTTGTGGAAGCATTACAAGCCCAATCCTACATTTCAGAACTCCAAGGAACTCTCCAAATTCCTCATGAACTAAGGCTGGTATTAACTAGAGTTAATAATACCCCACCTGGGGGACTGGAAATCATTGGAGAGCTGTAAAATGAGAGAAGCTTTTTGGGTGAGCTTTTGATACATGTCCACTCTGAAGAGTACATCTGACAGGCCAACTCAGGCCTCACAGGCAGGGCTCAAGAAGGTACCTCCAAGAAGGGCCCTAAGCCTTTAAAAGAGAAAGCAACAGAATACTGTAGAAAGACTTTGAGGGAGCAGAGAAAACAGCCCAACATGGCAGTTCTCAGCATACTCCCCTGGGTTGTCTCCACTCTGCCCCACCACACATAACACGCCTCTCTTCCTCCTGTCCGTTCCACCTCAGTAATCACCCACCCTCCTGCAGTCACACAAGCCAGAAATCTGGCCTCTCTCTTGCTGGATCCTTCCCTACTTCCTCTCCCAACTTCCTAGCCTGTTTGATCTAGAATGACCTTACGCTTCTAACACTCCTGTGTCTGCTGCTACATTTCCTCTACTCCTGAACCAACCTCTCTGAATGCACACCTGACTCCTTGCTCCCTTGTTTAAAATTCTTCAGTGGCTGCCCACACCCCATAGGATCAGAACAAAGTACTAGGTCCCGATCCTGGCCCACAAGACCTGTCCTGATTAATTATGTCTTTAGCCCTATTTCCCATCACTTCCCCACATGAAACTTGGCCTCCATAGCTAGACCAAAGACCCGTGTTTCTACAAGCACCTGAGACTTCTCTTTCCTTCCCCTGTGCACTTCCCAGCCCCCAGCCTTCTTTATGCTCCTGTTATTTCACAGACACCCTCTTCCCCTATGCTTCATGCAGACTCAGCCCCACAAGCCATGCCAGTGTGCTGGTCATCTCTGTCTGCTGCTTGGCAGAGCTGGCGTCAGTGAATACAGGGTTCTAGTCCCCCTTTGTCACTAATTCACTCTGTGGTCTTGGCCAGGGTTTGCCCTCTCTGTTGTTAAATGAGACGTAGGTCTGTTGTTAAATGAGACTTCGGACTCACCTTTCTCTCTTGGCTTCTGCTTGCCCCAATCCTTTAGCGTAACAGCTCTTTTCACAGGGAAGTATGGCTTAAAGATTGGCTCTGGCCCCTTGTCTTTGGCTCCAGCTCCAGCCCCTGCCTGTGGGCCCAGGTCCTTCTCTGAGCCTGTGGAATGGCCTTTCCAGGAAGCTGAGGTGCTGGGCTGGGAAGGAGCCTCACTTCCTGAAGGGAGCTGCAGGGTAGCCTCCTCCATGGAGCTGCTCCGGGGGACTGGCAGTGGCTGGAATTCCCACTGTTTGCAATTGACCATGTCCCATTCCCTCACCAGGGAGATGAGTTTTTGCATGGGGGTGACAGGAGGGTCTTTGGTTTCAGGTTTCTGTGTGAGGTTGACTGTGGTGCATTTCTTCTTGGGAGGACTCTCAGGGTGGGCCCCCCAGTATCTGGGGTTGGCACATAGGCCAGGACAGTGAGAGTATGTGCTGGGATTGCCTGCTCTCTTGGCACCTCGGCACAGAGACGCCTGCATTGTCCGGGAGAACTGCTCAGACTCCTCTGTCTGGCTGGATCTGGCCAGGCTCCCTTTGGCCTTGTTCCATGGAGTCCTGTCATTGCAGTCTTGGAAGTCCACGGGCATGCAGGCTGTGGTCTGGGGAAGGAGGACACAGCAGCTCTGGGAATGTTGTGCTTCCACACTGAAGCTTCACCTGAGAGTAATAATCTGGGCCTCCAAGACTTCACTTGCTCACCCAGATCAATCCTATCCTCCACACAGGTCAGCCATTTGAGCTTTGCTCAGCCTGAGTGGGGGTGGTGCCAGCCCAGGGGCCTCTCATATTCCAAAGGGACATACCATCAGCATCCTAGGCCACAAGTGACCAACACTTCCCTGTGCTCCCTTCAATGTTCAGACATAGTTACCACGCTAGGAATCCATGTAGGCCCTGCTCTTTAATTTTGCCATGCCCCTCAGTAGCAGAGCCTACCCCTGAACCCTGTGATAGCACTCTCAAGACAACAACAAACCAAAGAAGGCCGGGGCTTACTTCCTTGGCATCTCTACTGAAGTCCACCAGTGACCCTGGCCCTTCTGTCACCACATGCAGCCTCCTGATGGGAAAAGCTTCTTCATTTTCAGATTCTTTCTCCTGGGTCCATGACCTGTAGTCTCCAAGAGGGAGTCAGTGAGCAGAAGCTTCTACTAATTCATTGACCAGTTGGTCAGGTCTGCCCTTTGGCTAGTTAAGTCTAAACAGTGGCAGAGAAGGGCTCTTAAAAGGTTTCACTTAGGTCATTAACCAATCCTGGGCCTGCTCCACCCCCTTAGCCCTAAGAAGAACAGGGAGGTGGGACTGAGGACAGGATTCTCAAGAGGACTATAAAGGTCCAAACTCCACAGCATGGTGTCTAGAGCAAAGTTTCCTTACTTGTATGCCTCACATTGGGCAAGAGCTTCTGAGAGGGATGGGATGTGGTATTCCTCTACCTCCTGGCAGAATAGGGGCCACTCCCTGCAGATGACAAGACATCATCAGCCTGGGCAGCCGCAGTGGGAGCATGGGTAGAGGCATAGCCTTTGGAGCTGCTGCCTTGAACAGCAGTTCACATATTGGAAGTAATATAATCTCCTCCCTGAAGGCTACAAGTCAAGATTTTTTCATTGCAGAAGGAAGGGGTTTCATCACATGATTTCCTTCCATTTGTCACTTACTTAAATTCAGATGGTAAAAACAGTTTTCCAAGTCTCAGGAAGTTGAGAATGTGTCGGAACATTTGGCCATCCCCGTGGATCAGCAGGGTCTGCCCGTAAGTGATCCAGTACACTCTTTGAGGGTTGGATAGAAGTTCTGGATACTGTAAGGGGTTGTACACCAGACTCTGTTAATCTGTTAGTTAAAGGGCTGGGTCTTTAGTTAAGGGGCAGGTCAGTCTTCTCTTACTTCATTTTCCCAATCATTCTAGAACATAGGCTTTGGGATTTCCATCTCCCTGTCTTATTAGCCACAGGGAGCCATAGTGGGGAGCAGAGCATCCAGGGACAAGAACATCCCTGCTTTGTGTTTTGCTAGCTTCTAGACTAGACCACCCTGTCAAGGCATTTGTAACCCCAACCTGTGTCTTCCTTGGCCCAGACCCCTCAGACTGGTCTCCTCCTGACCAAAACTCTTGAGAGCCTTCCTAGTGTGCTGCTCATACATTAAGAGCACTTTGGGCCATGGAGCAGGGGGAAGGTCTTACTCTAAGCAGGGGCTAGGCGCTATGTGAGGGTCAGGTGACAAGTTTCTAAAGCTGTTCAGCCACAGAAGCCAAAAGGAAAAGAGGGCAGCCTGGGGCCAGCATACCTTCAGCAAGGTCTGCAGAGTGGTTGCATACCAGTGGCTTCCAACGTAAACTTTGATGATCTGTTGGGGGGAATACACAGTGATTTCTGCCGTCCACTCCTCATCTAAGGAAACCAATGAGAAGGAACATATCACATGACCAGAAGGGAAATTAGGTGGGGCATTTTGATTAATAACACATGTTAAGACTCAATATCTTCATCAGTCATGTTGTGTTGCCTCCTCTGAGAAGCAGCAGGAATCTCTGAAACCAACCTTCTAACTCAGGCCTTCCTTGCAGCTCACCAGCTCACTTTCCTGGGTGGTGAGGTGGGTTCCAAATGGCAGCTTGGAGGGTCAGCTGGTGACTCGGGCTGGGAAGGGTGAGCCCTCTAAAATCTCAACCCGAGGAATACTGATGCTATCCCCCCTGACCCACCTCTCTCAAGAAAGCTGGACTGGTGTTCCCGTCCACCTGCAGTGCCAATTGCCTCTGGTTTCTGGCTGGCTGTGTCCTGGGTGTATGACTCTTTGTGTGGTGAGGAGTCCCTCTGCATGTTTGTGCTTATGTTTTGGCAAATGTCACATTGCCAGCTCTCATCAAATCAGTGTTGCTGCTATAGAGACCAAGCCTGTAGGCCTGTCTGGAGAATGGGGCTTTATTTTGAGAAGATGAACCCATGACCCTTTTCCTGGAGGAGACCAGACTTAGGCTTTGTTCTGATATTTGGGACCTAGTTTCTAATGAGCTTTGTAACGAGTAAAGGGTATATAACTAGGTTATATACTCAAGAGGTAAGAGGTGTATCATTAGATTGTGAACTCCATGAAGACAAGGACTGGGTCCGTTTTGTACACTTCTATGCAACTAGTGTCTACTTCTTTGTGGTATATGGTAGGTGCTCAATAAATGTTGATTATTACTGAATGATAGAATACAGTGGAAACTTGATCTAACAACTTGTTAATAGGAGGTTATAGGGCAGCTGGTGAAGACAACACTTATTTTGGACTCATTCAAACTCTAGTTCAATCACTATCCCACCATGTAATTTGAGCAAGTCACCTCCCTGAGCCTCTGCTTCATCTGTTAAATGGACCCAGGGATTGTTCCTCCCTGGATGGCTGTGAGGATCAAATGAGCACAGCATGTCAGCTCTCAGAGCCAGAGCAGTCATACCTTGGAGACCCATGTGGCCCCATACTGAGGTCAGGCCCAGTGTGTACCACTCAAGGGGTACTCATGGGCTTGAGGTGAGGAGGGGTACCTTAACATGAAAGTTTCCCTCTAGGAAAACCTACAAATGTTGGCTTTCCTATCCTCTTCCATCTACAGATCCTAGGGCTGGCCAGCCTTGACTTTCCTTTATGATGCCCAAGCCCTCCTCTGATGCTAAATTCAAATAAAGAAGCTTTCTCATTTACTGAGCATATCCACAGGTGCCAGAGTCCTCGGCTCCAGATGAGTCTTCAGGGCCACTTTCATTGGCTCATAGGTGATGTCCCTCTTGTCCAGGAAGGCACAGAGCTCGTACACCTCAGAAATAGTCTCAGTCAGGGGCAGCCGACAAGTCCCCAACCAGTTCCTGCCCAGAGGAAAGGTCTGTTAGAACCTCAGCACCGTACCCCAAGGGAGTCTAGCCTGTCAACTTTTCACGTCTAGAATGCCTTGCCCCTACCACTGGCTCAAACCTGTGGTCACTACTTCACTTCCTGCTTTAACCAGAAATCTGGTGGTCTCGTGGGAGGCTGAACTTGGACACACAGGCTTCACCATGTTGGAGCTGAGCGTGACCTACCTCAGCAAAGCCCTCTAAATCAACTAACTGTAAGCTTCTAGGCTATATCTAAGATTCTGGAAGCCAGGCCAGGGCCCAGCCACTCCCATCCTACCCCGATAAGTATCTGCCCATGACATCTCAGTCAATATATGGCAGCCTACCATGGTCTTAGGAGATTACTAATAGTCTGTGTGCCTAGGAAAGAGGCTGGGGGTCTGAACATCAACCCCCTGCCACCAAAGGCACTTGTCTTTGCCCTCTGTGACATCAGGGATGGAACATCTCTGGGAGATAAGCATGGTGTGGGCCACAAAGACCCCAAACGCCCAGGGTTGGCTGACCTTCCTAAGGGCTCCACAGCCTAGGGGAAAACCCACTTCTATGTCTAGTTTTGGTATCAATATATTTTGTGACCCTAAGAGAGTTGTTTCACTCTGAACATCAGTTTACCTTTCTATAAAACAGGATTAGAATCCATGGTCCTGCACTGATGGGGGCATTCAAGAACTCATCCCCCAAGGCAAAGGCCAGGTATCACCTCCTTTGGAAAGCCCACCTTGCTTTGCTTCTGGAGCTCACCCCTAGTTCTGGCCTTTCTGTGTCTCCAGCAAGACTCCCAAAGGTTGTGGGGCAGGGGGAGGACCTTCGTAGAAAGGTCTGCATGGCAGGGGAATTATCCAGCACTCTGAGGGTTGTGACTATGGCCTGGTCATCTCAGACCTAGAACAAGGCCAGAAACAGCGATGGATTGCAGAAAACAGCGGTCTGAAACCATCTGAAGCCTTTGAAACCCTGAGAACACTTATACTTGGCACCAGTCCTCTCCTCTAAGGCCTGGGTTTAGTGGTGGTGGTGGGTGTAGCTAAAATGATGGCTTTGCCCCCAAGGACACGACTTCCCTCTGGCTCATGGCCAGGGCCCCAGGTTGGTTCCTGAGGAAAGGCAGAGACCAGCCGGAGTGGAGCCAGGCTGCTCTCTGAGGAGGGCCTTACTTGACATGCTGAAAGAGGACCCCGTTCCCCGTGATGTACAGTCTGCTGCCATCCAGCGTGCTCTCGATGCGGAGCTGTCCCAATGCGGAGTCTGGGTACTTGACAAGCAGACCCAGGGCCATCATGTACAACGGCTTCACAGACTCCAGGCCTGCTGCACGGCCCCCCTTCCCAGGGCTTGGGGGAGGACAAGAGGTCCGGGAACAGCCACCTGTGCCGGTGAGAATGGGATGACTCCTAGACCCTCATGGTCACAACTCTATTAGAAGCTTTGGGACTTGCTTCCTACTGCTGCCTTGAATTAGTACCAAAGAAGCTTAGAGGGAGCTTATTTCCTTGCACAGCCAAATCTGGATCCTCTCAAAATCAGTATAATTTTGTGAATACTTAGTTCGGTTTAGAGGTCAAAGTTATTTGTTGGGAGGTAGTGGTTGGGGGGGGATTAATTTGCTGTATCATTAACATTTGATTTTCAGAAATTTCAGTAGAGCAGCCGTTTGGCCCCAGCCTCTTCAGGAATCTCCCTTTAGTCCCAAGCTCTGCTCTGACCATCTGTGGGGAAGGATTGGCAACCATAGCACAGAACCTGATGTGCATCACAGCCCCCTCAGGTTCACAGCCCCTATCACTCCTGGGGACTTTCCCCGGAGGCACACTATGTGGTGTTAGTTTCAGATTGGGTATTTGGGCTCAGATTGGATTTTGCAGGCTCATGGGCAGGTCCTTGTTCCACTGCAGTGGGCACAAGGCACAATCTATAGGACCCTATCCCAGTGACAACAGTGGGCCAGCAGGCAAGCTGCTTGGTGATTTTCATGGATCATTTTCAATCTTCTGAGCAACCCTCCAGGAGGGGTCATACCATCCTTATATCACAGATGAGGAAACCATCCTGAGAGGCTAATAAAGTACCTTGCCCCAAAACGCAAAGCTAGGCAGGGCAGAGCTGGGATTTGAGGGCAGCTTTGCCCCCCTCCAAGGCTGTTGGAGCTGTTTCCCTTAGTTATGTGCTTTATAAAAGGCAAAAACCATGCTTTGTATTTGAGGGCTGCTGCATGGTTTATAGAGCCTGACTGCAAACATGCTTTCCCTCCAACTTCTCACGGTTCTGGTGGAGCAGGCACTGCTGTACTCATCTCTCAGTGACCCACATCCTCTGAGAAATAGAAGCCCCCGAAGGAGGGATTTGAACTCACCCCCCCTAAGAGGATTGTTAAGACCCTGGAACAGGCTCCCGAGACCTGCTGCAAGATGCCGCTACTTGCAGGTAGGATAGAACTCCCATTTGGCCTGGGGATGAAGCCGGGAGAGCTGGGCCTAAACACGGGGAAAGACCTTATTCCCGTGGGTAAATGGTGATCCACAGGCCAGATTCCACATGTGCAAGACAGTTCTCTACATTCTCACGCCAGCTGAGGCCACACTGGGGTAGCTAGTTCCCAGCAACTTGCACAGTAACTTCCATAGATGTATAGGATTTGGGAGATGGGATAGTGAAAGGCAAATAAAACACGTGAGGAAGAAACTAGAAAGAGGCAGGATGGGGAGCAGGAAAGCCTGGATTGGACCTGGGTCAGGAAGTGTCAGAAGCAGGCAGACAGGTGCAGCAGCCAGAGGTTGGGAAGGAGGGAAACAAGGGAATCTGGGGGTGGGTGAGATAACTGAAGCACTAGTGGCAAATCTGCCTGAGAGTCTCCCATGTTCTCCAGCTGTGCCTGAAAGAGGAAGGATGGCAGTGGCCGTCAGGTGCTGCAAGTTCCCAGGTGCTCACCACTTCCACAAGTAGGGCAGACCCTCTGTACCCCTAGGAAGCTTGCCCTTGGGCCCAACCTCCTTCCCTAGGACATTCAGGCCTGGTTCCCCCCCACTCCCAGGCTAGGCTGAGCTACCTACAGCCCAGCGGGAAGGCTGAGCAGACACAGGGCCCCCAAGGTTTCAGGCTGAAATTGCTCTTCTCGTATTCTAAGTCAGCCAAAACACCCACCTCTCTCACCACTGCCCAAAGCCCAAAGTGGTTGTGGGAGGGAGGGAGACATTTGTTCTTGGCTTTCCCAGCTCAAGTCTGAACTGCCCCAGAATGTCAAGGGGAGGGCAAGGTTCCCCTGGTGACAACATACCCATGTTCATCCGGTACAACCTCACAGCTTCAGTGAGCTCGGGGATTTCCAAAATTTCCACTTCTGCTTCTAACACATCTATGTTGGAGAAATTATCTGGTAGTAAAATCTTCTGTGAGCGTAGAAAATTTACTTGAAAAGCAAAGGGAAACAAAACGGTTAAGGAGGTTATTTCTGATTCAACAGTGGGTCCAGGTTTTGGCAAGTTTGTGGTACTGCAACATATCTTAGGCTCTCCTTGTTCTGAAACAATTTCTAAACATACCTGGTTAGATTAGCTTTGAGTCTGTGGTTTCAAGGTGAAAGACCCCAAATTACTTTGTTTTCCTGTGTTTGAGTCCATAGATGTTGCCTCCCTTGGCCTGGCCTGGGGCTTCCAGGCCAGGCCCTCCTGGTGAACATATTGGCCTTGAGACTTACCCTGTGAGTCTTGACCCAAGAGCAGGTCATTCCAAAAGAGGGAGTTGTCTTGACGCTTACAGAGGAAGGGCCTAGCTGAGCTGGGCTGGCAGGTGGCACTTGCAGTTTGTCCCTGCCTGGATTGCAATGTGGGAGGCAGAGATGGAGCCAATGCTAATGTCCTGTGTGAATCAACTTAGAGATTCAGAAGTACATCAAGACAACTTTCCAAGTGACTGTAAGGAATGGCCGGGGTTCCAGGCATTTGGGCCCCCGTACAACTTGGGTGTTTCCTGCCCTATTCATCTAGGCAGCAACAGATCTTGGAATCAAAGAGCTCACTCAGGGGTGCCTGGGTGGCTCAGTGGGTTAAAGCCTCTGCTTTCGGCTCAGGTCATGATCTCAGGGTCCTGGGATCGAGGCCCGCATCGGGCTCTCTGCTCAGCAGGGAGCCTGCGTCCCCCTCTCTCTCTGCCTGCCTCTCTGCCTCCTTGTGATCTCTCTCCCTCTGTGAAATAAATAAAATCTTTAAAAAAAAAAAAAAAAGAGCTCACTCAGTTCATACCCTGACCAGAATGTGTCCTAGGGTGGTGGGGGGAAGGAGGTTCTCTCTGTCCAAGGTTGAAGATCTCCCTCCTTAGGCCACTAGCTCAAGGAGACAGTTTTACAATGATTTTGAGGAACCTTTCACCATATGCCCTCCTTCTTTTTTGTTCTGGATTTAGTGGATATAAGGGCAGGTAGGGACCATTCTTTGAAACAAAGGAATTTCCTCATCTTATGGTGAGAGGGACTGAGGCTGGGAACCCACCAGGTAGACACATAAAAGCACGCTAGACAGCTGACTTTTGAGCCCAGCTCAGGGCCTTGCTCTTCACATCAACTCCTGTGGCACCTGATCACTACAGGCAGCTTCCAGTGCCCCCTCTACACCCAGGCCATCCCCAAATGAACAGCGAATAAAATAGTCCTGAGGTTCATGGGAGTCTAATGCTGGGAATCTGCTTGCCTTCCAGAAGGCTCTGTCATGCCTCCACCACCTCAGCCCAAGGAAGCTCCTGAGGCCCTAAGCACCAAGCTGAGCCCCCATGGGCTGTGGAATAGGGAAGAGTGGTTAGGCCCTATCATCCCCCCACCCCCAGGATAGAGCAATCACCAATGAAGCGGAACTCGCTGCACTCGCACTCGATTAGGGCCACAGTCTCAGCCAGCCACAGCAGATTGTCTTCAGTCACCAGGCTTGGATACTTGGCCACTAGGTCTAGGGGCAGAAAACAGTAGTGCACTTCCTCTTCTGTGTCTAACAATGGTGTGTCCATGAGTCCCAAAGGTGCCTTATCATGTAGGCCTGGAAAAGAATATTCAGAGTGGCATCACCACCTCTCAGAGGCCAGGATTCTCACTGATCCCAGGGCCCTGGAGAAAGCTGGGGAGATCACCCCAGAGATGATTCCTGCCAGGTGCCTCCTTTCCCCATCCCCCTCTCTCTAGATGTAACCCTAATGCCAAACGCAGAAGTATGGTTGGGAAAAGGACACGGAAATCTGTTTTTTCTACAATGAAGAGCAGTAGGACATTTTGTAACAGTTTGGCTTTATACTCAAAGTCATTAAATTCATACTTGTTACCTATCTGGGTTTTTCTAATCGATCAAACCAACCATTGTTACCCACAGACACAAAATAGATGCTTTTGACTCTCTTGGAAGCTCAAAACCCATCAATAATCATGAATGGCTGTATTGGTGTCTCAGGCCAATCTATACTGCAAGTCACCCATCAGACAGTGATCATTTGGGGACACTTCTTGTGTGGTAGTTAGAGGTGACTTGAAAGGTTGGTGGAGTTCTCAGACTACCAGGAAGGGGCAGAATACAGTCCAGCCTTGCCCAAGTGAAACCAGTATGTAGAGGAATAAACATGGAAAAGGATGTTTAGTTCCAGTGGGTAAGCAGCCTTGGAGAGGACATGTGCAGGGTACAAGATCAAAGAAGATGATGGAGAGGTAGAGAGATCATTCAAAACTAGTTCAGCAATCAGAGTACTCTCTGGAGGAAGCCACTCTGTTAGGGTGAGGAGAAGGGAAGCTGGTGCGGGCTATAGGAAGGGTCGGCCAGTAGGTATACCTGTGAAGGCGGGGCTTTTTATAGGAAATTCTGAGGGTTTGCTGATACACTTCCATGTTCGCCAGTAGTTCAGAGATGCTCTCTCAGCAACAGGTATGTCTGCAGGCCGTACACGCAGGTGGTGTTTCCCTTCCTTCAGATTATCTAGAGTCTGTTAGATACAGAAAATTACTGCCTTGAAAATTCTAAATTGTATAATTATCAGTTCTAGGGCAAAATACAGGAAAAAATAGCACATGACTCACTTTGGTAAAGTGTTTTGAAATAAATTTAGTCAATCACACAAAAATAGAAAAATTTAGTCTATAAGATGGTATGCTGATATTCAAAATTTCAATGATTATCTTCTGATTTTTGAAACACCCCTTTTAGGTTATAATTTTATGCTAATAGAAATTTATTTTACATAAAGCTAAAGAGTAATTTATATTTAATCATTAAAAACCGGAGATTTTCTACCATTTCCCCTCAACAAGTTGTATAATTGCTGTGATCTGCTTATTGTTTGTGTTCATCCTAATCCTGGAACCTGATCTAAGTAGGGAATTGGACATGGCACAGGGTACCACATTTTTCAAAGCACTTTCATACACATTTGCTCATTCCTGACACAACTCTGAGACAGATGTAGTAAATGTCTACATTCCCATTTTACTGATGAAGCAATTGAAGTTAAAGGATCTGTGACTTGCTCAAGCAGTCTTCCATGTCCAGAGCTTCTCCTCTTGAAGGAGCGAGCAGGTGACCAGGTGTGGGTACTTAAGCTGGAGCACGCCAGGTAGGCAGGGCTGAAGCTGAAAGCAGAAGATGGGCTGGTGCTACCCTTCACTCAAGGACCCATTCCCCCTGCAGAAAGTCCTGCAGATTATCAAAACAGCAATCCCATTTTTCCTGTCCCTACTCTAGAAGAAAATAGTATTTTCCCAAGAAATTTCTGGAAATAGCTAGAAACATAGTTTTTGAACAGCACCACATGACAACTTTTTTTTCTCTAAGAGCCTCAAAATCAACAAAACACCTTAGATTCAGTATGAAACTAATAAAAGAACCTGCTTCTAAGCTGAACTACACAAGTGAGGCTCCTGTGAAGCTGCTCATAGGAAGCCCGAGCTTTGAAAGTGCCCTCTGGTGGCCTTGGCTATAAACTGCACCCACATAACTGCTTAAGGTCTATAAAAGGAGGGGACTAGAAATGGGAGATTCTTCCTTATTTTGGGTGATTGGTGGACTTGTGGAAGGACTGGAAAAGGTCAGGGTCATGGGGAGTGCTTTCTGGGAGCACTGAGTAATGGGAGGGAGGAACAGTGTGTGTGTGAAACACCAGAAGAGAGTCATTCATTTGAGAAATGCTTGTGTATCACCAGGGCCACAGATACTGTGCCTGCACTCAAGGAGCTCTCAGCTTGGAGTAAAGCTGAAAAAAGACGAGAAAACCAACATTTTACATACACAGGGACTAAGAGCCAGCATCGTTTTTGAAGTTTCAGGAGCTCCAGGAACCCCAGAATTTCTTTGCACAGCGCTGGAAGGAAATGTAAGCTTTCTTGTCCCTCTTTGCTCAGCATTTCACACAACTTTAGCTTCTATGTCAAGCTCTCAGCTATCCTGAGGAGGGAAGTTGGTGAAAGATGGGTTTCTGTATGAGGGAGTTAGTTGGCCTCGGGCAAAGAGAAATAAAAATGAGGTGCCAGGAAGGTAACAGAGAAACTGGAACAGTTTCTGCATCAGTGGGTGAGCAGGATTACTGAATTAAAATGAGATGATAATGATGATGATGGTGGTAATAATAACAATAATAAATCATTATAATGTGGCAGTATTTGTACTAAGTGGAATAAAGAAAACAGTGCACAGGAGGGACAGGACAGGTAGGAGGATGGTAGGTAGAGATATATACTGAGCCACCTGCCTCTGTGCCTTGATTGCAGACTTAAGGTGTGTGGAGGTGCCTGGGTGGTGCTGTCAGTTAAGTGTTTGCCATCAGCTTGGATCATGATCTCGGGGTCCTGGGATCAAGCCCCATGTTCGGCTCTCTTCTCAGCAGGGAGTCGGCTTCTTGACTCTCCTTCTGAGCTCTCCCAATCTCTTTCTCTCTCTCTCAAATAAATAAAGAAATAAAATATTTTTTAAAAAAGTTCTGGAGGTTGAGGGAGTGAGGGAGATAAATCTAGAGTAGTAAACAAGAGCCAGAGAGTAAAGAGCTCTGTAAGCTGGGCTGAGGAGTTTGATATATCCCCTGTCAAAAGAAGACATTGAAGGATTTAAAGCAGGGACAGTGACTTGACTGATATTCACAGCATCTCCACCCAGTCAGCCAGCAAGCCCTAAGACTCCATTCCCTGCTCTCTGCTCCACCCTCTTCTTTCTTTCCCCTCTCCCAGTCCTGGTCCTCTCATCCCCAGGCCCTCTCCATACAGTGATCTTTCCAACATGCAAATGAGTCCAAACCACTCTCCATCTTAAAAAAAGTTCAGTGCTCCTCACTACTTATGGGACATCCAAATTCTCCTTGGCATTACATGCAAGGTCCTTCACAATCAATGGAGGCAGCAGGGTATACACAAGAAGCACAAGGGTCTTGAACTCAGACAGACTGGGCTTTGAATCTTGGTCACTTAAGAGCTGACATTTATTGCCCAGGCACTTTTTTTTAAGATTTTATTTTGAAATAATCTCTACACCCAATATGGGGCTCGAACTCAAAACCCCAGGAACAAAAGTTGCACGTTCTACTGACTGAGCCAGCTAGACACTGCAACCCAGGCATTTTTAAACTTAATCCTCCTAATGTCCTGCCTCCCCTACATACCAAGTAGGCTTTACTATTATCACTCCCTTTTAGCAAATGGGAAACAAGACCCAAGAAGGGAACAAGTACTCAGTGCCCCAAATAAGTGGAGATGCTAGGAATGGAACCCAGAATTCTAGAGTCCATGCTCTTAACCATTGCTTTTAACAAGTTGCCTCCCATCTGTCAATTAACCTCTAGAAGCCTCAGGCTTCTCACATGCAAAGTGGAGATAGGAAAATCTGGAAGGTGTTGTAAGGATTAAAGGAAATAATATAAATGTTAATTTCCTTCCTCTTAGTGGTCAGATCCCAAACTACCTTTCCAGCTTCATCTCCTACCATTCTTTCTGTCTGCATCCCATCATCAGTAACACTCAACTCCATAAAACTCCAAAGACACTGTAATGCCTCCTCAACTTTGTGTATGCAATTTCCTCTTCCCAGAACACTTCTCTCCTCCCTTCTCTGTCTGAAAAGCCTGGAGCCTCCCCTAGCTAGCACTGATCATTCTCTTTTGCTCCCACAGACCCCTCCAAACTTCTCTTTCTGGGTCTCTAGCTTGGTTTCAGGCCTGTCCTTTCAGGCATTTGGGGGGAAGGACTGGCTTAATGCATCCCCAGCTTCTAGTCTAGAAACTAATGTGTAGTAAATGCTCAGAATTGCTGTGTTAAATGAAAGAATACATGTAAATGGAGAGATAGAAAACTGAGTCCTCTGGAAAGAAGAGCAAAATGAAACGTGAGGGAGCCCAAAATGAGCTGGCAGAGAAGCAGACTTCATCACAAAACCTGAGAAAGATGCTGAGGAAAAGCCAACACAGGATTACAATGAGCAGAGTCCAGAGCGTTCAGAGGGTAGTGAATGCAGTTGATTCCAACTTGGAACCTTGGGAGTAGTAGTAGTAGTAGTAGTCCAGAGGGAAGATCTAAGCAGGAGAGAGACAAGGATATGAAGGAGGAGAGGGAGACAGGATGACAAGACAAAAGATCTCAACTTGGGGCTGATTGGTGATGGATCAAAAGATGTCAAAAGAAGTAGAAAGAAAAGAGAGTAAAACTAGGGAGAGCCTGCAAGAGACAGCAGAACATTTGAAACCCATGCTAAGCTGACGGCTTCAGAAGAACTTGAACCTGCCATTTATTTCACTTGCAGATTCAGATCCTGAAATTCTGTCCCAGTGGAGGAAACAACAGTGCCCTTAAACAACTCTAAATTTGCCATTGTGGGAAGGATGTATTGTGGGAGGGAAATCCCTGCCTGGGAAAACAACCTAGAGGATGGGCCTGGACTCCCTTGCCGGAGTGCTTGCTGTTTGATACCCAGGTATACCCTGTGGGGTGGGTGGGTTTGACAGTCCAACCAGATTGAGAGATGTACTAGCTGAGGGGAGAATGATCTATTTTGTAAAATTAAATCTCCATTTCTTGCTACTTCTACAAATGTAAAGTGTGAGCTGTTCCATTCTAAGAAAGGTATGTTTTGTTTTATTTTAAGATTTTATTTATTCATTTGTCAGAGAGAGAGAGAGAGCGTGCACAAGCAAGGGGAGTGGCAGGCAGAGGGAGAAGCAGGCTCCTGCTGAGCAAGGAGCCCGGCTGGGACTTGATCCCAGGACTTGATCCCAGGACACAGCCTGAGCTGAAGGCAGACACTTAACTGACTGAGCCACCCAGGTGTCCCCAAGAAAGGTATGTTTGACAAATCTTAAAAAAGAAAAACATACAAATAAATCCCAAAAGATCACAATTCCTGCCAGTCAAGTCATTCTGCATGCACTAGGCCCAGAAGCCTTGAGTTGTTTTCTAAAACTCTCTCAGTCAATCCTTGCTCCGACTTCTAGAAACACAAGGCCTTCTACTATGGGAAGCCGTTTAGGGGCTGTATGAATCCAAAGAACATATTCCCTAACTCCCTCACTTTGCTTTATTGTTCTCAATAATACCTACTTATTTATTTACCATCTGTTAGTCTCCCCTAGTAGATAAAACCTCCAAAACCATGAGGATCTTGCCTGTTCTGTTTTCTGCTGTATTTGCAGCAGCCACAACAGTTCCGAGGCGCCCCCCCTCAAAATGTTTTCAATAAATACTGGCTGAATGCATTAAGTTGGACTGCCTGAGAATAATCTTTAGACTAATAATTGGAAAACTCCCATTTTCTCCAAGGAAAGCATTCATACATTTATGCAAGAACCTGATTTTGGACAGGCCTTAGCAGTGGGGAAAGTGATGGAAATGTGTGAGGCAGTTGATTTGCTTAAGTTGGCTATTGATTCTCCAGCTGTATTTATACTCTGCTTCAGAGAATAAACATCACTTCAATTAGACCAGCCTAAGTGTTTATTTCTTTGAAAACATTATTTCCAAAACATAAGCATTTGTTTTACTGTGTCTTTAGGGAGGCAGATCCACATGATTCTTCAAATACTTCTACTGCTCACAGAACTTGGAACTTTGGAATTGGACCCACTCATTGGCCTGTGAGTTGCTACCTCCTATTCTGAAGTTGCTTCCCACATAGATTTTGTTTCAATTTGGAAAGTGAGGATTAAAGGGCTTTATAAACTGTTTGTATAACAGGCTTGTGTTCTTTAAAATGGTTCTTCAAAAAATTGCCTTGATCTCTTTGATTTTCTGCAATGAACATGTGACTCCTTCCTTTTCCCCACAAAATCAGTCCTTTGACATAGAGTCATCAGCAATCTTAACATGCCAGGCCATGTAAATAATTTTGAAGCCACTTGTAATCAGTTGTAGCACTCCATTGCGGAGGTAGTTGAAAAAATTTTTATTTCAGGTGGGTAGCCTTAAAAAAATAGAAACAAAAGACTACTACAACAACTTGTGTTGGAATATGTTAAGGTCTTTTCTAGGGTTTTGATTTCCAAATATATAATAACTTTTAAGAAAAAACATTAAATTATTTAGTAAGGAATATCTATAAAAACACTCAGTGTGAAATGTTCTCATTCCTTATATGACCCGGATATGCATGATCTACCTCAATTTTCTTCTAAGAGGTATTGGGGAGGCACAGCTGGTAGTGCACTGACCAGAACTGTGACTTGTTGGGTCAGTGCTTATAGAGATGGATCCAGTAAACAACACTTTGTCCAGACAGTGGGATTAATATGGAGCATGGCCAGTGGTCCTTTCCAGTCATAATATTTAGCTTTTCTAGGTTAAAAAGAAAATCACTGTCCAAAAACTAAGAATAAACTACCTAAGATAAGCTATAGAAATGGTTTCTATAATTTGGAGAAAAATTAAGATTCAAGAAGAATGTTAAAATAGGATTTCTAAGAGTCAAGGAACCAATTCAGCAGTTGGTTAAGTCCCATCCTGGGTCTGTGGCGGCTACTGGTGGAGATAAGGCACAGTCAGGATGAAATCCTTTATTCAGTTTATTTATTACTTTAACTCATTCATCATACTTCCCCATTAAGAGGGTCATCTCAGCAACCAATACATGAAAGGACCCAACACTTAGTGATTGATATAAGGCCTATGTTTCTGATCACTCCTGGAAGACAAGAGTATCTTACCTGCAACAAAGGCATCAGCTGCAAACCCAGTGCTTGCTCATAGAGTAAGTTCAGTTCTGCACAACTGGAGAAGGAAAGTTTGGAAGTGTAGAGGTAATAGTGCACGTGCCTAAATGTGGAACCATCTCTGTCGATGAATAGCCTCTGGCTTTCCAAAGAGGTCAAGGCTGAAGCCTCTTTCCATAGCAGGGAGTCTGGAAACTGAGCAAGTTTGCTTCTGGGAACTGAGAAATGCCAGCCCCCAACGTTGAAATGAAACAAATCCTCTGCTGATTCATGAGGCATGCCAAGCTCCTCCTAAAAGGAGAATGAAAACAGAGCCATGCAAAAAAAAGAAATAAAAAGCATCCATATTGGAAAGGAAGAAGTAAGACTATTTGCAGATGAAATCCCAAGGAATTCACTAGGAAATTATTAGAAATGAGTTCACAAGAGCAAAAGATATATATCAATTGTATTTTTATTTTTAAATTTTATTTATGTATTTATTTCAGAGGGGGAGAGAGAGAGTGTGTGCAAGGATTAGGGGGGTGGGGAGAGGGAGAGAGAGAATCTTAAGCTGCACATCCAGCATGAGCCTATTGAGGGGCTTGATCTCAAACCCTGAGATCATGAACTGAGCTAAAATCAAGAGTCAGATGCTTAACTGACTGAGCCACCCAGGTGCCCCTCAATTGGATTTTAATACACTAGCAATGAATAATCCAAAAATGAGATTAAGAAAATAACTCTAGTCCAACAGTAACAAAAGAACAAAATATTTAGGAATATAAGAAAAGAAAGGTAATGCTTGTACTCTGAAAAATTCAAAACATAATTGAAATAAATTTTAAAGGCCTAAATAAATGGAAAAACATCTCATGTTTACCAATCAGAAGACTTAATACTGTTAAGATTGCAATACTCTTGGGCGCCTGGGTGGCTCAGTGGGTTAAAGCCTCTGCTTTCGGCTCAGGTCATGATCTCAGCGTCCTGGGATCGAGGCCCGCATCGGGCTCTTTGCTCAGCAGGGAGCCTGCTTCCTTCTCTCCCTACTTGTAATCTCTCTCTCTGTGTCAAATAAATAAATAAAAATCTTTAAAAAAAAAAAAAGATTGCAATACTCTCCAAATTAATCTACAGATTGAACACAGTCCCTATGAAAATTCCAACTGCCTTTTTTTTTGCAAAAATTGGCAATCTGATGTTAAAATGCATATGAAAATACAAGGGACCCCGAATAGAAAAAAAAAACTCTTGAAAAAGGAGAACAAAATTTTTAAAGAATTAATTAATTTGGCAGAGAATGGGGGGACGGGCAGAGGGAGAGAATCTCAAGCCGACTCCCTGCTGAGCTTGGAGCCCAAGGTGGGGCTTGATCTAACCTGAGCTGGAATCAAGAGTCAGACACTTGGGCGCCTGGGTGGCTCAGTGGGTTAAAGCCTCTGCCTTCGGCTCAGGTCATGATCTCAGGGTCCTGGGATCGAGGCCCGCGTCGGGCTCCTTGCTCGGCGGGGAGCCTGCTTCCTCCTCTCTCTCTGCCTGTCTGCCTACTTGTGATCTGATCTCTCTCTCTGTATCAAATAAATAAATAAAATCTTTAAAAAATAAAAAAATAAAAAAAATAATAAAAAAAAAGAGTCAGACACTTAACCGAATGAGCCACCCAGGCACCCCAAGGAAAACAAAATTTGATGATTCACACTTTCCCACTTTCAAAACTTACTAAAAAACTGTAGTAATCAAACTAGTGTGTTATTGGTATAAAGAAAACATAAGAATAAATGGAATGCCATTGAGAGTCCAGAAATAAACCTTTACATTCATGGTTAATTGAATTTGACAAGAGAGCCAAGGCAATCCAATGGGTCAAGAATAGCCTTTTCAAAAAATAGTGCTGGGACAACTGGATATCCATGTGCAAAAAGAAGAAGAAGAAGAAAAAGGAAGAAAGGAGGAGGAGGAAAAAGGAGGAGGAGGAGAAAGGAGGAGGAGGAGGAAGAGGAAGGAAGAAGTAGTAGTAGTAGTAGTTAAGACTCCTACCTGACACCATACACAAAAATTAACACCAAATGGACCAAACTGAAAAATAAGAGCTAAAAATATAAACCCTTAGAAGAAAACACAAAATCCTCATGATCTTAGATTAAGTAATGCCTTCTTAGATGAGATACAGAAAGCACAAGTGAAATAAATAAACAAATAAAACTTCATCAAAATTAAAAACTTTTGGGCGCCTGGGTGGCTCAGTGGGTTAGGGCCTCTGCCTTCGGCTCAGGTCATGATCTCAGGGTCCTGGGATGGAGGCCCGCATCGGGCTCTCTGCTCGGCGGGGAGCCTGCTTCCTCCTCTCTCTCTGCCTGCCTCTCAGCCTACTTGTGATCTGATCTCTCTGTGTCAAATAAATAAATAAAATCTTAAAAAAAGGGCGCCTGGGTGGCTCAGTGGGTTAAAGCCTCTGCTTTCGGCTCAGGTCATGATTCCAGGGTCCTGGGATTGAGGCCCACATCAGGCTCTCTACTCAGCAGGGAGCCTGCTTCCCCCTCTCTCTCTGCCTGCCTCTCTGCCTCCTTGTGATCTCTCTCCCGCTGTGAAATAAATAAAATCTTTAAAAAAAAAAAATCTTNCTCTGCCTCCTTGTGATCTCTCTCCCGCTGTGAAATAAATAAAATCTTTAAAAAAAAAAATCTTAAAAAAAAAATTAAAAACTTTTGTGCTTCAAAGGATGCCAGCAAGAAAGTAAAAAGACAACCCATATAATGGAACAAAATATTTGCAAATTCCATATCTGATAAAGAACTTGTATTTAGATGACATAAATAACTCTTACAACTCAATAATAAAAATAATAAAAAGATGAACAATCAAATTTGAAAGGGAGTAAAAAATCTAAAAAGACATTTCTCCAAAGGATATATACAAATGATCAATAGCACATGAAAATATACTTAACATCATTTGCTATGAGGGAAATGCAAATCAAAAATTGCAATGAGATACCACTTCACACCCAGCAGGATGACCTGAATCAGAGTGATAGATAACAAGTGTTGACAAGGATTAGAGAAACTGGAACCCTCTTATCACTGCTGGCAAGAATGTAAAGTGGTGCAGCTACTCTGGGAAACAGTTTAGTGGTTCCTCAAAATGTTAAATATGTAGTTACTATATGGCCCAGCAATTCTACTTCTAGGTATAAATTCAAGAGAAATGAAACCTATGACCACACAAAAACTTGCAGATGAATGTTCATAGAAACATTATTCATAACAGCTAAAGATTAGAAATGTAAATGGGGCCCCTGGGTGGCTCAGTGGGTTAAGCCTCTGCCTTCTGCTCAGGTCATGATCCCAGGGTCCTGGGATTGAGCCCCACATCGGGCTCTCTGCTTAGCAGGGAGCCTGCTTCCTCCTCTCTCTTTGCCTGCATTTCTGCCTACTTGTAATCTCTCTGTCAAATACATAAAATCTTAAAAAAAAAGAAAAGAAAATGTTGTAAAATTGTGATACTAGTTGCACACTCTGTGAATATACTAAAAACCACTGAACTATAAACTTTAAATGATAAATTGTAGTATGGGAATTATTTCTTAATAAAGCCATTTAAAACAGAGTTATGAGGCCCTGCAGGGTGGGGCTCTGGACTCAGCATGGAGTCTGCTTGGGATTTTTTCATTCTTCCTCTCCCACTGCCCCTCTCCCTGCTCTTTCTCTCACTCTCTCAAATACATACATAAAATCTTAAAAAGAGAGAGAGAGTTTTGAGGAGGCGCTCCCTACCCCTCTGAGTGCATGCAAAGATCTCTTGGAATCATACCTGCAAAACATTACATTATTGAGGCCATAGCAGAATAGCTGAATGTTATGATTTCATTTTTGTGTANTTCTCTCACTCTCTCAAATACATACATAAAATCTTAAAAAGAGAGAGAGAGTTTTGAGGAGGTGCTCCCTACCCCTCTGAGTGCATGCAAAGATCTCTTGGAATCATACCTGCAAAGACATTACATTATTGAGGCCATAGCAGAATAGCTGAATGTTATGATTTCATTTTTGTGTATACAAAGGCAGCAAAGATCATTAACCTTCCTCAGCTCATTGTTAAAACTTCAAGGTTATCTATTCATGTAAGTGAACTATTTTGCTTCAAGATGACCTAGATTATCGCTGGTGCAGCCACTCTGGAAGGCAGTATGGAGGTTCCTCAAAAAGTTGAAAATAGAGCTACCATACAACGCAGCAATTGCACTACTGGGTATTTACCCTAAAGATACAAATGTAGTTATCCAAAGGGGCATGTGCACCCCATGTTTACAGCAGCAATGTCCACAAGAGCCAAACTATGGAAAGAGCCTAGATGTCCATCAACAGATGAATGGATAAAGAAGATGTGGTATGTATCTACAATGGAATATTATGCAGCCATCAAAAACCCCTGAAATCTTGCCATTTGCAATGGCGGAGATGGAACTAGAGGGTATTAAGCTAAGCGAAGTAAGTCAGAGAAAGAAAATTATCATATGATCTGATATGAGGAATTTGAAAAACGAGACAGAGGATCATAAGGGGAAGGGAGAGAAAAATGAAACAAGACAAAAGCAGAGGGGCACCTGGGTGGCTCAGTCGGTTAAGCATCTGCCTTTGGCTCCGGTCATGATCCTGGGTCCTGGGATCGAGCCTCACATCAGGTGCCCTGCTCCGTGGGGAGCCTGCTTCTCCCTCTCCCTCTCCCTCTCCCTGCTGCTCTGCCTACTTGTGCTCTCTGTCAAATAAATAAATAAAATCTTAAAAAAAAAAGACAAAAGCAGAGAGGGAGACAAACCATAAGAGACTCTTAATCTCAGGAAACAAACTGAGGGTTGCTGGAGGGGAGGGGCGTGGGAGGGATGGGGTGGCTGGGTGATGGACATTGGGGAGGGTGTGTGCTATGGTGAATGCTATGAATTGTGTAAGACTGATGAATCACAGACCTGTACCCCTGAAACAAACATTATATGTTAATAAAAAAAGAGTAAAAAAAAAAGATGACCTAGCTTATCAACACTGTAGAAAAGTAGAACATATGAACATATAAACCATCTGTATCAGATTTTAAAATAAATACTCAAGGAGCACTATTCTTGTAAATAAAGTTTAAAAGGTGGTAAATAGCATAAAAAATTGTACCTTAAAAAGAACCATTGAACAATTTTGAATTCTAAGTAAAAATGATGCATGCTGAAGCAACTGGGGTGCAATGTACTGATATTTATAACATTTTAAAAAATATTTTATTTATTTATTTGACAGAGAGATTATAAGCAGGCAGAGAGGCAGGCAGAGAGAGAGGAGGAGGTGGCAGGCTCCCCGCTGAGCACGGAGCCCGATGCGGGGCTCGATCCCAGAACCCTGAGATCATGACCTGAGCTGAAGGCAGAGGCCCCAACCCACCAAGCCCCCCAGGTGCCCCTATTTATAACATTTTGAAATGCATCAAAAAACCGATATGGATTCCAGTATGGATTGGTAGAGGGTTGGAAAGATGTACATGTGATAAATACAGCAAGATGTTCACTGTAGAATCCAGGCAGTGGGTATACAGGTCTTTCAACCTTTCTGAATCTTTCAAAATTTGCATTGAAATATTTTGCGGGGGAAAGAGTGTTAAAGAGGTGGTTGGTAAAGAGAGCAAAGGCCTACTTCTCCAACAAAACCTGCATCTTCTATTTTGACAGCTGAGGAAGGAAAATAAATGCAAGCAACAAAGAAGTGGGTGGAGTTCCTTTCTCTTAAAATAACCTGGTCTACATTCAGATATAAAGAGCAATTATATATGCCATATTTGAGGCTAGAAGAGTTAAAGGGGCCATGCGAAAGATAACAAATTTTTAAATGATGTCATGATTCACAGAAGCTCAGGAAGAAAAGCCAATCTAATGAACTAATCTAGGCTTTTGAGCCCTGGCCCTTTTAAAAATGGCTACAGCTGAGCATGACAAGCTGATGGTAGATAAGGGCCCCACCCAGACCAGAAAGCATAAATATGCAAGGATGCTTGATTTTGCTTTCCTTTCTTCTTAAAGGTGACTAGCTGGTTGCTAGCTCAGTGTAAGCGCTCCTACTATGCAGATTTTGATTGCCAAAGAAAATCCACTCCTGGAAGGTGAGTCACAGTTCTGTTCTCAGTCCTCTTTTCTTATTAAGGATAGGCTTTGACAAGAGTGTCTTGGCTCAAGAGTTTGCCTCCTTCTTACACAAACATGTCCCCTCCACAGGTGGGCTCTCAAGAGAGGCCTGCTGGAGTGAAGGTAGGGGTTAAGGATGTGGCTGCTCTTTCTAGAGTTTTCTTTCCAAAGACTGCACAGGAGTTTGTTAAGCATAGAAGAATCCCAGCCTGGGGAGAGCCTTCAGTCAGAGGCAAGCTTGGGGAGCTGTAGCACTTGAAGGACGAAAGGCTTCTTGCCAGACTGACTACAGGAAATGGGGTGGCCCTAGCATAATCATCTCCAGCCCATTCCAAAGAGTATCTCCCTTTTCCGCACTGCTCCTCCCTCCCAAAGAAGCACTTCCAAATCAATTTCTAGAGCTAGAACCACCTCTGATCTAAAGACAGGACTCCTTCGAGCCAAGCTCACTAACGGCTCAGATCTGGGCTCCCTCCCTATCATGCCTCAGCTGCCCCCGCCCACCCTCTGCCCCCCTCCTTCAGATCTGGACACCTCCCCACCATTCACCCGCCAGCCACCGCCTGGTCTCAGAGTCAATAGCTCCAAACGCGGAGACATGAAGAACTCACCTCATCAAGAGGCATACCTCCACCTCTCAGACCTTAAGTCCCCCAAAACCTCAATCTAGAACACATCATCCTTCAAAACAGAAGCATTCTTCCAACCCCTCAGAGCCAGACCCCCAAACCCTTCAAAGCTTGGGGGCCCTATCCCACCCCATGTCCCAGAGCCAGTTCCCTAACCCCATAGCCCTGATCCTTGGCCACATCGCCTCCCGATTCGCCGTTTTGGTGTTTTTAGCGCCCCCGCCAGGGCGGGATCCCTACCATAGTGGGGACTCCTTAGGCCGGCGGGCAGGCGCGTGATCACCGCACTAACGGCCCGGGGAGATGGGCGGCACGCGCGGGGGGCGGGGCCTGGCGTGGGCGCGCCCGTCTCGCGGGCGGGGATGGCGGAGCAGTGGGATCTGGACGAGGAAGGCGTCCGCCGCCTGGGGGCGCTGACTCTGGAGCAGCCCGGTAGGGCCAGGACGGGAGGACCTGGGCCGGGAGAGTGGGGCCCGAGGCTGAGGGGAAAAAACTGAGGAAGAGGTGGGGCAACCTGAGGTTGACGCGAGAGAATGGCGGCAGAGGAGCGGTCCCTGCGGAGGGGGAGGAGGGGTTATTGGGACAGAAGAGTCACACGGAGGTGGAGGTGAAGGACGTGAAGTAACCTGAGAGTGTGGGGAGGAGGGCGAGGAATTGAGGGAGGCGGACGGAGTCTGAAGTGGAGGATAAAGTAGATAAACGGGACACTGCGGCCGGAAACAAGGACTGGACAGAGTCTGAGCTCATGGAAGGAAACGGAGCCCCCAGAGGGGCATTGGCGGGAGAAGTGACGTGCTGAGAAGCGCTTTTGAGGTCGCGGAGCTCTTGAGGAAGGCACGAAGGGCGTTCGTTTGGCATTTTCTGAAATTTCAGACCCTTGAGGGCTTCGCGGTACAATGAGAAAGCGGTAAAATGAGAAAGGACGTTTAGGGTAAAATGAGAAAGGATGTTCCCTTATCAGTCCCTCTCTTCGTCTAGTCTCCACATCAAGAACTTGGCCATTTCTTTGATCCATCCAAATGTGTGCCTCCTTTTAAGAGACCCTCAGAAAGGGGCCTCAATTCTGAAACCAATAGCAAGGAGCTGGTTTCTCAAGGCACTTGAGAGAACTGGCTGAGGAACTGCGTACCCCACCTTTGGCCTGGGCTCTGATTCACAGAACTTGTTTTCTGAGTTTCTAAGTAGATATGTTGGAAAAGTTATCAGCATTCCTAATTCAGCTTTTACCCTTATGAAATTTACTTTATCCTTAATGCCAGGCCCTGAGTTAAATGCTCCCGCGGCCCCCCCCCCCGCAGTATTTAATCCGTATAACAAGTCTGTAAAGCAGATGCTGTTATTGTGCCTATTTTACAAATGGGTTAAAATTAGGTTTAGCCTCCTTCCCAAAGTGATACAGCCAGGGTTTATTAACCCAGGACTCTTGAGTCCAGAGCCTGTGCTCTAACCATAACAAAAAGTTGCCTTTCTTGCTTCCATATTTGTGGGATATGAAATAATTTGGTTTTATTTTGTTAAAAAAATATTTAAAATTTATAAAAACTAGTGCATGCTAGTAACAGACATTACATGAATGAACAAAGAGGTTCTTAATCTTTCCTTCCTCTGGAAATGCCTCCACCCCAACCAAAGGTAGTGGTATGGTGTGTATATGAATAGACTGATGCAGATATGTTAGGTTTATTTTTTCTTTTCCAAACTGAGTTCTCTTATTTTACAAGTTAGCTAAGAAAACCTTTATTGGTTTGACACACTTTTGTACTTTTCTTGCCTTTAAAAGAAGAATGTTGATTCAGTTTTATTCGGTTGGGGGTGGGGCATGTACATCTTACATTCTCCAGCTATAATGGCACACAGCAGTTTTTTCTGCTTTTTGTTTCCTTGTTTTATTACAGTCGTCTGAATAACTAAACTAATTGTGCTCATTCTGACAACTCAAACAATGCAAAACTATCTCAAGTGAGAGAATATTCTTCCTTCTCCCTATTTCCATACCTTTTCCATTACTTATGCAAACATACACACATAGGGTTTTTTTTAAGGTATAAGAGCGTATCTATCATGTGGCAATTTGCTTTTTTTAATCAATAAAAACATTTTCAATTAAATTAATGTACTGGTATATGCATTATAAAATTAAGTAAAACACAGTGGTCATCTTTGGGGAGAAAAGCTTTTACTTTTATTCTGTACTTTACTGTTTGAATTTTCTGGCTACGTAATAAGTGTTACTTGCTTTTTAATGTCCAAAGGGATACTCTTGTGAGCTTGTGGTGCAGTTATAGACTGTTTTATATGTTTGTTTTTCTTGTTATTTTTCCCTGTCCTAAAAAATTCCCATACGTGTTTAAATTATCCTTTGTCATGCAGAAAATTTTCATCTTAAGGTAGTCAAGTTTATTTTTCCTTATGATTTGTGATTTTTTTTGTCTTAATTTTGAAGTTTTCCCCTATACTGATGACTTTTTTTTTCTAAAATTTCTGCTGCTTTGCTCTTCACCTTAAGTCTAATCAACCTGGAATTTATTTTTATATACAATGTGTGATTTGGTATAATTGTATTTTTTATACTGATAGCCAGTTTCCTCAGAACCTATTTATAGTATCTCTGCTATACTCTAAGTTCCTTTGTAAATGTGGATCTGTTTGTAGGCTCTCTGTTCCGTTCCACTGTTCTATTTGTCTATTCCTACACCAGTATCATACTTTTTTAACTACTATGCGTAACAGTAGGTTTTGATAACTGGTAAAGTCAGTGACCTCCTTCACTTTACTTTCCTCTTTCTCCTTCAAAGTTGTCTAGGCTATTCTTACCCCTTTATTCTCTTTTAAAATTTTAGAATCAGCTTGTCAGTTTTCATGAAAGCATTTTAAGCAGGGATGTGTCCTGATCTAATACTTATTTTTAAAATATGACTCTCACTCACCCATTAGAAGCCTGTTACAGTAGTCCAGATAAGAGATAATGAGTGGCTTGGACTAGGAGGATATCAGTGGAGAGAAAAAGAAGTGGACAGAGTCAAGGTGTATTTTGTGAGTAGATAGGACAAGACTGACAAAACAAAACAGAACAAAAAACCACCTGAATATGAGAGATGAGGAGAGGGAGGTTTCAAAGATAACACTTAGATTTGGTTTCAGTTATTACTGGGTAGATGATGGTGCTACTTATTTAGAGCACAAAGACTAAGGGAAATACTGGCTTGGGGAACGGGAATCAAGAGTGCTGTTTTGGACATGTTAAGTTTAAAATACCTACTAGACATTCAAATGTGAGATTTTTAGTAGGCAACTGGATATACAAGTCTACATCTAAGAGGAGAGAGGTCAGGATTAGAGTTGTAAATTTTGGGAGACATTAACAAATAAGTAATATTTAAAGCGATGGGAATGGGTAAACTCAATGGAGAATAGAAGAAGGTTTAAGACTAATCTTGGGTGGGGGGACAGGGTGCCTGGGTGGCTCATTGGGTTAAAGCCTCTGCCTTCAGCTCAGGTCATGATCTCAGGGTTCTGGGATCAAGCCCCGCATCGGGCTCTCTGCTCAGCAGGGAGCCTGCTTCCTCCTCTCTCTGCCTGCCTCTCTGCCTACTTATAATCTCTCTCTCTGTGTCAAATAAATAAATAAAATCTTAAAAAAAAGATTAATCTTGGGGTATTTCAATGTTTAGACTTTGAATAGAGAAGGAAAAACATGGTGTCTTGGAATTTAAGAAAGGGTAGTTTATCAAGGAAGTAATGGTCAGCTGTGGCAAATGCTGTTGACAGGCTAAGCAAGCAGAGAAATATCTCTTAGATTTGGCAACATGGAACTCACTGGTCACTTAAACTAGGGGAGTTTTGAGAGTGGGGAGGAGGGAAGCCAGACTGGGTTGGGATGAAAAGGGAATGATATGTGAGGGAGAAGAGATAGTGAAGGCAAGACCTTTCCTCAGAAAAGAGAACACAGAAATGGAATATTAGCTGGGGAATATGACGTGGGATCAAGAACAAGTTTTTTAGTGGGTTTCTTTTTTTTAGGATTATATGTATGTATGTATGTATGTATGTATGTATGTATGTATGTATTTGACAGACAGAAAGAGAGCACAGGCAGGGGGAGGAGTCGAGGGAGAGGGAGAAGCAAGCTCCCCACTGAGCATGACCTGAGCCAACTTAGCCAACTTAGCCACCCAGGTGCCCCAAGAACAAGTTGTGTGTGTGTGTGTGTGTGTGTGTGTGTGTGTGTGTGTGTGTGTGTGTGTTTAAGATTTTATTTATCTATTATTTGAGAGAGAGAGAGAGAGAGAACATGAGAGGGGGGAGGGTCAGAGGGAGAAGCAGACTCCCTGCAGAGCAGGGAGCCCAATGTGGAACTCCATCCTGGGACTCCAGGATCATGACCTGAGCCGAAGACAGTTGCTTAATCAACTGCACCACCCAGGCATCCCAAGAACAAGTTTACTAGATATAGTAATATACTAGAACATATTTGTATGCTGATGATAATTATTTGGTAGAGAGAAAAAATATATAATTATATACTTCTTTGGCTTTTAAAAATAATTCAGTTAATTTAATATACGGGTAATATATACAGTGAAAAGTAAGTCTTGACCCACGTCCTTCCCTGGACCTGGCCCAATTCTCCTAAAGACAATCACTCTTACCAATGTCTTGGATAGTTTTCTAGAGATCTTCTTTACATATACAAGCATATATCACTTATTTTACTATTTTTTTATTAATGGTGTATTATAAATATATACAACAGTAGAGACAACAGAATAACGAACTCCCATCACCCTACCTCAGCTGGTATTGTCAATTTATGGCCAATCTTCTTTCATCTGTACCTCACCTAACTTCTACACACTCCTAACCCCCTGCACTGTTTATTTTGAAGCAAATCCCTGTCATATGATTTAACCCATATATATTTTAATGTATATATCTTTAAAAGATAAGAACTCTTAAAAATAATCACTTATAGGGCGCCCGGGTGGCTCAGTGGGTTAAAACCTCTGTCTTCGGCTCAGGTCATGATCTCAGGGTCCTGGGATCGAGCCCTGCATCGGGCTCCCTGCTCAGCAGGGAGCCTGCTTCCTCCTCTCTATGCCTGCCTCTCTGCCTACTTGTAATCTCTCTCTGTCAAATAAATAAATAAAATCTTTAAAAATAATAACAATAATCACTTATAGACCTAAAATACTTAATAGTAATTTCTTGATATCATCAAATGTGCAACCCATTTTCTCATTTCACCAACTGTTCTATAAAATTTTTCTGAATCAGGATCTGTGTACCATCTACTGTAATTGGTTGATATTTGCCTTTTTATTTTTTTTTTAAGATTTTATTTATTTATTTGACACAGAGAGAGAGATTACAAGTAGGCAGAGAGGCAGGCAGAGAGAGAGGAGAGAGGAGGAAGCAGCCTCCCTGCTAAGCAGAGAGCCCAACGCTGGCCTTGATCCCAGGACCCTGGGATCATGACCTGAGCCGAAGGCAGAGGCTTTAACCCACTGACCCACCCAGGCGCCCGATATTTGCCTTTTTAAAAAAATTTTAATTCCAGTATAGTTAACATACAGCGTTATATTCATTTCAAGTGTACAATATAATGATTCAACAATTTCATGCATCACCCAGTGCTCATCATGACAATTGCACTCCTTAATCCCCATCATCTGTTTCACCCCTCAGGTAACCATCAGTTTGTTCTCAATAGTTACAAGAGTCTGTTTCTTGGATTGTCTCTTTTTTTTTTTTCTCTGCTCATTTGTTTTGTTTTTTAAATTCCACATATGAGTGAAATCATAAGGTATTTGTCTTTCTTTGACTTATTTCACTTAGCATTATACAGTTGATATTTGTCTTAAATGTTATTTGATCCACAGGTCCCCCATTCTTTTTTTCCTTGCATTTTCTGTTGTCCTATATGCCATTTGTCCTGAATAGTTTCTTACAATCTGGATTTTGCTCATTACATTCCTAAGATGTTTAACATTTTCCCCTGTTCTTTTTCCTATGAATTGCTAGTTAAGTGAAACTTGATTTGATTCAACTTTGTTTTTTGCAAGACTACTTCATAGGTGAGGGTATATATTCTATTATGAAGTATATAATTATCTGGTGTTCTTTTTGTGATATTATCAGCTATTGAACATGACTATGTAAAGTTCACTAATTAAGGATTGTAAAATGATAATTTTCTAATTCTGCCTTCCATTTTTATTAGTTGTAAGACATATAAAAAGACATTTCCTACTAACTATTTGGTTATCTTGAGGCACAGTTTGTACAGGATAGACAGGATAAATTTTTTTCAGCTTATTTTCAATTTTTGGAAAAATTAGTTCCTTAACATCCTCTAAAGGTGACCAATAAGAGAGTTGTTTTGTTAGAGTCATTGTAAATTCATGGATTTAAGTGTTTTTGGTGTGTTCTAATCTATTGCAATTATTTTCATAATTGCTGCAGAACTTGTCCCAACTTTGGCTAGTGGGAAATCTTTCAGGTTGATGCTTAAGGCCTTTTTCGAGTTTTACTTATTTGAAACTCTTTCATCAGTATAAACAAGCTTTATTTATTTATTTTTTATAAACAAGCTTTATTAAATATTATGAATTCAGTTTCCAAGTGAGCTATAAATAGTTTTCTATAGAGAGATTATTTACTTGATTTGTTGTTTTCATGAGTAAAATATGTTTTGGCCCATTGGGATTCTGTAGCTCATATATTAAAACTGGAAGATTATTCTGTCGTTCTTGACATCTATGATGTGCAATGTTTGATTCAATCTCTGATCCATTTGTCTTCACTCTCTTTAAAAACATTGAAACTGAATGCATAATCTCTTAAGAACTTGCACTTCATATGAATCATAAAAGAATGTCACTGTGGCAGTTTAACATTTGAAGGATAATTCTGATTCCTTTAAAAAAATATTAAAATGTCTGCTCTTCTAAACAGACTGCAGTGAAAGGCATGAGAAATGCTGCAGGGCTCTGATAGAAATTATAATTGACCTTAGCTTTTGTCCCATGGTAACATATTCTTAGGGTACCATATCATTGCATAATATAGGACTACCAATATGTTGCCCTCAAAGTCAGGGAAAAAAAATTTTGAGATATAATTCACGTACTAAAAAATTTAATGTATATAATCTATTTCCACTTAGTTCATTGCTCAACCATTACCATTATCTAGTTCCAGAACATTTTTATCAGCCCCAAAGGAAACCCTATACCCATTAGGCAGTCACTTCTCATTTCCAGCTTCCCCTGAGCCCCTGGCAACCGCTAATCTGCTTTCTGTCCCTATGGATTTGCCTGTTCTGAATATTCCATATAAATATAGTCATATAATATATGGCCTTTTATACCTGGCTCCTTTCACTTAGCATGATATTTTTAAGGTTCATCCATATTTTAACATGTATGTATACTTCATTCCTTTTTTTATTAATAGATTTTACTTTTTATTTTTATTTATTAAAGATTTTATTTATTTATTTGAGAGAGAGAGAGTGAGTGAGAGAGAGCACAAGACTGGGGTGAAGGGCAGAGGGAGAAGCAGGCTTCTGGCCAAGCAGGGAGCCCAATGTGGGACTTGATCCCAGGACCCTGGGACCATGACCCGAGCCGAAGGCAGACGCTTAACCAACTGAGCCACCCAGGCACCCCAAGATTTTACTTTTTAAAGCATTTTTAGGTTTAGAGAAAAACTGAACAGAGAGTACAGAGAGTTGGGGCGCCTGGGTGGCTCAGTGGGTTAAAGCCTCTGCCTTGGGCTCAGGTCATGATCTCAGCGTCCTGGGATTGAGGCCTGCATCAGGCTCTCTGCTCAGCGGGGAGCCTGCTTCCTCCTCTCTCTCTGCCTGCCTCTCTGACTACTTGTGATCTCTGTCTCTGTGTCAAATAAATAAATAAAATCTTTAAAAAAAAAAGAGAGAGAGAGAGTACAGAGAGTTCTATAAAAGCTCCCTCTTTCCCCCTCATACTTCCCCTACATCTGCCCACAGTTTCCCCTATTATTAGTATCTTGCATTTGTGTGGTACATTTGTTCTGATTGATGAACCAATACGAATATATTATTATGAACTGAAGTCTGTTGTTTACATTAAGATTCACTCCTTGCATTGTTTGATGCTGTTGATTTTGACAAATAGATAGTGTCATGTGTATACTATTACAGTATCAAAGAGAATAGTTTCACTGCCCTAAATATCCCCTGTGCTCCATCTGTTCATCTTTCCCTTTCCACTTAACCTCTACCAACTACTCATCTTTTTACTATTACTTTCTTCAGAATGTCTTATAGTTGTAATCATTTAATATATAATCTCTGGCAACCACTAACTGTTTAAAAAAGATTTATTTATTTATTTGAGAAAGAGAGCTTGCATGTGTGCAAGGGGGGACAGAGGGAGAGGAAGAGAGAGAATCCTCCCCCACCAGCAGTCTCCCCACTGAGCAGAGTCCAGCACAGGGCTGCAGGGCTGAATCCCAGGACCCTGAGACCTCAACCTGAGCCAAAATCAAGAGGTGGATGCTTAACCGACTGAGCCACCCAGGCACCCCCAACCACTAACCTTTTTGAAAAATCTTTTAATTGAAATATAAATGACATACAACATTATATTAGCTTCAGATATACAACATAATGATTTGATATTTGTATACATTGTGACATGTATACATACAATAAATCTAGTTAACGTTTGTCACATTACATAGTTAGAAATTTATTTTCTTGTGATGAGAACATTCAAGATCTACTTAGCAACTTTCAAATATGCAATACAGTATTATAAAATAGTCACCATGCTGTACATCAGTGATATGTTTACTGTTGCCTTTTTCACAGCATTGTATAGTTGGAACAATATAACATATAACCTTTTCAGACTGGCTTTTTCCACTTAGCAGTATATATTTAAGGTTTCTCCATGTCTTTCCATAGCTCAATTGATAGCTCATTTCTTTTTATTACTGAATAATATTCCACTGTGTGGAGGTATCATGGTTTGTTTATCCATTTACTTATTGAAGAACATCTTGGTTGCTTCCAAAGTTTGGGCAATTATAAATAAAACTGCTATAAACATTCGGGTTTATTTATTTATTTTTTAACATTCAGGTTTATACAGATAAGCCTCTGTGTATAGGTATCGGTGCTATAAATGCAGAGGTTTCTGTGTGGACATGAACTTTCAACTCACTTGGGCAAGTAACAAGGCACATGATTGCTAGATCATCTGGTAAGCTGTGTCTAGTTTTATAAGACACTGCCAAGCTGTCCTAGGCACCCCTAGAGCCACACGGGCACCCCGATCTTCATTTTTGAAATGACCTTTTTTTTTAATTTGGGTTCTATCTTTTTTTCCTATAATTTTTCTGAATTTTTCCAATTTAATTTACTTTTTCCAGCAATTTTCAAACTTTCTGGTTTCAGAATTTTAAAGAAAAATAGAGTGACACTGTTTTATATTCTTACAAATATCTTTAATGCCTTAATTGGAGACCTCTAGAGTCTCCTATCTGCTTCTGTATTAAATCTCTTAGGATATGTTGTATTGGTTGAAAAAAATATGTGTATATTAAAGGTTATATTTATTTATTTATTTATTTGTCAGAGAGAGAGAGAGAGAACCCAAGCAGCAGGGAGCAGCAGAGGGAGAGGAAGAAGCAGGCTCTCCGCTGAGCAGGGAGCCCGATAGAGGGCTGGATCCCAGGACCCTGGGATTGTAACCTGAGCCAAAAGCATATGATTAACCAACAGAGCCACCCAGGCACCCCTGGGTGAAATGTATTTCTTAAAAATGATGCCTCACACAGATAAGAGGTTCAAAAAGTGGAGAGTGTTTTAATAGCCTTTTCAGAGAATTGTGGATCTTCTTCTTTGATATGGCATGAAAACTGGACAATTGGTAGTTTCTTAAAGTTTAGTTGTATGTAGAATCTGAAACCATATCAGCATACTTTTTGTACTCTGTTGCATTAAAATCCATTGGTACATCTTACATTTAAATGGATCTTTTACCCACGCATGATTTTGTGACATCATACATTGGTCATTTGAAAGATATTAACTCACTGAGTTATGTAGGTCTTTCAAATGCTAATAAATTTCATTCTGTATAACATATAAAATAAAAATTTCATTTGTTAATGTCCTCAATATTGGGGTGCCTGGGTGGCTCAGCCAGTTAAATGTCTGCCTTCGGCTCAGGTTATGATCCCAGGGTCCTGGGATGGAACCCCGCATCAGGCTCCCTGCTCAGCGGGAAGCCTGCTTCTCCCTCTCCCACTCCCCCTACTTGTGTTCCCTCTCTCACTGTGTCTCTCTCTCTGTCAAATAAATAAAATCTAAAACAAAAATTGCAAGTATGTGATGGTAAAGAACACTATGATTGTGAGTGTTTCTTGGGTCATCCTAAGGGCCACTAGTTTTGCTTTTGCACCATAAGTGCAACAGTGGAAAAGCTAGTTAATGTTTTTATGAAAGTAATTTTTTAAAAAGATTTTATTTATTTATTTGAGAGAGAGAGATCACAAGTAGGCTGAGAGGCAGGCAGAGAGAGAGGAGGAAGCAGGCTCCTTGCCGAGCAGGGAGCCCGATGTGGGCCTGGATCCCAGGACCCTGAGATCATGACCTGAGCTGAAGGCAGAGCCACTGAGCCACCCAGGTGCCCTGAAAGTTATTTTTTTTTTCTGAAAGTAATTTTTTAAAAATAGTTTTGATTTGTGGACCCCTGTACATGTCTCAGGAACCTTCAGCCATCTAGGAACTCCACTTTGAGAACTGCTACATTTTGTTTTTTTTATCTTTTAGCTTGTTTTGAAATATTAAGTTACAGTTTTCTTTTGTGATGTATCTTTCTAGAGTGCTTTCATTCCTTAGGGATGTTTCTCCCTTTTTCCTTTTATTAACTCATATAAAATTGGACTGTAATCCTTTCCTGTGGCTCTTTAAGTGTGGTTAAGTTTTCTGTACTTTTACATGGTAAGGGTAGGCCAGAATAGCTTTTCTAGTTTCAGGGTTTTGGAGCTCCCTCTTCTGTTATGTTCACAAAGTGCTAAAAAATGGAGCTTTATGCTTCCTGATATCTGCCATCTCTGCTTCTCTTCCCACTTGTATCTGTACCTTCTCTCTCCTTTGAACCTGTTGTTTCTGTCCCATTCAACGTGGATTCTACTCCCACTAATTTCTCCCTGATATGGGTCTTGTCTTGAAAGCGATCTTCATTTTATTACTTGACAAAGTTTTTAGGGTCCAGACTGCTCTAGCACCTTAAACCTTATTTCATTGCAGTCTCCTGGCATTCGCCTACAAATTGGATCTTGCAGAACCTCCTTCCAGTTTTGATTGCTATTGTATTTAGCCCACCACACTTGCCATTGAGTTCCTATTGGCAATTTTGAGATTCTCCTCTTTTTAGTGCTGTTAGAAGTCTGGGTGCCTTTCTTCCATATATATGATATATTATGTAAATATATATGTATATACATATTCTTTAAAACAGTTACATGCATACTTTTCCTTTACTTACTGTCTTGGAAATCTTTCCATATGATCATCTACAAATCTACCTCATTCTTTTTAATAACTGCATAACAGTAACACTTACATAGCAATTATCATGTATCAGGTACTGTTCTAAGTTTTGTATATATATTCATTTAATCATTACAACATCTTATGAGTTAAGCACTATTGTTATCCCCATTTTACAGATCAGGAATCTGAAGTACAGAGAGTAAATGTCTTGGAGAAAACCACAGATCTAGTACTTTATCCATTGTATCTATCTGCTATTATTTAGGACATCAAGTTCTACTCTTCTACTGATAGACCCTGTGATTGTTTTCTTTTTCTTTTTGTTTTCCCTTCTCTTTTTTTTTTAATTTAAAATTTTTTTTTAAGATTTTATTTATTTATTTCACAGCGGGAGAGAGATCACAAGGAGGCAGAGAGGCAGGCAGAGAGAGAGGGGAAAGCAGGCTCCCTGCTGAGCAGAGAGCCCGATGTGGGCCTCGATCCCAGGACCCTGAGATCATGACCTGAGCCGAAAGCAGAGGCTTTAACCCACTGAGCCACCCAGGCGCCCTCCCTTTTCTTTTTTTAAACTATCCTAAAACCTTTTTGCAATTGATACCCACGTGTATATATTATATATTATATATCCTGGCAAAAAATTTTTTATAGGGCTAAATCCTAGCAGTGGGGTTGCTACATTTATTTTTAAATTTGTTTTGAGAACTTTTGAAGACATATTACATCCTTCAGGGTGAATAGAGAAACACAAGTGTGCTGTAAAACCAAGGTTTGGTTTCACTGTATTAGGTGATATCACTGCTTTTAAAAGAAAAATCTGATCTTATGAACCTTGGATGTAGGTCCTTTCACAAATGGAGTATGGAAGGAAGGAAGAGCTATTTTCACTGACTCTGTTGTTTAAGCAGAGTTCATAATATATCTACTGGTGATCTCTTTTCAGAATTGGTGGAGTCTCTTTCATTGCAGGGGTCTTATGCTGGAAAAATTCATTCCATTGGTGATGCCTTCAGAAATTTTAAAAACCTCCGATCCTTAGATTTATCAAGAAACTTGATCACAAGCCTGAAGGTAAGTTCTGTATTCTATGACTAGTCAGTTCAGCCCAATTTATTTTAGTAGTAATAGTAGTCATCATAGTAATTTTGATGAGAAGAAATAAGAGATAATGTCAGCCTGGGGAATATAGGATCTTCCTTTTAAGTGTTTCCAAACTAAATTTTATTATTCACTGGAAAACTCATTCAGCTTTATTCTATGTTTGAAATTTCCTGGTATAAAATATTGGGGAAATTTTCTTTTGTACTCAGGGAAAATATATTAAACAATCACAGGCTAAGGCAATAGGACAAATTTTTTAATGTGTGTAAAAAATTATAAGGAGCACTTGTGAAATACATATTCTTAGTTGCTACTCTGAGAGAGGTTCTGAGTTAGTAGGTCTGGGGTGGGCTCATGATATACCCAGGGGATTCTGGTGATGTTGGTACATGGTACAGAAACACTAGCCTAGATTATTACTATGGGTTTTTTCAAGGAGGAGGAGGAAATGGTGGTCTTGGAAACAAAGAAAAATGTCTAGATCAGGGGATGGTAGAGCAGAGAGCAGGACAGGAAAAGTGGACAGGAACAGACTTGAGCAGTGTGAGGATTAGCAAATACACAAAGAGCTCTACAAACATAAGTGTGCACACACAGAGGTGGAAGTTCTGTTTTCTTTGTGGTATACCCCCAAATGGTATTTCTTCTACATGTTCCCGTTTTACCCACTTATATGCCTGTCTTGATTAAGCCCTTCTTTGCAAAAGACTCAAGGTGAAAGACTCACAAATGCTATTCAAGATTAGTTAATGATCTCCTGGATTATCCTGACAGTTTTGTGCTTTTAAGGGGATACTTGTTCAACAAGACAGGCCAGACCCAAATCTAAAACAAAAGACCCTAAAAGAGAAGTTCAAGCAAGACTCCAGCTAGGACTCTAAAAGCAGAAGCTGCAAGTTAAACTAGGTCATTAGACTATTTGGTAGCAGCCATTTATAATTGGCCCTTCAGTTTCAGAAAGCATTAGTTCGGATTTGCTTAGGTCTCCTCTTCTCACATGTATGTATGTATGTTTGTTTGCTTGTTAATTTTCATGCTTAAAAATTGAGTGGACATTGCCATAGTTTGTTTTTATGCTCTCTTTCTTTCTACTTCTGTTAATTGGGCAAAAAACTATTGTGAAGATTAACATGTATACACTCTTTGGCATATAGGAAGCACTTAGTAAATGTTTTCTCCATTCTTTTTGCATCTATGATTTATCTACATATGTTCATCTCTAGCAGTTCTGAATCATTTTACTTAATTTTCTCAGGGGATAAATGTTTTGTAATTATTTCTGGTATAACTTTGGGGGAAACGTGAATCCATGCCAAGTGGGAAAAGTGAGAGGAAGATAGAAGTAATTTTAACTTTTACACTGAAAGACATTAAAAGATTGCTTGAGCTGGGCCATTAGACACATTTAAAGAGAGTCCTAATGATGTACTGCCCTGAGAGTGGGGCCAGAGTCACTGACAACTATTCCTAACTACTGACCCTTTCATAATGTAGGAGTTAACAGAATTGAAAAAACCCAGAAAGAAATGAATCAAAATGTAAACTGGGTTCTCTATTCAGAAATGCTTTGTGTATATCTTTGAGTTCTCTAAATTTTCTGCAACAACAGAATGGTGATTTTGAATGACAGAAGAAAAAAAACGTTATTTTATAAATTCATGATGGAAAATAACTTTATTGAAATTATTCTCAATGACAGAGTTCCTTCTATGGTACGCAGTTTTACTATAAAAGGATATGATTGTACGTATATGTACATATTTTAAATTACTGTCCTGAAATTTAATGTTGGGCAAAACTAGCCAAATACATGAAAATTAAACAATTATTTTCAATAGTAGATTTCAGCAAAGGAGGCATATTGTGGCTTTTCCTCTCCAGTATCCCAGAGAAATGGAGGGGTGGGATAATTTTGAAAGGAGAAACAAGGACAAGAAGGGTTCCAGACTGTTCCAAGAAGGAAGACTTAGATAAAGTGTTTTGTTGTTGTTGTTGTTTTCTCATATACTTCATTGACCCTAAATGTGAGGCATTGAGATATAAGAACACACAACATACACACACTTAGCCTTTTTTAAATTATACCCTTCTGCCTCAGAACTATCTTTTTGCTTACTTCCTTTCCTCTTGAAAATTGAGGTGTTTCTGGGGTCAGGAGAGTGAATGTGGCAAGTGTGAGAAAAGGGCGAAAGTGACTTGGCCTAGCCACTGGAAGGGAGAGTGATCAGGGAGCAATAGAAGTAGAGAATTGACTGCAGATATTTCCATGTCAGATTCTTTAATATACAGTACATCTAGTGCCTGTGGGATGCATTGTTCTTATTCTCAGACATCTAAATAAGAGTTTCAAACCTGCCTTTCTCATGGGTGATTCAGGTAACATGTTTAAGGATGGAAGTAATAGATGTTTTTCCACCTTTATCTGTGAGATTCCTAGTCCTTACCTATGTGCAGTTTCATAATGTGGTCTTTTCCTTGCAGGGCATCCAGTATTTATGTTCACTCCAAGACCTGAATTTATATTATAACAACATTCCTTCATTAGTGGAGGTGTCCCGCCTACAGCCTTTACCCTTCCTCAAAGAACTAGATTTGAGACTCAATCCTGTTGTCAGGAAAGATACAGATTATAGGCTCTTTGCTGTGTACACGCTACAAACTCTGGAGAAACTGGGTGAGACCATCTTCCCCTGTTCCTCTCCCCAGAATTTACATTAAACCAGCTGCCTCCTAACCTTTTGGGTGTTGGCCCACAGTGTGCACTGGCAGGATATATTTGTTTATTAGTCAATATTTATGTAATTCTTTTGTGTTGGCAGGATGTATGACGAGTCCTTTTTTTATTGAATGACAATCTATGATTTTATCAGTTACTTCCAGCTTTAGTTTTCTTCAGCTGATGGTTTCACCACCACTTCCTCCCCAACAAAGAGTTTCCAGGTTGAGATTTATTTTTCCAGGTGCCCCAAATTTTCAACTATATTAGCAATAGAAAATGAATACAACAACTCTTTGGGGCTTAGTTGGCAAGGAACAATAAATATTCCTTCAAATGAGCTAGTCTGTATTTCTTTATAATTTTATTGTTGAGTATACATTTCTTATTGATACAAACTTGGATTTGCCCTTGGGGAAAGTTATTGTGGGGAAACTAATTTCTTTCAGAAACAGTGTAACTTTCAGCAGACTACTAGGCCATTTGGATTGTTTGCTGCCTAAACTCTACTTTCCTGCAGGGGTGGCTACACCTATGTGGCGGTTGTTGCTATGGTATCCCTGTAGTCTCCCTGAGTTACTACTTGCTCCAGTGACAACATAATAGCATTATTTTGTGCCCTGTCTCTAACAAAAGGATATGAGACTGATATGTAGTTTTTTCTCTGTGATTATGGTTTTCTGACCCACTACTGTTTACTCCAAAAAAGAAACATGCTCAGACCACGGTTTTTGCCTCCAGATGACCGAGCTGTGCGGGAAAGTGAGAGAAAAGCTGCCAAGCTGCATTTTAGTCAGTTGGGCAACAGTGAAAATTTTCTTTTAGAGGTGGAAAAAAGGTAAGACCATTCTTTACAAAAAAAAAAAAAAGTTTTAGTTTGGTTCACACAGAGATAGCAGTAAATTCCTACTTAATGCCTTCATTTTCGGCAGAAATCTCCACAAGTTATAAGAATCCTCAGATCAGAAATAAAAGTATCTATTCAACATATTGAAATTTATCTGGGATAAGAATCTGGCCCTCAGAGGGAACATTTCTGCTTTCTTGAACTATTGGGTCTGCTTTGGGTATAATTATTTTTTTAAAGATATTATTTAGTTGAGAGAGAGAGAGAAAGAATAAATGGGGGGTAGGAGCAGGGGGAGAAGGGGAAGCAGACTCCCTGCTGAGCAGGGAGCCTGATGAGATGGGGCTCAGATCATGACCTGAGCCAAAGGCAGATGCTTAACCAACTGAACTGCCCAGGTGCCCCTGGATATAATTATTGATAATTCTCAAAAGCTGCTGTTCAAAGCTTACAGGGAGGGATACCATGAGATATCATCCACATAAATACCAACTCTTTCTTGAAGTTATAAATCAGTACGTAGTATTTTCCTATTGAATTAGAAGGTTTACATTACCAGGGAGATTAATTTCTTAAAAGGTAAGAGAAAGATTTTTCTACCAAATCAAAAGTAAACAGACCTTGAGGCTCTAAAGTACCTGAATGGTAGATTTTTCTACTTCTTATTACTAAATCTTATCAAAATAAGATACCATATATTCTACTCCAAAACTCATGCTCTTTACTTTTAAAAAGTAGCTTTATTATTTTTGAAAAACAACTCCATTAATGTTACATTTTACAGAAAAATGCGAGAAAAAAGTGAAAATCACCGCATATTCTGTTACCAAGAGTTAACTACTAGTAATGTTTGGTATACATCCTTCTAGACATCTGTGTATCTACCAAAAGACATAGGTATATGTGTCTGTTAGTACTGCTTTCTGGTGGTATAAGTAAAGCATACTTATTTTGAGAATTTGAAAAGTATAGAAAAACCACAAGAAATGAATAAGCAACTCATAATTTCACTACCCAGAAGTAAACATTAATTATATTATAGTAAACATTGTCTTAGTCTTAGGTATATATACGTGTATGTGTTTTTATATAATATTCTATGTTATATAATATATCTCTAAATGTACCTTAAAATAAAATAATACATATATAATATTTATTTTATAGTAATTTGCTTCTGATACATAACATTTTTAGTTTGATAAGATATGAACATATCTCCACAACAATAAATACTCTTTTCCAGAATGAGTTTTTTCTTTGTTTATTGCCTTTCCCCTCAATGAGAATTAGGACCTTGCTTGTCTTATTTGTTGCAGTATTCCTAGTGCCTAGAACACTGCCTGACACATATAAGGTACTAAAAAATAATTTGTCAAATGATGAATGAATGAAGTCAATGTCTGTTCTCTTGGCTTGGGATCTTTCTCTTTGTCTATCTCTGCTCTGATCCTTTAGATGTTTTATGTAACCCCCAGAGAGCATTTTTAGTTCCCTATATATATATTTTTAGTTCTCTATTTTTTAAGTCAAGTATATTGAGGTTTTTACATAGAGTGAAATTCACCCTGCTATAAAAAGAAATGGAATGTTCCTTAAAAATTATTTGTATATACGTTTTGTGAACTAATTCTTATTTTAATTCGTTGCGGGTACCTTGTTTATTACAGAAATACAGAGATGGGCGCCTGGGTGGCTCAGTGGGTTAAAGCCTCTGCTTTCGGCTCAGGTCATGATCTCAGGGTCCTGGGATCGAGGCCTGCATGGGGCTCCCTGCTCAGCGGGGAGCCTGCTTCCTCCTCTCTCTCTGCCTGCCTCTCTGCCGACTTATGATCTGATCTCTCTCTCTGTGTCAAATAAATAAATAAAATCTTAAAAAAAAGAAAGAAAGAAATACAGAGATGAATTAATATGTAATTGAATACACTTCCTAGTAAGGCAGATAATTAGCACTATCATATTTCTATTTATCATAGTTACCATATGATGATTGCAAAAGCAGAGGTAAAATGTTATTCAAGTGCCCAGTCCTAGCATTAATATCTTTTAAGCTCTTGGACCAGGTCTTTCTGAATCCCAGTTGCCCCAACCTATACAGTGGAAATAATGAATAATAGGGGAACTTTTATGATTAAGTGAAATGGTGGGTGAAAGTGCCTGGCTCATAGTCTAGGCTGTCTGTACTTCCAGTCTGTAGTTACATCTTATTATACTATATCAATCAAGAGCAAACATTTGCCTCTCTTATCTTTTTTTTTTCCTTTTAACTAATAGCTGTAGTTGCTCCCAGTATAATTCTTGGCAGCAGAAACTTCCTTTCTGTGTCCCATGAATTTTTTAATTCAAAAGAAAATATCTTATTCCCTTAATCATTTAGACCTAAGTTTGTACCAAGAAAACAGAATATCTAAGTCCTGAATTTTCTAGCTTTCCTACTTTATTTATTTATTTTGAAAATTTCATTTAGAGAGCAAGAGAGAGTACATATGTGCGCGAGCAGGGGGAGGGGCAGAGGGAGAGAGAGATTCTCAAACAGACTCACTGCTAAGCCCAGAGCCTTAGCAGGGCTCAGTCCCACGACCCTGAGATCATGACCTGAGCTGAAATCAAGAGTCAGACGCTCAACCAACTGAGCCTGACTTTCTTCATACTTTAAAGCCTCAACTATATTGTCCTTCTCTCTCATTATTCCCAATAACAATATTATGGCTTTAAAAAATGGGTTTAACTGAAATATTTGTGAAATTAATATTTTCTGGAACATTTAAAAAATCTGATTACCATGAATTAATGTTTTCTAAATAGCATTTACTGGTGATCTCAGAAACCTTCTTTTGAGCTTTTTTTTAAATTTGAATTTTAAATAAATTATTCTGTGTAGCAGCTCTAGGGAGAAGACAATGAAAACCTGTGTGACAGATGAAAGCTCTGCATCAAAAGTCAATGCCAATGTTGATAACAGAATTGAAACTGGTAAGTTTCCTCTCTTTGATCACAAAATGCTTCGAACGTTAGTTATTTCAGCTTTTGTGGCTGATCTTGAGTAGGATGAAGACAAAATAGTTGAGAAATAACAGATTTGAAGTAAGCACCGGATTTACTGTGTTTTTCCTCCTTTCTCTCAGTGCCAGAAAAGGCCCTATTTATTGAGCAGGCCTAAACCAGAACCCATCAAGTACAAGCTGTACTCAGAATTCAATTTCACTTACATCAATTTACATCATTAGTACATTCTGAAAATTGCATTGCCAGTCCCCATGGCCCCTGAGCATTGCTTAGGTGATTGATTCATTAGCCAGAGACTCATGACTCATCTGTTATCAATGCAGCTCAGACCCTGGGCCTTCTAAGTTTCTCTACCTTGAATCTTTGCATCTGCAGAATCTCTTGTGTTTGTGCTATATTCCTGGTGAGTGTTGCCTGTAAGCACTGTTGGTAACCTAATAGGATTAAAATGGTTATACTACATTTAATGATCATGGCACAGGCAAGGAGAAAGCTTTTCATGAGAGGAATTGCATGCTGTGGACCTTTATGGATTCACTAGGCCCTCATTGGATGACTTTTTACTTGAAGAAACTTTATTCTGTAGAGGCCTCTGTCCCTTTGAAGCATACACCAAATTATTTACATCCTCTAAAAATTAATCCCTAAAATGCCAGTAATAACTTTAATAGATGGACTACGTAGTTCGGACATTAAGAATTTCCCATTTATAACATGAAGTATTTTGTTTTCCTTACTACTTATCTATCCATGTAGACACTTACTATTTTTTTTTAAAGATTTTATTTATTGGGCGCCTGGGTGGCTCAGTGGGTTAAAGCCTCTGCCTTGGGCTCAGGTCATGATCTCAGGGTCCTGGGATTGAGTCCCACATCGGGCTCCCTGCTCGGCGGGGAGCCTGCTTCCTCCTCTGTCTCTGCCTGCCTCTCTGCCTGCTTGTGATCTCTCTCTCTTTCTGTCAAATAAATAAATAAAATCTTTTTTATTTTATTTATTTTTAAAGATTTTCTTTATTTATATGACAGAAAACCACCCCCCGCCATGCACTCTGTCTCTCAAATAAATAAATAAATAAATAAATCTTTTTTAAAAAAAGGTACATCGTCTCCACTGAGAAAAAACTACTTTACCAGATACAGGACCTATTTCTAAACATTCTTGGAACCTCCAGCTGTTGCCTGGATTTTTTTTTAAATATAAAATTTATGTTGCTACTTTGAAATGTTCAAGAGCTTTGCTTTCCACTGAAAATTGTGTTTGTGCTAGACCCCAGGGGAGTGTTGCTTGTAAGCACTGTTGGTAATCCAATATGACTAAAGTGGTTATGCCATGTTAATGGTTGTGCCACAGGCTAGAAGAAAGCTTTCTGGAGAACAGTTTCCACTAGCTCAGTTGTTACAAACAGTGCTTTTTGTAAAGCAGTCATTTAGAATGATACTCATTGGCATGGCTACTATCAAAAAACCAGAAAATAACACATGTTGGCAAGGTCGTGGAAAATTTGGAACTGCTGGTCCAACTGTTTGGTGGGAGTATAAAATGGTACAGATGCTATGGACAACAGTATGGCAGTTCATGAAAAAATTAAAAATAAAATTATCATATGATGCAGTGATTCCACTTTTGGGCCTATTCCCAAAGAAGGAAAGCAGGGTCTTGAAGAGGTGTTTATGCATGTTCCTAGCAGCATTATTCACAATACCTAAAACATGGAAGCAATCCAAGTGTCCACCAACAGATGAATGAATGGGCAAAATGTAGTATACACAAACAATGGAATATTATTCACCCTTAAAAAAGAAGGAAATTCTGACATGTGCTACAACATGGAAATTTGGACATGTGCTACAACATGGATGAACCTTAAGGGCATTATGCTAAGCAAAATTAGCCAGTCACAAAAAGACAAACACTATATGATCTCACTTATATGAGGTACTTAAAGCAGTCAAAATCACAGAGACAGAAAATAGAATGGTGTTTGCCAGGGGCTACAGGGAGGGGGAAGTAGGGAGTTATTATTTAATGGATATAATTTCAGTTTTATGAGATGAAAAGAGTTCCGGAGATGATGGTGGTGATGGTTGCACAACATTATGAATGCATTTTTTAAAATATTTATTTATTTATTTGACACAGAGAGAGTGAGCACAAGCAGGCAGAGGGGCAGGCAGAGAGAGAGGGAGAAGCAGGCTCTCCGCTGAACAGGGAGCCCGACGTAGGGCTCTATCCAAGGACCCTGGGATCATGACCTGAGCTGAAGGCAGACACTTAACCAACCGAGCCACCCAGATGCCCTATGAATGCATTTAATACCACTGAACTGTACATTTAAAAATGGTAGATGGAACACTTAAAAATTTAAGATGGCAAATTTTGTGTTATGTATATTTAGCCACAATAAAAGTAATTGGGGACCCCCCCCAAAATACTATGGAGACAGTAAAAAGATCAGTGGTTGCCAAGCTAGAGGGGAGGAAGGGATGACCAGGTAAGGGGTACTGTCCCTTCATTCTTTTGCATGAAGTGTGGGACATGGGTAGCTGTTACTGATAGTGCCAAGAACTGAAATTGACTGAAGTTAACTTCAATTAACTTCCAGGTCTTCCCCTGGAAACTGCAAACCTTCAATAGACTCCAGAATTCCAAAATAGTTACATCAGACAGATTCTGCTAGTGTAATTTTTGCCTAGGTGGAGGACAGATGCAGCATGTTTACTCTGCCATCTTCCTCTGTGTCCATAGTTTTGCCTTTTCCAGAATGGCATATAGTTGGAATCATTAAGTATGTAGCCTTTTTAGACTGGCTTCTTTACTTAGTAATCCATTTAAGGTTCCTTTATGTCTTTTCATGGTTTGATAGCTCCTTTCTATCTAGTGCTGAATAATATTCTGTTGTCTGGGTATACCACACTTTATTTATCCACTCACCTACTGAAGGACATCTTGGTTGCTTCTAAGTTTTGGCAATTTTGAAAAAAGCTGCTATAAACGTCCATGTGCAGTGTTTGTGTGGACATAAGTTTTCAACTGCTTTGGGCAAATATCAAATGTTTAATTTTGTAAGAAACTGTCAAACTGTCACCCAATACAATCTGCTTTTTTTTTTAAAGATTTTATTTATTTATTTCACAGAGGGAGAGAGATCACAAGGAGGCAGAGAGGCAGGCAGAGAGAGAGGGGGAAACAGGCTCCTCGCTGAGCAGGGAGCCCAATGCGGGCCTCGATCCCAGGACCCTTAGATCATGACCTGAGCCGAAAGCAGAGGCTTTAACCCAATGAGCCACCCAGGCGCCCTACAATCTGCTTTTTTAAATATCTTTTTATATACTAAGCTTCTTAAATTGAAGTTTCTCAAACTGGATTCATATTCTCGGAGTTTGTGAGAATATTGAGTTTGAGAAACACTGATGTGGATGGGCACATGCTATAGAAACTCAGGCTGTGCTAAAAGCATACTTGAAAAGGTTTTGTGGCCGTTGTGGAAACAAAGTCCTTAGCCATTAAAGGCTGTGGAGCCTTGGGATAACCTGAGAGCTTGGTAGGATTGGTGTGAATAGCTGTGTGAAAGTGGTAAGAAGTATAGCAGGTCATAGACAGTTGAGTGATCACGTGGTTTGGATATAAGGTTTATGTTGGATAGAAGGTCAGATTATTAGAGAACAATGAATGCCTTACTAAAGATAATTTACATGCAAATAGCACATATATACCCTGTGAGTTGAAAGGGGTCCTGCTCACTCTTTTAGCCAATTCCTTTGACCTTTTAGTAGAATTACACCTACAATATATTGGTCTAATAGGTATCTTATTTTAAAAAAGCAGAGGGGCTGGCTGGCTCAGTTGGTAGAGCATATGACTCTTGGTCTCGGGGTTTTAAGTTCAAGCCCCATGTTGGGGGTAGAGATTACTTAAAATAAAATCTTTAAAAAAAATAAAATAGCAAAGAAAAATTCATCACAATCACCCTTGTACAGGAATGAAAACAGCACTATCTCTAATAGCCCAAAAGTCTATCAGCTGATGAATGGATAAACAAAATATGGTATATCCATTAAAAAAGAATACATCTACAATATATATCTTAAAAACATCATGCTTAGTGATAGGAGCGAGACACAAAAAGCCAAATACCATATTATTCCATTTATATGACATGTCCAGAATAGGAAATTCCATAGAGACAGAAAGTATACTGATGGTTGCCAGGTGCTGGCAGGGAAGAGAAAATTGAAAGTGAGCACTAATTGAGTTTCTTTTTGGGTAATGAAATTAGATCATGGTGATGGTTAACAATTTTGTGAATATACTGAAAAATCACTGAGTTGTACACTGTGAAAGGTTAATAAAAAGGTATGGGAATAAAGTTAAAGATTCCTCCCCCCCAACAAAAAAAGTGATTCTATAGCCCTTGGTGTAACTGATTGAAATTTGAGGTGAATGAGACTCAAAGAATTAGTATCTGTCTTGAGGGACTGATTAAGTAGTAGTGCCAGTACTGAGATGTGGTTTGAAGTGGAGGGTGGGGAACATCAGTAGCAGCAGGTCTGGAAGTGAAAATAATGAGTTTGGTTAAGAAAATACTGACTTTTTCTCGGCCCTCCTTGGAGGCAGTTAAAAATAACTTAGGTCTGGACACCAAAAGAGAGATCAGAGTTGAGATGGAGATTTTGGGTCACTCAGGGCGCCTGGGTGGCTCAAGTCATGATCTCAGGTCCTGGAATCAAGCCCTGTGTTGGGATCCCTGTTCAGCAGGGAGCCTGCTTCTCTCCCTCTTCTCCTGGTTTGTGCTCTCTGTCGCTCTGTCTCTTTCTCTCAAATAAGTAAATAAAATCTTTAAAGGAAAAAAGATTTTGGGTCATCCAAATTTAGGTGATAAAGGGAAGGTGTGGGAGCATTTAGCAAAGAATTTGGGTATTGGGGAATTTGAAAGAAAAAGAACCTGTGAATCTGGAAAATAATATAAATACAGTAAAAGAAAAACCAGGATGGGGCGCCTGGGTGGCTCAGTCGGTTAAGCCTCTGCCTTACCTCAGGTCATGATCTCAGGGTCCTGGGATTAAGTCCCGAATCGGGCTCCCTACTCAGCGGAGAGCCTGCTTCTCCCTCTCCCTCTGCCTGCCACTCTGCCTGCTTGTGATCTCTATCTCTGTGTCAAATAAATAAAAATATTTAAAAAAACAAAAACAACTGGAGGGTGGGAGGGTAGGGATAGGGTGGATGGGTTATGGACATTGGGGAGGGTTTGTGCCATGGTGAGTGCTGTGAAAGGTGTAAGCCTGATGATTCACAGACCTGTACCCCTGGGGCAAATAATAATAATAATAAAATAATAACAAACAAAAACAAAAACAAAACAGGATGGAGCAGGGTCTTGGACACCTGGGAAGTATAAGTATTGTTCTGTAGGATGAAGGTAAGAGGAGGCCTAAACCTAAAATTGCAGTGTACTTACCATCCTCATTTTCTACTAAGAATCAGGTTAAGACCAGTAATTTCTGCTTTACTTTGTTTGTTTTGTTTTTTCTATGTTACTAGTGCAGTAGGAGCCAGAGAACATAAACTTTGAGAGCTTGAAAGTAGTTCTGTCAAATAGAATGGTGTAAGAGCATTTTATATTGGAGTAATAGGAAATTTCAGTCCCAGGAGGCAACTCACAAGTAGGAACCATTTTAGAGCCCCAAATGGAGTGAGGGGCTGGATTTTCAAAAAGCTGGCTTTCTTCACTGTGTATTCTCAGCTGCCCTGGCTTACACCAGCTTTCTGTTGCCAGAGCCTACAGATGAGAACTAGCAGAAGAGCACATTGTTTGACTAAGGCCCAAGTTTTTGAAACTATCTTAATTCTTACACAATCCTGCTAGGGGAACAAATCTCCCTAAACAAGAAACTCTTATTTTCATCCCAAGTTCCCCCAGAAGACTCCAGATCCCAGAATTGTACAATTAGTAAGTACTGATCAAGAATGTGCAGGGGCGCTTGGGTGGCTCCGTCAGTTGAGAGACTGACTCTTGGTTTTGGCTCAGATCATGATTGCAGTTGAGATGGAGACCCTTGTTGGGCTCCATGCTCAGTGCGGAGTCTGCTTGAGATTCTCTCTCCCTCTCCATCTGTCCCTCCCCCTGCTCTCATATGCACACACTCTCTCTGTAAAATAAATAAATAAATATATATTTTAATTTTTATTTGACAGAGAGAGAAAGATCACAAGTAGGCAGAGAGTCAGGCAGAGAGAGAGGAGGAAGTAGGCTCCCTGCTGAGCAGAGAGCCCAATGTGGGCCTCCATCCCAGGACCCTGGGATCATGACCTGAGCCGAAGGCAGAGGCTTTAACCCACTGAGCCACCCAGGTGCCCTAAAATAAATAAATATTAAAAAAAAAAAAAAAAAGAATGTGCAAAAACTTCTCTACAAGCGTTCTAATCTAATAAAAATCCTAACTGGCTCTTTTTGATAACAGTTTCTAGGGTGGCAGGATAGGATATAGTTTTGTATGTTTTTAAGATTTTATTTTTAAATAATCTTTATACCCAGTGTAGGGCTCAAACTCACAACCCCAAGATCAAGAGTTGCACAGGCACACCTGATTACCTTATTTCAACCTTACCTCAACTCTAAGAGATAGGTAGTTTAGATTTTATCATCACTCTTTGACAATGGAGAAAATTAGAGAGGTTAAGCAGTTCGCCCAAGTTCACATGGTTTCCAACTGGTGGCACCAGTACTAGCTCTCAATCTTGTGACTTCCTTTCCAGTATCTTTCCATAAGACATGTTGCCTTTGAAGTCTGGTCAGTGCTTCATTGTATTCCTTTTCTTTTAACACAGACTCAAACAAAGGACTTTTTATTCCTTTCCCCAATCGGGAAATAAAGGATTCCCTAATGAGTACTTCTGCAACCCAGAGCAGTGGTATACCAGATCAGAAATTAGACACTTTCCCGCTGGAAACACAGGTAATGTATTCATTTTCCTGTTGATCTGTTGGCTAGGCAATAATTAATACCAACAGTGCATTGGACTTTCAATTATTTATGAAGGTCTAGGTGGACTTGTTTGATAAAGGCATTTTAGACCCTTTAAAAGGAAAGAAGGGCAGACAGGATGCAGAGGACCCTCTCCATTAATTTCAATCTCCCTTTTCCCTCTCCTCTACTACCCCATTATTCAAAGTGGTATATTTATACATACAAGTTTTAGTACTTTTTATGCCAGGTATTTTGACTCTTAAACAGGAATACAACAGAGGTTTTGGCTGGTTTTTAAAATTTCTCCTCTATACCCAATGTCTCCATCTCCTGTTACCTTACTCCTTACATTTTCCACCTCTGACTTTTTTTTAAAGATTTATTTACTTATTTGAGAGAGAGAGCATGAGCTGGAGGAGAGAGAGAGAAAGAGAAGAAGCAGACTCCCCCCTGACCTCGGAGCCCCACACAGGACCCTGAGGTCATGACCTAAGCTGAAACCAAGAACTGGAGGAGGCTCAATCTAGTGAGCCACCCAAGTGCCCTTACGTCTGACTTTTAATTACTGAATCTCAGCATCTCAAGGGTGGCTTTCCCAAAGCTGCCTCTTCATTGGGACATAAAAGAAGAAAAGTTAAGGGGTAAAAATGGCTTAGAGTTGTGGGCAGTGGGGAGGTAGAGATTGTGCAAGATGAGGCAAGAATTAAGAATAAATTTTAGGGACACCTGGGTGGCTCAGTCAGTTAAGTATCTGCCTTTGGCTCATGTCATGATCCCAGGGTCCAGGATCAAGTCACTCATCGGGCTCCTTGCTCATCGGGGAGCCTGCTTCTCCCTCTGCCTGCTGCTCCTCCTGCTTATGCTCTCTCTTTCTCTATCTCTGACAAATAAAAATCTAAACAACAACAACAAAAAAGAAGTTTTTAGTGAAAAAATGGTGGGAGGAGGATACAACCATCATATAAGACTCATTTGTATGAGTGAGTATAATGCAGGAAGCAGAATTGACTACTTTATATTCGACTTCTCCTTTTGTCTGCATTTTCTTTGATAAATTATGAGCAATGAAATTGCTGAAAATAGACAGAAGGAAAAAAAGCAAGGGCTCTGATTAATCCACATTTGGATAATCAACACTGTACTAGTAAAATGTTAGTAAGATTTTTTTTTTCAGTTTGAGTTTACCATACTTTCATCTAATAAAACAACAGATTAGTATTTAGTTGATCCCTTTGTTTTTGGAGATTCTCTTTAAGTAACTTAGAAACTATCTCAGTTACTATTTTAAAATATCTTAATATTTGTTTTATTTTTTTTTAAGATTTTATTTATTTGTTTGACAGAGAAAGACACAGCAAGAGAGGGAACACAAGCATGGGGAGTGGGAGAGGGAGAAGCAGGCACCCTGCGGAGCAAGGAGACCAAAGGTCAGGGGCATGACCTGAGCCGAAGCCAGATGCTTAAGGACCGAGCCACCCAGGAACCCCTTAGTATTTGTTTTAAAGGAAATGTCTAGTAAGCTCATGTCTGGATGCCCGTCAACTCTCTCTTCCTAAATATTCAAACTTTATTTCATTGCAGGAAGTGGCAAGAAGGGAGATCCCAAGTGACAATCACCAGGAAGATGGTAATTATTTTGTTCAGGAAGTATTTTTGTCCACACTAATCAGAGAAACCTAGATGTGATGAGATTTGGGACAAGATGGAGATGTCTCAGCCCTGGGGCCCTATATGGTCAACTAACACCTTCTGCTTTTGTTGGGGGCTGCTCTGGATGCTTAGTGACCTGTGAGGCCTTTCTGGTTGAAGAGTGGATGTTCTGACTTCCTTTGTTCTTGACTTTTGTACTAGCTGTCTGTTCCTTGTTTCTTCTTCTTAACTCTCTTGCCCTCTTTTGGATTTATTATGTCTTTATTCATCCATTTTTTTCTCTCTATTGGTTTATTTATAAGTTATACACTGTTTTAATACTTTTATTATTATTCCCCAAACTATAATATGTAACATATAATTAAAATATATTAATTTATATAATTAAAAAATTAATCAATACCTTAACTCTTCTCTTGGATAATTTAAAGACCTTAAAGTACCTTACTCCTTTTAGTCTCTACTGACTTAATTATTATTATTACAGATTTTAATTCTCGCTATATTTTTAAACCCACATGAAATTGTTTTTATACAGTCAGTGTTCACCCAAATTTATCTTTGTATTTACCACTTTGTTCTTCATTTCTTTTTTTCATTCTAGGTTTCCCTTCTAAGATCAATTTTCTCTAGCTTACAGTATGTCTTTTAGAATTTCCTTTAGGGTGGCTTTATTCTGTTGAACTCTTTCAGTTTTTGTTTATGTGAAAATGTCTATATTCTACCATATTCTTTTTTTAATTTTTAAGGATTTTATTTATTTATTTGAGAGAGAGCACAAGAGAGAGTGCAGAAGTGGTGGAGGAAGAGGGAGAAGCAGGCTCTCCACTGAACAGGGAGCCTGATGTGGGGCTCGATCCCAGGACCCTGGGATCATGACCTGAGCCAAAGGCAGATGCTTAGCCAACTGAGCCACTCAGGTGCCCCATTCCACCACCATTCTTTTTTATAGGGGAGGAGGGTGTTGTAGGCAACGGAACTTTCTTTATGCTTGTTCTTTGCGTTCGAATTTTTACAATGGGGGGGAGAAATGCCATTTTCTTTTGTGTAAAAAAAATTTAAGTGGTAGATACAAACATGTTTGTTTTTCCTCAGTTGGTGTTGAAGTGAGGAAAAAAAAGTCACTTTGCACAGAGAGACAAAGAGTAGTCACTAGGGAGGCCCAGGCCTCCAACGGCTGATGGTGTGACCCCACCCTAGGGCACTCTGCCTCAGTTTCCCCTCTTGAGATGCTGAGCTCCCCCCTCCCCCTGGCTAGCCGAGACCAGGAGGAGGATGCCCCCTCAGAGGCCGTGCTCTGCTGTGGCTGTCCCTGAGTCTCTGCCTGTCTGGTTCCCAGCCTTGACCTGCGTGACTCAGGGGTCACGGCCCTCCTGCAGCACCGGGCACAGGGTCTGTCCTGCTGGGAGGGGTCCAGGTGGGAACCAGGCCCTAGGCTCTGGGCTCCAAGGAGCTGCAGACTTCTGTTGGGGTGGGGCAAGCAGGCGGGCTCCCTGGAGGCAGCACTGGCCAGGATTGGGCTCCCCACACCTCGTGACACCGTCCTTCATCAGGGCCTCATGGGACAGAGGCCAGGCCCGCTGTCAACACAGGGCCCAGCTCAGGAGTGGGCCGCACATGCTGCGGGGGCACCACCATTCTTAATGAGTATTTTGGCCAGGTGTAAATTTCTAGGTTGGTAGTTATTTCTTCCAGAATATTGAAGGTATTCCACTGTATTTTTTGGTTTTTGCTTTTGAAAAGTCAGCTGGTGGTCTGTCACTCCTGCAAGGGATAATCTGTCTTTTTTTAACTCTGGCTGCGCTTAAGATTTTTCCAATTGTCTTTGGTTTTCTTCAATTTTGGTATGATATGTGGATTTCTTTTTATATATTCTGTTCGGTATTTATTACACTTGAATCTGTAAATTGTGTCTCATTAATTCTGGAAGGTGCTTCAAATCTTGTTTGTGTCTGATTCTTTCTCTCTGTCCTTCTGGGACTCTTGATTAAATATAGATTTTTACTTTGTTCTCTTTCTCTTTTACTCTTATTCTTTTATATTTTTCATTTTGGTGGGGGGGTTTCTGATCTGCATCCTGGATAATTCCTTCTGACCCATCTTTCAGTTCACTAACATTTTCTTCTAGCTGTGTCTAATCTATTAATCTTGTCTGCTGAGTTCTTACTTTCATTAGTTTTATTTCTCAGTTCTCTAAGTTTTATTTTGTTCTTTTTCAACTCTGCTGGCTCAATTTTTATAAACAGAAATTTTTCTGCTTGTTTTATATTTCTTTATGCATAGTAACATAGCTGTTTCATAGGCTATATCTGTTAATTCCAATACCTGAAGTTTATTGTCTTTTTTTCCTACTCATGTTATCTTGTTTCCTTTTTTTGTTTCTTTGCTTTGGCGATTTGCTATGTATTTGGAAAACTATTTATAGGAATTATTTAAAGTCTTACATAAAGGTATCTTTTCCAGATCAGATTTTCATTTGCTTCTACCAGATACTTGGGACACTGTCATCCTAGGATCACTTAAATCCAAGCTCAAAGCTTAAGGTTCCCTCGACCCACTCAAATGATACAGATCTGAATTACCAGTCAGTACAAGGGCTGGCTTATTTCCAGTTTACTTTTACTCTGAAGGTTGCAATCTGCTTGGGGTTCCATCTTAATGTGTATTTGGGGCGGAATAAGAGGTAGAGATGGTTTGTCATACTCCTCACTTCGGATGGATGTTGAACTTCTGTCCCTGTTATCCTAAAACTTCTGAGGGTAAATGTAACTTTCAGTGCTAGACTTACCTATGTGTGTCTTGCTGTTTCCTAGATTTTGGTCTAGAAAATCCTTACCAGCTAACAAGCTCTTTGATCCTTTAAAGAACATGTATCATCCCACTTTTTTAATGTCTTCAATAAGAGGCACAGTCTGAATTATCTAATCACATCACTTGTTGTTAGATTCTTTTTGTTACATAAAAATACTGTTCCTTTCCCTCACTGTGTAGGCTGGCCCCGGGTAAAACGTTGATATTCTGTAGGTCCTATAGACCTAAAAAGTGCTTGTTTCTACTTTTTTTAAGTTAATGAGACTAACTCAGGTATGCTTCCTAAGGAAGACCTTTAAGCATATGAAACTCTGAAAACTCTAAAGAGCACAAAGACTTCTTTTAGTTGTTCCATTCTGACACTCTTTAGTGATGACATACAGCTGTCTGAAAGAAATGCTTTATAGCTGGTTAGGAATTTTCATAGGTTTTGGATTCCCTGCCATTTAATTGGCTTAGGATACTGGTTCCCAACGTATGAACCTAGAACCTCTGACTGGATTTTGGGGGTGGAGGTGGGCGTAGCTTTTTTGTGAGGAGTCTGTGAAATCGTAGACCTACCAATTATTGTGTTTAGACTGAAAACATAAGATCACAACTATTGTCATATGGGGTACACCAAAATTTGTGTATGAAAACAAGGATACTCTGATACTATAGTTTTAGGAGGAAATTCATAGGGGATTAGGTTGGCATGAAATTTATCTCCAGAATGTTAAAGATTCTTTACTGTTTACACAGTGTCCAACACATTTTGTTGTTTTTCCATGTAAAAGTCCCTTTATCATTTTATGCTACTATTTATCAAAATTATAAACCATCTCTTTCTGAGAACTTTTTCTCGTAGACCAAGGTATGTCTAGTGAACAGAGGTACCTTAACTGAGCCAAGAATTCTCATTGTATTTTGTGTTTTCTTTTCCCCTTGGTGGTGGTTAGAATTTAGACGCTACTCTCCTCGTCAGTCCACAGTCCGATCCCCAGAGAAGATGGCTAGAGAAGGGTACCGACTATCTTTTTTGGACAATAAGTCTTCAGGTTCTTCTCCAGAAAAGGATTTGATACTAAAACCTGATACTAAAACCCATGATGTCTCATTGGGTAAACGTCTGGATGTGGGTGATTCTAGCCAGATCCATCCCTATCAGTTACCTTCAGATGCTGGTCTAGAAAATTATGATAGTTATTATTCTCACAATCTGTCCCTGCACGGAAGTCTTGGAAAAAGGCCTCAAAGAAGCAAGAACTACCGAGAATATAGCATAAAGCCTTCCAATGACATGAAGGCCACCACATCCCATTCCTGTGGAGACTTACTGACTTCTCTGTCAAACCCTGACTCCGGCACCAGAAGGCTTTTGAAGCTTAGTTCAGGTAATAGCTTTCTGTCAGTTTACAGGCCTTTTTCCTGGTCATGAGATAGAGGTATAACTGGAAATTTTGGAGTTAACATTTCTTAAATTGCATTAGCATTTCTTAAATTTGATTTTGGGGTATCAGTAGCCAATGAAACCTCCAGAAATCTGCAGGATATGAGTTTAACATGATAGATATATTATTAAAGAAAATTTACAGAAATGTAAGCTTCATAACTATGTACTATTATAGCTAAATATCATGCCAGGACATATTTCTAGTAACGTCTAGTCTTCTCTGGCCACAGTCGGAGCAATACACTTCACATACTACTTCACAGTAGTGAGACAGAAGAGATGCATGTTATTCTCCAGCCCCTGCTTACTGCTCTCATGTAGGCTTGGAGTATGTGGACAATTGGATTTAGCCAGAGTTGGAGTTTTGTCAGGTGGAGGTGGGGAAGGGAAAGAATCCATAGAGTTGACAGTGTATAGTAGGGAGAGGTTATTATGACCATTGGACTCCAGGTGGGGTAAGGTTAGAAGTGAGACATGAGAGAGTTGAAAGGCAGGGTCATCTCCCAGCCTGTTTCCTTCACAGATCTGTATGCCACAACCCATTTCAACAGTGACCCTGCTCTGCTTGTTAATGTAGAGCAACAATTATCTACCAGTCTCAATGATATCACACCAGCACATGGTTCTTTCCCAAACAACTCCGCCCTGGGAGACTCTCTGCGGACACTGCTGTTGCCTACTGGGACCTCCGAACACAGAGAGAATCTGACCAAGAGGTCATTAAGCCCATCGAGGAGAGGATTCAAACAGAAGGACAATATCCTTGCCACCCTGAATCCAAAGATTGGTTCCAGAGATGTTACGGGAAGCGAGGCAAGTATTGGTTTGTTTGTGCTTGCACAACAAATACATCAGATCCAAGACCACAGTGGCGTTCTGTTGAGGGTGGCAGTGATTCTGACCAAGGGTACTATAAATTCAAAGGGATTTTTAGAGGCCAGTGGTTAATACTACCAGGCCAAAGCCTGTGACTCTTCTGCCCTTAGGAAAGGCATTCCCCTTCTGCTGCATTTTCTTATTTCTGTCACAGTGAGAACATTCCCTAATCTACTTTCAGAGCATAAATTTTGTGGGGATATATGCTGATAATAATAAGTGACAGACAGAGTTTACCATGGCAGGGAATGCAGAAGTTGCCAGGGGCTCTGGGTTGGCTGCAGAGTGAATTCTGTAGTACTGATGTTTATAATCTTAAAATCTTAAATTTGAAAATTATTCACAGTTGCTTTTTATTCATTCAGTCATGAATGAATAAACATATATATGTCTCTATATATCATATCTAAATGAATATATCTTATGTATATGTCATATATATATCATATCTAAATGAATACAAAATAATTGTGAATTTCACTGGACAGATTTACCTATACATTTTTCTATATAAGATTCTTACTAAATGAAAAGTACCTTTAGTAGTGGGTCCAATAATAACATTTAACATATAACATTTAAAATGTTATAGAGGCATCTGGGTGGGTCAGTCAGTTAAGCATCTACCTTTGGCTCAGGTTGTGATCCCAGGGTCCTGGAATCCCTATGTCTAGCTCCCTGCTCAGTGGAGAGTTTGCTTCTTTCTTTCCCTCTTCCCCTCTGCTGCAGCCATGTTCTCTCTCTCTCTCTCTCAAATAAATAAATAATTTTAAATGTTAAAGAACATTTATGTTAATTATATATTAACATACTAAATATAAGCTTATGAGTTACAATTTTTAAAATACTCTCCAGAGGTGCCTGGGTGGCAAAGTTGGTTAAGCATCTGACTCTTGATTTCATCTCAGTTCATGATGTCAGGATCATGGGATCAAGGCCCACATTGGGGTCCATGCTGAGCATGGAGTGTACTTGAGATTCTCTCTCTCTCCCTCTGCCCCTCCCCTCGTCCTCTCACTCTCTAAAATAAATAAATGTTTTAAAATACAATACAGGGCGCCTGGGTGGCTCAGTGGGTTAAAACCTCTGCCTTCAGCTCAGGTCATGGTCTCGGGGTCCTGGGATCGAGGCCCACATCGGGCTCTCTGCTCAGCAGGGAGCCTGCTTCCTCCTCTCTCTCTGCCTGCCTCTCTGCCTACTTGTGATCTCTCTCTCTCAAATAAATAAATAAAATCTTTAAAAAAATACAATACAATACAATACAATACAAAAAAAACCCAAACAAACAAAAAAATAAAATACAATACAGTACTCCCCCATTGGAAGGTCTGGCTGGTTCAGTCAGCAGAACATGCGACTATTGATCTCAGGATCATGAATTCGAACATCACGTTGGATATAGAGATTACTTAAGTAAACTAAAAATTTTTTAAAAAACCCATTTTATGATCTGTAAAATGTTTTTAAAATGTTCTGCAAGTTTAATCTTTTTATACTACATAACTTAATATATTGACCCATAGATGTGTCAAAACTTATTTAATGTTTTCTTCCAAAAATCTCTATAGAAAATCATGGTAGAGTATACTGTTATCTTTTAAATTATCCTTGAATATTCTACTATATATGCTTGGACATTAATAACATTCTATTCAAATCCAAACTGAAAGATGAAACCATCTTTTTTTTTTTAATGTTAACACTTTAAATGTCCAGAATCTTACTTCCCATGTTGTGTAAGAATGACAAATGGTTGGTGTTTGTTTTTTTTTCTTTCTTTCTTGAGCCTCTCTCTAGTGACCTGGGCAGTTTGCATGGTTTGCCAGGAAACCACAGTCCCCCGATCTCTGCCAGAACCTCCCATGTGGCCACTGTCCTCAGACAGCTCTTGGAGCTTGTGGATAAGCACTGGAATGGCTCTGGCTCTCTCCTTCTTAACAAGAAGTTTCTCGGTAAGTGAATGTATTCTCAGCTCCTGGAGAAAGGCTCAGACCTTGCTTCTGCTCTGTGTTCATATAAAAGCCACTCAGCCCCCTTAACTTGCAAGGAAAAAATTGTTCCCATGATCACCAAAATTCGTCAGTGGCACAGTAATTGACAATATGCATTTTTCGCTTAATCTTCTTCTCTATTTGTTTTATCAACATTCTTCCTTCGTGTACCAATTGTTTTGTCCCTTTTGTGACTTTTTTTGGTAGTCTTTGGGTAATATGTAGAGTGATGAGATATGTAAAATAGAGCATGATGGTGTTAATGATTATGAAAGGATTTTATCCTTGGGACAGTGCCAATAATAAATACAATAAAAATTGGGTTTGATCATCAGATTTCTAAAATGTCTATTAAAATGTTATGATTTGAAAAACGTGAATGAATAAATGACTTGGACTCTTCTTAGGGCTTCTTTTTTAGGACCTTGGAGGAAAAATTGTACTGCAAATTTTGTCCCCACATCTTTATTTGTTGTTTAATGGAAAAAGAGTTCAAGGAGATTTTCATGGTGGTAAACGTTTAGGAAAAACTAGAATCTTTAAAGTTGCTTGGGCTTAATTTTTTTTTAATTTCTAAAGGGACATATAAGAGAAAAAGTCTTAGTATAGTTACTTTCCTTCCACATTGACTCTTTGCTCTCATTTTTTAGGAAATTATCCTCAGGAGCCATTCATCAGTGACTAGAGAATAGCACAGGGCTATTGAGGGTCTACTCGTGAAGGTCTACTGTTGTTTCTCCATAGAAGGCATGGGATAGAATTTCTTATCCATTATAAAACACCTCTTATAGACACTTAGCAAATTCTTGTAAAAAGGAAATAGTAGATTATCGTATTTGTTCTACAGAGGTGGTAGTTATTGACTAGGAATTCTGTGCTTTAGCTTTTAAGATTGGCCCGTGTGCCCAACCTGAATTTTTGGCAGGTCCTGCCCGGGATTTACTTCTGACTTTGGTAGTCCCTGCTCCTTCCCAGCAGTGGCGTCACTCACATCCTGAAGACACGTCAAAAGCCTTCCGCAGGAGAGAGATGGAACTGAAGGAAGCTGGGCATGTGGTCCCTAATGATATGGTATTTCTCTCTCATCTTCCTTTCCTACTCTTTCTTTGCCAGAAAAGGACAGCAGCAAAACTAGAACAGCTTTGTGCCATAAAGATCATCATCACCATGAACCTAGATGTTCGGGAACCAAAATACAGAGAAGTCAGTCAAGGCAAATCAGGAACACAAAACTTGCCAGCATAGGAACAGCTTGGAGTTTCTGCAAGGATGACTCCTTAATCCTAGCCCTATTCCAAAAATTCTAAAGAAAGACTTGGAGAAAGAAAATAAATGACTTTAGAATGAAAATACTTAGGTTCATATTTTGGAAGGTTATGGTTTAATTCCAATGAGGGAAGGCTAATGTCTCAGGGATTGTCTTTCCTCCCTTCTGATGGAACAGAGAGCCCTGAAACAGAGGCAGTTCCTAGAGGATCAGGCTGCTGACTTTGGGAAAGGAAGAAGGGACTCATATCTGTAGGCTTTTCCCTCTTTTCTTAGCGTAAGTGGATTTTCACATACCAACTTGAGATTCTAGAAAGTTTAGAGAGGTGACTCAGAATTGCTGGCCACTTGTCAAAAGAAGCACTTGTCCTGAAAGAGTAGTGGATAACTGGCAGGAAAGATTGCATCTCCTTGTGCTGTTGTTTGCTGCACTTGAACCACGTTTACCAAAATTAAAATTCTAATGAGAAAGTCAGAGAGATGCTGAGCTCCATTTAGTTTATCACTAAACAGAGGAAAATGTTTTTCAGTCTTCTAAAAGCCCTCCACAGATTTTCAGATTCTTAAAGTATATGTATTTTTTTTTTCTCATCTAAAGGAAAGTTTGAAGCAAAAACTGGTCAGAGTGCTAGAAGAAAACCTCATTTTGTCAGAAAAAATCAAGCAGTTGGAGGAAGGTTCTGCTACCTTGATTGTGAGTGGGCACCAGTCACACACTTATGGTGAGTTCAGGAAAGCAACATGTGGTGTGTCCCAAGACAACTGCTTGTTTATAGATGATGCATTTAATAAGCTTCATCATCTGAGGTTTCACCTCAGACCTCCTGAATCAGAATCTGTTTTGAACAAAATCCCCAGGTGATTTGTAAGCATATTAAAGTTTAAGAAGCGCTGTTCTATAAGACTGACTTCCTTAGGACCAGAATTTCTGTGCGTCATTATTGCAGGCATCGGTAACATTTTTGGGGAGCTAGGTATGAGTGTCTTGACTAGAAATTCAGTTTCTGCAAGCATTCATTGACCCCCACTGAGCCACCCAGGCGCCCNATTCAGTTTCTGCAAGCATTCATTGAGGTATTATTATGTGCCTGACACAGTTCCAAATGTTTTCACAGATTCTATAAGGACAGAAGGACCTACATTCACAAACTAAAATGGAGAATATAGAGTGTTGACTCTGCTAAATGAGGATTGAATCCTCATAACTATGGTGGGACAGGGTTACTAACCCTAGTGAAACTCTGAAAAATAAATGTGCAATATTAAATGGTTGAATTTTAATTCTGGTATCTCCATTCCTAAGACCCATATCTGCTGTCTCTAAGGGAGGGAATGGTGAATGGAGTGCAGAGATGGAGGCAGTGGGGCTCCCGATTCTTTAAGATGGCCACCTAACTACTTAAGCTCTGCTCAAAGATAGTGGCTTGGGGGCGCCTGGGTGGTTCAGTTGGTTAAGCAACTGCCTTCTGCTCAGGTCATGATCCTGGAGTGTCAGGATAGAGTTCCATATCGGGCTCCCTGCTCAGCGGGGAGTCTGCTTCTCCCTCTGACTCTACCCCCTCGTGCTCTCTCTCTCTCTCTCTCTCTCATTCTCTCTCTTTTAAATAAATAAATAAAAACTTTAAAAAATAAAAATAAAATAAAAAGATAGTGGCTTGGAATCCTGTTCACACCTGGCTACTATACCCTTTGTAGATGATCTTCTGCGCAAAAACCAACAGCTGAACATGCAGGTAGCTTGCTTGAACCAGGAGCTTGCCCAGCTGAAAAAGCTGGAGGAGACAGTGGCCCTTCTCCATGAAAGTCAGAGGTAGGAGAGCGCCTATCTAGCTAGCTTCTGGAAGCAGATACTTACTTTCCTCATCAGCTTTGCCTTATTTGATAATGTCTATATCCTTTTCAAAATAACTCCATTCTGTATGTAAACTTCATGTATCTAGGTGTATCTGTGTGTAAACCTTCTGTATTCCAGGACACATGAGGGACTGAATGTCTTTGCTGACATCGGTGGGTTGCAACATGTCAATAATAAGTAGTTTCTCACTAGATCCAACAGGATCCTCGTTTGAGTCAGCTAGCTTTCCTTGGTCACTACATGCCCCTAAAATCAGCCACCTGGCTCCTTTGGAAAATGCCTGCCTCCTAATGATCTCAGAAGAGACATCAAGCACTTAGGGAGAGTGATGAAAGTCCAATGTATTTGTTCTCTTCAGAGGAGCTCAGTAGCATCAGCCTCTTCAAAAAACGGTACCCTCAGGATGCCAGCTAGACAAATCAGAAGAAGCCTCAAGACTATTGGTACACTTACAGAAGTTCTTGACATTTTGATTTGCAAAATACCTTCACTGTGACTTTCAATGAAGTTTAAATATAAGAACCCCATTCCCACACTTTCATCCCCAAACTTTACATCATGAATACCTAGTGAATTAGGATAGCTTCACATTCAGAGAATTAGACCCAGACCCATTCTAGATAGCTTTTTTTTTAACTTTTCATTATAATTACTTCAAACACAAAAGTAGGAGAAGTTGCATAAAATCATCCTTCTCAAACTCAGATATCAGAATCACCTGAAAAACTTAGTGAAATGCAGATTGCTGGGCCCCCACCCCCAGAGTTTCTGACTCAGCAGGTCTGATGGGTACAGAGAATTTACATTTCTAATAGGTTTCCAGGTGATGCTTTTGTTGCTGATTTGGGGACCACATTTTGAAAACATTAGGGTATATCTCTTTAAGTAATGTACAGTCAAATTGCTATATTTTAAAGTTACTTGAAATAATTCTTCTGTGTTGTTAAACCATCAATTCAATATACAGCCACAATTTGTTTCATTTTGCTTTTGATTCATAAGGAATTTAATTGTTTTTATTTAATTTTGTTTTATAATTATGTAAAACATTTATTTACATGGTCCCAAAGTCAAATCTACAAAATGTTATCTTATTCAGACAAACATAAAAAGCATGATGTTGTTTTAACATTTTATCTTAGAAATCACTTCACAGTGGTACATGGGGTTAATCTTCCTTCCTTTTTATAACTGCCTAGGACCCCAACTGTGTGTTTATTTAGTCTCCTATTGATGGACATTTAAGTGGACAGTATTTTGCTGTTAGAAATAGTGTTGCAATGAACAGCACTGTGCATACTTTTTTTTGGTTAGTCTCTGATAGCTTTTAATATTACATGGTAATACAGAGTCCAAGAATATAGTCATGACTAGCACCATTAGTTAATTAGGATCAATTAGATGAAGTAGAAGTTAAGATTTGAGGATAGAAATTGGAAACCTGGTCAGGTGCCAGTCTTCCAGTACTTCTACTTACCTCATCATGAAAGTGCTTTGGAAAGAATAGAACAATCACTATATAAAATGTGAACTATGTTATTGCTACAGTCAGTCTGGAACATAATCAAGAAAGAAATTGTCAGCCTGCTTTTAAAATAACCCACTCATAAATCGGTCAGTTCTTTCTATTTAAAGATGTTACTTCATTTTACATTTGTCTTTAGTAAACATTTCAGGTCTGAATAGCATCTACTTTGCTTTTATGATTTCATGACTGTCTTTTTTTCCATGCCTCAGATCTCTGGTGGTAACTAATGAGTATCTGCTGCAGCAGCTGAATAAAGAGCAAAAAGGTTATTCTGGGAAAGCACTCCTGCCTCCTGAGAAGAGTCATCACTTGGGGAGATCGTCACCCTTTGGGAAAAGCACGCTGTCTTCCTCCTCACCAGTGGCACATGACACGGGTCAGTATCTAATACAGAGTGTCTCAGACTCTGTTCCAGAGCCTAGTTTATGGAGCTAGTGCTGAGCACCTTCTCTGCAGCTTCCCTCTCAGCCCCAGGGGGGCTCTCGGTGTCACTGCTACTAGTATGGTGGTATTTACCCACAAGATTAAGAAAAAGTCTTATTCTGATTACATTGTATTGGTCTTTTTTATTTCCTTTTTTATCTCCTCCCATCGGGGTCATTCTTTCTCTCTGCCCACAGAAATAGTTGGCACTTAATCCTAGGCATCATATCGCATAGAAACATTTGGCTGAAAATGTTGAAAGGAAAAAAAACATCAGACATTTTTCTGAGTGTCACTTGAAACTATGTAGTTGAAGGTTAAAAAAGAACATCAATGGCCAGGTATGTTTTGTGTTAGAACAAGTATCAGACTCTATATTGATTGGTTCATCAAACATGTTTTGAGTCTCCTCCTACCATGTGAAAAGGTGACACTGTCTGGGGTCAGCTTAGGAGCAAACAACAATTTAGTTGAGAAAAGCTAAACTCATGTGATGGTATTTGGTATTGGTATCTAACAGGTCTAAATACAAGACCAGAGAGATGCCCTGGAGAGAGAAAAAGAGAGGGAGAGAGGGAGGCAGAGGAAGGAATTCCCACTCTGAGGAATTGGAGAAAGCATCAGTGAGGACTTGTCATTTGAGTGGAAGTTTGCAGAATTCCAGTGGTAACAGATACAGCAGAGTCTCCTAGGCCAAGAAAGCCCCTAGAGGGATTGCAGGGCGAGAAAGATGTGGGTCATGATCCTGGGAGAATATATCATTAGGGGACCTGTCCCAGCCTGGGTATGGTATGGTGTCAGGAAATGTCTGCTAAAGGAATGATCTTTCTTTCTTTCTTTCTTTTTTTAATTTTATTGTTATGTATGTTAAGGAATCTCTGTGCCCAATGTGGGGCTCAAACTTTTGACATGCTCTTCCAACTGAGCCAGCCAGGCACCCCTAAAAAAACGATCTTTTAACTGAGACCCGAAGAATGAATAGGAAGTCACCAAGTAAAGCATAGGGCCAAGGGCAGAGGCAATGGGAAGGAACATGGTCCATTCAGGGAACTGAGGCACTGGGAGGAGATGAGTAGGAACTAGGTCACACTGTTCCTTGAAGATTTTAGGTGGGAAGACAAAGGAGTGATTTTTGTGTTTGAGAAGATTTCTCTGTAAGAGAAATGGGTTGAGGGCCATGTGGAATAGGGGAGAACCAAAGAGAAGGTAGAGATGTGAGAGAAGAGTGATGTGGTCCAGACCAGAGATGAAGCTTCCAAATGTTAGCATTGGGCTCACTTTACACTTGAGTACCCTGTATTTCAAATTCAAACCTAGGCATAATTTTTCTTTGAATCCTGATTGGTTGGGCATTTAAAAATCAATGAGAAAGATAATGAAAGTGGCTCTAAGTATGTTTATGCTTCACAATAGCCCAGGCAGCTAATGTTGCCAGGGAGCATGTAGAGGGCAAAGGACCGTCAACCTAACTCCATGTTGTGCTTCTCTTCATCTCCAGGGTCGTGTCAGAAAGAGAGAGACAGGTGGAAAGATTACACACTTATTTGCTCCCCTGACCCAGGTACTCTGCAGGGAAGGAGACCTATAACCAAAATAATGAGACATGAAGATCACAACCAAGATCACATACCTCTAAGTTATAAATAAAATCCACAGACCTCTGAATTTTATGGGGGTCCCCAAAAAAAGCATGTACAGAGGAGTCATAAGTTTCTTTGAGGTGCATGGCCCTGCAGGAGCTCAAGTGGAAGTAGTGAGAACAGCCCCCTTCCTAACTTTCCTAGGCCTGCCTTGGCCCCATTAAGAGGACCCTTAAGAGTATAAACCTTGCCCAGGTAGGGTAGCCTCAGCCAGTCACCTTATAGCCTTGAGTTGTCATATTTCAGGGTGCTGGCTCAGCACACAGGCCAACTTACTGGGTAGACCATTGAGGGAAAAATAATGAACTTCTTTCTCAACCCCAGCTTTCCCTTCCTTGCCCTATGGACATCTAATAACGCTAGACCCAAAACGCATTTAGGGTACCTCTAAGGAGGAGCAGACTGAATCAATCACCTTTCGCCCTATTTTCTTTTTTCTTTTTTTTTAAAGATTTTATGTATTTATGACAAAGAGATAGTGAGAGAGGGAACACAAGCATGAGGGAGCTAGAGAGGGAGAAGCAGGCTCCTCGCTGAGCAGGGAGCCCAACATGGGGGCTTGAGCTCAGGACATCAGGATCATGTCATCCTATTTTCTACTGGCACTGAAAGTGGCTGGTCCTGCCCCAGGCCAGGCACCTCTCTAGGGTTGCTGGTCATGTCTCTGGGGAAGTCAACTGTGTTTCCTAATTTTCCTTGGTGCAGAGGGCAGGGGCAGGGATGGGGGTGTCAAAGAGAGGGCTAAAGAGTTGTTGCCCTGTGGGGCTAAGTGGGCTCAACATGGAGTGGGAAAGGTTCCTGAAGCAAGTAGAAAGTAAGTGGAAAGGGATTTCTCACCATAGGCCTGGCACTGTTGGGAGAAAAAGAGGAAACGGCTGGGATGGAAACTGGATTCTCAGTGAAGTTCTATTTCCAAAAGGAGGAGCAGGGCCAATCTGACAAGTGTAGCCTTCTTGCCAGCCATACATAGAGTTTTAATGGCTCTATCCCACAGAACCTAACCTCTCTTCCTTGCCTACCTGGCTTTGCTAGCAAGGGTACCCAAAACTTTCCACCACAAGGAGACTGTGGAGGATGGAACAGCGATAACTGAAGGGATGAAGTGGCATTGTTTGGGCAGTCGATGACATATACCAGATTCTGCTAGATCCACCAGTCCTTAAGGAGTTTACTGGCTCTGGGAGGGTCTTTATTTCTCTCAGGTTCCATAACCACTTTTCAAGAAGAGGGGCTTTACTCCTATAAGGTGGACTTTGGGGGTTCAGCCTGTTCTTTCTCTCTGGACTCCTCTAAGCCATGTTGCCAGTTACAAGAGGAGCTGAGTTGTTGCTCTCCTATACATTGGATGGTACTTTCACCTGCAGCTTAATAGCCTGGACCAATTTATAATACAGTTAAATTCTTTTCACTATGATAATTATTTTAGTAAATGTAAGGCAGAAGGATTTGGGTTTCACTCTTATTTTGTTCACTTAAGTGAACTTGTCAGCTCTTAGCCAAGGCTCTGCTGTGGCTAGGTGCTGACCTCCCCCCTGTAATTCCCGCCTCATCTCCCCAGTGTGCCTGCTCCAAGCCATACTATTCTTCTCCATCCCCACTCCAAATAGAGTTGGGCTTAAGGGACTCTGGGCCTACCTAGGGCAGGAACATCCCAGAAGAGTCTGTGGGATGAGGGAATAAAGAGCTGTACGGCTTTGCTGCCTTATCCATGTCAGAAAAAAAAAAGGCATTTGTGGGTGTGTATCTGTTAAGTCTTTTCTAGCACCCTTGAGAGTTGCCATCTCCTGGGCAGGCCCTAAGTCCCATCCAGCCTGCTTGTCAGCAGGAAGGAAGGAGAGTTGGCCCCAAAGCCTTGGACTTGGAAATAACTATGGCCTAACACCCAGAGCTTCAGAGAAGAGAAAAGGTTGATCTGGAAACTTCCAGGAGTCCCCAGACACCAGAGATTTCCCCTCCTTTCTCACAACCTGGGAAATGGGAGGGAATCAGTGAGAAGAAGCCCCTTCACTGTTGGACACCCTGTTGACCTGCCAAAGGCTGGTGTTGGGTGCCAGGCTCTATCACTGGCCATCCAGTACCATTTTTGGAAATCACTACTGGGGCTTGCTGTTAGAAAACGCCTGGCCTAGGGCAAGAGACATAGTTTTGGGCTCTGTTCTGCAGAAGCCCCCTCACCCTCTGGGCCTCAGCTATAAAATTAGGGATTTGGACTATCTACTCTCTAACATTCTTACTGGTCTTGCATTTTCTGACCTTCTGAGCTAGACCCCAAAATGACTAACTTTGGTGGCCCCATTGAGGTGGGGACCTGTAAGCAGAAATAGACCTGAGGCCTGGCACTAGGCCCTCCCCAACACCTGGCCCAGGCCTGGTCTGCTGTCTCATTCCTCTTTCCTGGAGAGACCAAGACTGAACCCTAATAGGACGTCAAGCTGTGATCTTAGGACTATGGGTCAGGACTGAGGTGAGAGGCCTTAGAATTTCCTAAGGAGCATCCTCAGGCAGTCTGGCTCTGTGTTAATGGAGGGGGCCTGGTGTGTGTCTTTTTCTGGGCAGAGTGTGACATGCAAGTGAGTGGTAACACAGAGGTCAGCAGGGTGTGAATGTCATTAACCCTATTATTATAAACCTGACCAGGACATATTGGTACAAAAGGTATCTTTATTGAGGTCTGGGTAAGAATTAGGCACTTGGCCAGAGCAGCAGCTTAAATATGAGGCAAGCACGCAGGGGTTAGCCATGCCCAGGGCTAGGTTGGGGCAGTGAGGCTATAGGCACAGACTCTCCCCAGAGAGCCAAAGTCAGGGAGGAAAGGGGAAGGGGAAGGGGATGCAGAGCAGTCTGGGTCAGAGGCCTGGTGGGCTAGCCCTGTGGTGCTGGGCAGAAAGCGCTGGGTGGTAGGTCCAGCAGGGAGGGGTCAGGGCTCTCTTGCTCCATGTGCCCTTTAGGCCCAGGCCTGAGCCTCTGTTGGGGGCAGCCGCACTGGGGGCCTTCCCAGGCCTCACTTCTTGACCTTGGCATCATAGGTGCCTGCATTCTTGTAGGCACTCACATAGCCGCTGTCATCCAGGATGTCCTGACGCCCAGCAATGCCCTTGCCCTTGCCGCTCTCATCGAAGCGCTCCTTATGGGAGCCTGTGTACTTGCTGGTGTCGGTCAGCCGTTCCACAGCACCTCCTGTCTTTGCTTTCTGTTTGGATAGAGTTGTTCCCCCAGGGATGCCTGGTTAGGGAGCCCAGCCCTCCACTCCCAGCCATGATTCCCCATGTCCCCCTCAGCCAGGGTACTTACAGTGACGCCCACATTGGCTGGCTCCTTGCCTGCCACCAGCTGGCAGATAGCATCAAAGGCTTCCTCCTTACTCTTCCCTTTGAATCGCTTCACTGCCAGCTCTTCTAGGGCCTTCTTGAACTCCTCATAGTTGATAACCCGAGCAGACTTTCCCCTGCCAGGTATGTGGGCACCATTAGTTTTCCCCCTTCTCCATGTCTTCCCTGGTTCCAGCCCCCCAGTTCCCCACCTTCTGGGAACATCAGAAGCAAGGACTGCCTGGGGCTCACTTGACTTTGGAGAAGACGATGTCGACATCCGTCCCTGTCACGGCTTTTCCATCAGCCACCTTGCAGTCCTTGCACAGCTTGGCCCAGTTCTTGCCATTCATCTCTTGCCCACTGGCCTTGGGGTCACCATGGATGGCAAATTTGCGGAAGCTTTCCTCCAGCCCAGCCACATCAGTGCTCGTTGCCATGCCACCCTGTGGGGGGGGGGGTTGGGACCCACCTCAGTCACCTCTCAGCCAAGCTGCCCCCCCTCTCCTGAAAGCACAGAACATCACTCCCTCTACCTCAAAACCTACCAAGGTCTGAGTTATGGGCACTTACGCCATAAACCCTCAGAATCGTAGATGGAGCTGCCTGGGGAGAGGGGCTAGCACTCAGTGTGTCCCTGGGCCCCAGAGCCCTGAGAGGAAAGGTGCTGTCACTTAATGCCAGCCCTGGCTTAGAGTGGAGTTCAGAAGATGAAATCATGATGCCCACATCAGGCTGGGAACAGAGTGGCACTGTCCAGAAAGACTGTGAGGGCAGCAGCTGGGGCCATAGCTTTGTCTGGCCCTGGCACAAGGCCTGCTTGGGTGGAAGTGAGGTTGGCAGGGCTGGCCCCCCTCACTGAGAGTTCCATGCCAAGCTAAGTCAAGGCCAGGCCTGGCTACTAGTTGGGCAGGTATTTAGTGAGGACAGGGTCTCTGTCAGGGTCATCAGGACCGAGCAAGACACAGCCCAGGCTGAGAAGGAAGCCAAAGTATGAGCAGGGGTGCATGCCTTAGGCAGGGGTGCAGCTGACCCAGCCAGGACCTTGTTACTATTTGCTGTTAAACAAAAACATGAGGGGAGCAGGAGTTTGGGGTTGGCCTGGCCACCGTTTGTGAAGCCTGGAGACAGTTGCTAAGGGAGGGTAGTGCTACTTGGAGAATGTTGCTAAGGGCAGGATGGTGTCAGGGTGGCTCAGAGAGAAGCTCCCAGTGCTGCTGGGCTGGGCTGGGCTAGGGAACTGGGGCCCACGGGTGCGGCACACCAGCACTCCCAGCGCCCCAGGCATAACCGTGGCCGCCTGGGCCCTTGCCATCCATTAGTGCTGAAACTTCCCAGTGTGTAGAGTTTGGGAGGAGCAGGTGATTTGGGGACTAGCATGGGTAGGGGTTATAGAGTTATGAGCCCCCAGAGGGATGGTGGTGACTGAAACTATGGCCTTGGTCCTGTAATCCTCACACCTACACCCTATGCTGAAGCATACTACCCCAGTGTCTACACCTTCAGTCTTCCATGGAAGCCTTGGCCACACCCTAAGCACCATCACACCAGTCCGCACTGCCACAGCTGAATGCACTCAACCCTGGCTTTCAACATTCTCGGCCTTATTCCCCTGACCACACCCTTAACCAGTCCTGGGACTGAGGGCCTGGACCTTTACCTCAGCACCCACTCCCACACATCCACCAACAGCTCTGTATAGAAACCCACCAGTAATACCCTCAGCCCTGCACTAAAGTGTCCCTACTACACCCTCACAGTCCCCCTGCAGTCCCCTGAACACACCTACAGCCCTGTACTGAAACTCCCTCCATGTAACACAGCCCTGTACTGAGGCCTCCTTGACCACACCTTCAGCCCTCCACTGCAGCTGCCTCCATCTGCACACACCCCAGTCCTGGGATTAGGACGCCCCCCTCCACATACCCACAGCTCTACTGAGTCCCCTAACCAGAGTTTCACAACTCACCCCCTCTCCATACACCTGTAGCCCCCGACCACATCCTCACACCCACCATTGTCCACACACCCAGTTTTCTGGCCTCATGCTCAGCCCCACCCTGAAGCCCCCTAGGTGTATACATCCACAGACTTGCATTTCCCGACTCCTAGGTACTTCACTGAGAGCCCCCATGTCAACTCCCTGAGCACACCCTGCATCTCCACTGCAACCTCCTGACCACACCCTCAGTCATGTCCTCAGCAAACATCTACCTCTGCCTTTTATCCTAAGGCCTCCAGTGACCACAGCCTGCGCCCCTATGGGACTACACCCCCTTTACACTTACCACTGGCCTTAACACTGAAAACCCTCTCCCAGTGACCACCCTCACCCAACCCTAAGTTGCAATTTCTGGGACTGGCCCCACAGCCCCTGCATTGCAATGACCCTGTGGGCCCACAATACTAGCGCTCCAATTCCCTTTTTCTACACTGCAACCTCCCCCCAGGGATCCAGAGACCCCACCCAAGGTTAATGTCTGGGGGAGCTTGCGAGCCACAGATGCTTGTCCCAGGTGACTGGCAGGATCCTGCATCCAGTGCTCACTCTTGTCTGTGGGAAGAATTCTTGGTACTAATCAGGTGGAGCCAGGTCGCAGGCCGTAGTCCCAGGAGTCTGCACGCTAAGGATGCAGCAGCCACGCCCAAGAACTGAGGCCACCCGCTGGCCCCCACTGGGACAGCTGGAGTCATCAATCAGCCGGGCGAGGAGGTGGGGGAGGAACGCCTGGGGCCCAGGGCAGGGCCGCTCAGCTGGCTCGGTACCATCTGGGGTTGGAACCCCTTCCAGGGAGCTCCCACCCCACCTCCTTCCTTATCATGCAGGATACGGGATTAGGGTGGTCGACGCCCGGGTCTCTTACCTGTTTCTACTTCGTGGCTGTTACTGCAGTGCGTGTTCGATGGACAGAAGGACGCAAGAACGGACCGACGGACGCGAGAGACCAGGCGGCTCCAAAGCTCTGCTCCCTGCCGGCTCCGGGGCGGGACTGCAGCCCGGGCGGTTCCGCCGTATTATCCCCTGTTTCTCGGTCTCCATAGAGACGGCGAGTCCCACCCCCAGGGCTGTCTCGACGGGAGAATGACCAAGGTCACGCTGGCCCCACCCACCTGACCCCGCCCCCTCAGCGCTTCGTGGGGGCGGAGCTACTGCTAAAGCCTTATCCCGCAGCTCCTGGGCAGCTCCATGGCCTTCGCGCTTGGGGAAACCCGCTCTCTGCAGCTCTGGACATTCTCGGATGACCCCCTTGTGGGAAAACAGCCTCATCCGGGGCTTCGCCCGAAGTTCAATGCAGGCTCCCACCTCCACGGGGGAGATGAAGCTTCTCAGAGCCGCAACCCAAGGCCATTTGAGAGCTGGAGCGGGCGCGGGGTGGGGGCGTGGGGCGGGGGGAGGTGGGGTGGGGAGAGAAGCGAGAAGGCCCTTCCCTCAATGACAGTGGGGTCTAGACCTGGCTCAAGACCACAGCTTTACAATTAACGTGCGGCATCCCCAGGCCACAACTCGGGAGCACTGAGAGCAGGAGGGAACAATGAGTGAATCACGAATGCCCAGTCCCAGAATCCTGGTACACCGACTGCCATCCCAACTACAGGAAAAAGCTCCAGGACCTCTGGCGTCCACGTACTCCTTTTTTTCCCATCCTACTCCGGTGTCGGCCTTGCAGTCTCTGCTCCTGCTGCTGCATCCGGATCCCAAAGCCTGCTTTCCCTCTTCAAGTATAAATCCTATCTTAAAGAAAGAAAACCTCCTCCAGGCAGTCTTCCAAGGACTTTCCACAACCAGGAGCCCTGTACCTGAGCGCCTTGGGTCTACGTGTACCTTTCCATATGACAATCTGGGTGATGACTCAATGTATGAGCCCCTCCCATCCCACCCCTAGGCCGACTGACAATGGTGCAGCTCCAGGATGGCCTGTGGCTCTTGCCATTAAGAAAGTATGCACTAAATCCGCAAAAGCATTAAAAAAAAAAATTTATTGGAGCATCATGGCCGGTGGGGCGTGTATTGCTGAGTCGTGGGGGAAGGGGTCCCATCCCGCCGACCGCAGGGGCTCCTAAAGTGCACTCGGTGCGGCGAGGGTAGGGGTGTTTGCATAGAGAATCGGGCTGGCCGCTACTCCTTGGCCCTCCTGCCTCTCGTCCCTACTAAGCCAGGCCGGCCTCCGGGCCGCCCCGGGCCCCGGGCTCACCACTGCTCGGGCTCACGAAAACCGCGGGCGCACGCACCTGCAGCGCCAGCCCAGGCTCTTGGCCTCTGCCTCCTGGGGTGGCCAGAGCGGCGCTGCCGAGGCGCGTCTGCGCCACTGGAATCTCATCCATGGACTCGGCTGATGCCGAGTGGTAGGCGCCTGCAGGCCCAGCAGCGTGCACTGGGCTGGCGCTCGAGGAATCCGAAGGCGAGCTGGAGGTGCGGCCTGGGGCCCGGGGCCCTGCAGGGATGGAGGAAAATGTGAAACTGGAGGCTGTGACCTACCTTTCCTTCCCTCAGAGTTCAGGATACGATCAGGAAGACACACTCACCCGGCAGCCTGGGCAGTGGCGATTCAAGGTCCAAGGTCCCAGAGGTTGGCACCTTATACACACGCCGCTTCCTCTTTTTCTGCAGAGAGAGGGGAGAGCCTGAGTGTCCCTTCCCTAGACCGCAGAAGCCCAAAGAAGCAGAGGAATGGGGCAGGTTAGAGGGTTCTTTTCCTTCCCCTTCCTCCTGGGCAAGGAGGCCAGCACAGTCCCCCTTACCTGGGGTCGGATCCGGGGGGGCAGAGTCTGAGTCTCTGGGGAGGAGGGTGGTGGGGGTTCCACTTGGCCTCGGGTGGCAAAGAACTGGGAAAGACTCAGGGGGAAATAGAAGGATAATCGCTGGATGGCCATTGTTCCCTCAAATCCCACCCCACTACAGGTCCTCAAATAAGCCTCCCTTCCTAACATACAGAAAGGGGCATTAATCTGGCGAAGGGCATGCCAGGCTGGACCCAAACTTACTCTTTGGCCTTGGTCTACCCCATTTCTCCCACCTCAGATGTCCCTGCCATGCCAATGAGAGATGTCCAGGCACATGTCCAGGTTCCACTCACTTGGCATTCACTGTGGCAGGCCTGGCCTGGCCAGGGGGTTCTGGGCGCACATGGCTGAAGGTCCGCATGTAGAACTCCATCTCCTGGGGAAGGTGTGAGTCAGGGAGGCTGGGGGGCCAGGTGTGGATCCAAGGCCTTCTGGGTCATGAGCCCATCCCATCCTGTATACAATACCCCATCCTATACAGAACACCCCCTTCTCACTGAACTCTGTGGCAAGTCTGGGTGCAGAGGTCTATGACCATCCTCCAAGCTTCCCAGCTCTGCGGGGAAATCCCTCTGTAGACCAAGGCTTAAAATACCCATTTCTGGACCTTATACCATCCCTACCATCTTCCTTACTTCATCTAGTCAAACTCCTCCTCCAGGAAGCCCCCAGCCTCGTAGGTCCAATGCACCCAGTCTGCTCTGGCCAAGGTAGGTCGTGGGGAAGAGGCTCTCAGAGCAACCCTCTCCTGTTCTTCTCTTCTCCCAGGGCTCCAGTCTCTGATTTTTCCCCTGGCTGGGAGACTGGTCAGCTGTTCATATGCCGGAGTGTGCACCCAAGGCTATCTATGTGCATGACTGGACCGGAGCTGAGTCCTCAAGGTACCAGTCACAATCTTGGCTACTTGGGGGGTGGGGGCTGGTGGGACGACGGGAGGTCTCCCCCACCTCAAAAGAGGAGACATTAAGAAGTAGGGAAAAAACAGCACCACAGCCCCACCCGGGATCAGGCTTATAGGCAAGTTCTGTGTCTACTTTAGTCACTGATCCTCACAGCCACACTGGGAGTGGCAGACCCAACCCCTGAAAGTGCAGGGACCTGGGGCCAGGAGGTCACAAAAGTGGGCTGTGCTACCACCCAGCACACAGGACGCTCATGAGGACTGCAGATGAGGAGACAAAGTTAGGAAAAAGCCAACCCGGGTATGGAGGGTGTAGGGCAGAGCCGGACAACAAAGCTCCACCCCCACTGGGTGGGGGAGGGCAACAGGACAGCTGTCACAGGCTCTGAAGTCGTTTCCATGGAGACCCAGGCGTCCTGACTAATGCAGAGATGACACTGTAACAGCAACACTGTCTCTAAAACAAGCCTATGTTTGGGGGCAACGGCTCCAGAGTGGGGCCCCTCCCGCATTCCTGCTCAGGGTGGGGGTGGGGAGGCTGCCTTCAAGGCCCTGGCAGATCTAGGGGACAGAGCCCAGCCGGCCCCATGCTGGCTGCACAGATACAGAGATTGAGGCCCAGGGTAAGCCTCATGCCCAACCAATGCCCAGGCTAGCCCTCTGAAAAGTACTGGGCGTGGGGGGAGTGGGGGTGCGGGTGACAGCCTCAGCAGGGGAACACTAGAAAAGAAGAAGGGTTCAGAGGCCAGTTGTGAGAACTGGGACCTCAAGGCAATGACTAGGACCTCAAGATAATCCGCAGCCCACATCTTTCCTCTTCCCCAGTGTGGACTCAGCACCCCTCCAGGGCCCAGCAGAAAGGGGCAAAGCCTACCCTAGTGCCTCTGGGCTCCAGAAGCGGGACGGGGAAGGGTGGGAGAAGCAGCAGGAGAGGATGGTCCCAAAAGCCTGAAGGGCCAGGATGAGACAGGAGCCAGGCCCTAGCCAGCTGGAGAAGTTTGAGGGTATACCAGGGTGTCCCCACTCAAACCCCCTTCCCCTCATCACATCCTCATCCTCTAGGATCCTCTCACAGAGCCCTCCAAAATGTGCACATTCAAAATGGTACCTCTCGGCCTCACCACTGTCCTCTCTGCAATGGGATGAGCACATCCCTCCTCCCCCTGGGGAGGCCTCCCTCAGGTCATGTGCAAATGATATTAAATGCCCTTGCTGCTTTTGCTGCCACACCTGACTGCAATGCCTAGGCAGGCAGTGACTACAGGGGAGGGGTCTAGAGCGCTCCAGTTTAAGCATCCTAAGGCCAGCCCTGCCTCAATGGGTGCTAACTATGAAGCTTGAGAAAGTCTCCTGCCTACGTTTCTGAGCCTGTCTCCTCTGTGAAGTGGAGATGGAGAAGAGCCCCACTCCCAGGATCACTGCCACTGCACTTACATGGGTTCAGTGCCAGGCACCAATTTATGTACACGGTGTGGCAGGGGGGCTGCCACCAAAAGTCAGCACTCCCCCAGACCTCCTAGACCTGGTAGCCTGGCCCACCCCTGGCAATGACAACAGGAGAGGCGGGATCCCAAGCCTTCTCCCAACCCGCCCACCAGCCTGTGTTTGTGTCTAGTTGCCATGAGGACTTGGGATCCAGAGTTCAGCCTTCCCAGCAAGGCTTCCCTGGGCCCCCTGCCTTCCCAGTCCCTGGGGGCTCCAAAAACTGGACCACCCCCTCCCTGAGCTGCTGACCTCAGGAAGCCACAGGGCATGGGAATGGGGATAGGCTGGTCAGTAGCTAGGCTGGAGGGTTCCTGATTTAGAGTGGAAAGACCTTAACTCTTCCCAAACCCAGCTTGTTTAACCCTTCTTGGCCTCAACAGATTCAACTGCAGCATGGGTACAGTTATATTACCTGCCTCATGGGTTCTTTTAAAGATTAAATAGGGTAGTGGGTATAAGGCCTTAGGATCTCAGGGAGAGGGGAGGGAACTGATGGCTCCATCCTGGTTACCTATTCGCTAGTCCATCCCTCTCTCTTCAGCCTCAAGCTGCTCACTTTCAGGCTCCCATATTCCATGACCTCCAGCACATGCTTGGAGCCTGGGCAGGAGTGTTCATGGGGTCAGGGAAACACAGGGCTCCCTCTGGCTGTGCCCACACTTGAGCAAGCAGATACGTGCTTAGTATAGGCTTGGCCTTGCTCCTATTGCCTCCAGCATCCCCTACTCCAGCTGCGGTTCCAGGCCTGCTTCCCTTTGTCCTGTCTCATCACTGCTGCTTGCTACACACCCCACCACCCCTCCCACACCCAGGCCCCAACACCCACCCCCTTAGCCCTCGGGCCACTTCTATACCTGAATGGGCCGCATCTTGGGGGGACATGACTCGAGCTCCCTGTGGACCCCCTTTGCCTCCTGTGGCAGGCGATGCTGCACGATGTACTCATAGGTGGTGAGCTTGTGCCACACTGAGGGGGTGAGGAGAGGGCTCAATGCAGTGGAAAGGGGATCCTAAAGTTCAGAAGGTAAGGGAGGGTACCCAGCCCCAGCTCGAAACCACTGTCCCCAAATACACTAATTCATGAAGTGAGACCAGGCCACCAGAGAAAGCCAGTACTGAGAAGGAGCATGGCTTCAGGGTTCTACAGCACAACTGGTACCTCCCTGTGGCCTAGGGACCCCTATCCCCTGCCAGAAAGGCATAGGTTTAGGTGTATGAGTGTGTATGTGTGCGCGTGTTATGTGTTATGGCAGGGGAGGGGGGAACTTACTGAGATAAATGTGGAAGCAGAACAGGTGGCCCAGCAGGGCTGTGGAAAGCAGGCCTAGAAGGATGAGTAGGGCAGCCAGGGCCAGGATGGCAGGAGCCTGCGTCTCCACAGGGGCAGCGGGCAGGAACACAAACCACACATCTGTGTGATTCTTCAGGACTGCAAGGCACAGGCAGAGTGCTCATCTGGGGTTATGACCACTGACCAGAACAGGCCCAGGGTTGGAGGGTGAGAGTGGGCCTGGAGCTGGAACTGACCTTCAAAGTGGTGATTGGTGCGCAGCCGCATGGGGTTGACAAAGAACTCCACAAAGACATAAGTGGCCACCAGGACAAGGAGCAGGACACCCAGTAAGGCAGATGCCACACTGTGTAGAAAGAGCCTGGGCCCAGCCATGGGCAGCTGTCAGCACCCAGGTGCTCCAGCTGGGTAAGCGCCCACAACTCAGAAAGGCCCATGGATAGAAGGGGGACCCAGGCCTATAACCCCACAGCCCCAGCTCCTCATGCAGTCAATGGCTTAGGGCAAAGATTAATTTGGGCCGCCACCCCAGCAGGAAGAAGACCCCAAACACACCCCCAGCAGTCACAGGCGGCAGCCATCAGGAGCATCACCCTCAGACCAGCACACGCTAATGCACCCCACCCCTGCCCGGCCGCATATGCAGGCTCAGGGTCCCTGGCCCACACTCAGACCCATGCATCCCCAGGCAAAGGTGTGGCCTGTGTCCCGCTCTCACCGGTAGTTCCTCTCGCCCACGCAGTTGTTGAGCCACTTGCAGTGGTGGTCAAAACCGCACACGCACTTGTTGCAGGCGCTGCAGTGCTTGGAGCGAGCGCTCCTGCAGGAAGGGGTGGAAGGGGCACACGCGGTTGGCTAACTTTTTCTGCACTTCCCCGCGGGCCGCTGGCCAGTGGAGCGGGTGGCGGAGGGACCAGTGGAGCGGATTACCCACCCGGCCCTCTGCTCCACCGCGGAGCGTAGCGACGGGCAGCGTGCACGCCCTCTGGCGGCACTGCGAAGCAGAGCACCCACAGGAGGTCTCGCTTCTGAAGGGCCAGGGGACTCAGAGGCAGGAAGAGAGGTTGAGACGCATTACACTTTCCCACTCTGGGATTGCACACCTACATAACGGTGGTATGAAATGGAAATGCGGCTTCTTTTCCAAGCAAGGACCCCTGAGCCCTGCCAGGAAACGATGCAGGTCTGGAACCAGGGAGCAGAAGAGAGCAAGGCTGCTGGGTCCAGGGCTTGCAGTGGTTTTTCTGACATGTCCAATTTTTGAGTCCCTATTTCCCTGCCAGTCTATGGGAATTTTACTGGCATTCTTCCAGAAAACCTCAGTCTGTCTGGGCTACCCAAAGGAAGCCAAAAGAAGAGAAGCAAGCTGACATCTAGGTGAGCATTTTGCTGCAGGGGGGTCAGACGAGGTGAGGCCACATTAGGAATGCAAGCCCAAAGGGGTGTGAAGGAGTGAGCTGCAACCCCTTCCCCCAGAACAGAACAGAGTGGGTAGCCACTGCCACAGCATCCACTAAAGAACAATGCACTGACTGGTGTGTAGTGAAGGAAAGGATGATCTGACACCAAACTCCTCAGTGCCTTAATGCTGTTGGCTCTTACTCTGTCCTGTGTACACATCCCCTTCGACAGGCTGCTAGATCTCAAGATTAGAAATATGGAACTAACCTTGGACCATACCCCCATCCCCAATCCCCTGCCTGAGGCTGGAAGCTCCAGGAGGGTAGGGAGGGGCCTGGGTGGAACAGCCAGGGGGTATGGGCTCTGCAGTTCTGACTGCCCTTCCCACTAGCAGTGTGATCTGGAGCAGGTCACTTGGCCTCTCTGGGCCTCAGATTCCTCATGGGTAACTAAGGATAACAGTACGGGCTTGGGGGCCAGGAAGGCTGGATTGTGCATGTGGCTCTGCTACCCAATAGCCATATAACCTCAGGCAGGCCTCTCAGCCTTTTGCAGCACTGGGCTCTTCCTCTTCTGTGAGCTGAAAAAGATGCTGCCCACCCTGCAGGGTTGTTCATAAGCACTTAGCACGTGATAAATACTCAAGCATTAATTCTCCTCCCTGCCCCTCTCTGGGAATGCTTGTGAGAAATGGGGGCTGAGGGGGTTACTGGCAGAGTTAGTCATTAGGAAAGTCTGTGGCAGTGCCAAGTGTTTCCTACTTTAACTGTTGGAAATGCCATTCCTCATCTCCTGTTTCCATTCTCCTCCTCCTTCACCCAATTCTCTGTCACTCCATCAAGATTCTTAACTGTGTAAAACACAGGGTTCTGAGGCATCAGGATAACTCTAAAGCCCTGAGCCTGCCCCTCTCTGCCTTGAGTGCCCGCTGGCAGTTTCCCGGAGCACACTCACCTCCCACACACACCCTCAGCCCACACTCACACATCTACGTCGCACAAGTTGCAGTGCAGATCTTCAATGACATGTGCGTGTTGGCTGCGGTTGAAGATGGGGAGGGGCCCTGCATAGCTCTTGTCCCGCACGTTGGCATCTGCTGGATCGATGGAGACAGCAGTCAGGTGAACCACGAGGTGGCCAGCAAAGATGGCGCCCATGCACTGGCCCAGCAGGTTAAAGACTCAATTCCGCACTCTGCTGGCTAGAAGCCCCCCTCCCCAACTTTCTGGAGCCAGACAACAGCTGGCCACCTCCAAGTGACTCCCTCATGCAGAGACTCTCTGCCTGTGCCACCTCCTACCTGCAGCCCCACAAGAGCGTCCTTCAGCATACCCATGCCCCAGATGAAAGAGAGGAGCCATCTGGTAACAAAGCTCACAAGCCACTGCCTGCTGCCACTGAGGGGCCCAACCACAGGGCTCTGGCCTCCTCCAGGACTGGCACAGGGGCTGGCTGGTCTGACCTCAGAATCTACATAATTTAGTTTCAGACTCTAAATGATGAAGTGAGACTGAAGGAGACTATCCTCTAAGGCCGAGGGACCCAAAATGTAAGTTCTAAGTTTGTTTCTCTTGCCTTCATAGGAACTCGTCTCTGAGAGGGAAGCAGCCATCCTTTCTCAGCAGCTGGGCCAGATGGAGAATCACTTGTAGACAGGGTCTCATATACCCAGCACCTCCCCAACCAGAGTCCAGCTACTTGGAGACCTAGGGCTGAGGGTTCTAAGGTGACCTGACATATTCAGGTAGGCATGGCTAATTCTGAAGCTGAAACACAGATCTTCTAGGACCTATCTGTGCAATGACTAGACCAAATGCTGGGGACAGGTATGCTGACAACTTGCTGCAAAGTCTAAATTAGTAAAAATTCATCAAGAGACTCTATCCAGGCAGCCATTCACCATCTATCCAACCATCTGTCCATCCGTCCATCCATCCATTCATCCATCCATTTCTTGCTAACCAGGCAGACATTATTCTTCCATCATTCATCCTCCATCTATCAGCTGCCCAACCTTTTTCCTTCTTCCTCCTTCTCCCCGTGGCCAGACTTCCACACATGTCTGCATGAGCAGGGCTCTGCCCTAAGGTGCTGTACCACAACTGAATGCAAGTCCCATAGCCCATCACAACCTCTCTGTCCCTATGGCCCTGGCTGTAAGTCAGGCCTTCACTCCTCCCCTGGGTTATTCCATAGTCTCCTGACTGTTCCTCCTGTCTGTGCGCCCTTGAGCCTGCCCTTCACTTGGTCCCGAAGTGAGTTTTGAATAGCATAAACCTAAAACCTTGCCTGCTTCAATTTCTACACTGGCTCTCAATGGCTCTCAAGCTAAAGTTTACTATTCAGTTCAGTGCCAAGGCCCCTTCTGCTCCAGCTCCTCAGCTCCTGTCAAAACTGCCTGGTATCACCAACCATTATTCCTCACCATTCCAGCCTCTCTTCAGACACACTGAATATTTAGCAAACATTTAGCTTCCTGCCTGCTCCAACACTTCTTCCCCTCCCCACCGCTTGGTTCATTCATTCAACTCTTCACTGAGGTCTTTCTCTACACCAGCCCCTAAGGACAAAGGGAAGAGCAAGACAGACTTAGTCCCTCACCCCAAGGAACCTGCAGTGAGGTGGGACATACATATGTTAATCACATAATAGGTTGATTACAATGAAGGACTAAGTGAGTAACTGCATGGCCTCATCTAGTCTGATGGGCTCCAGAAGGCTGCCCTGAGGATGTATCATCTCAGCTGAGACTTGGAGAGGAACTGACAAGAGGCTCCTAGTAGGTACTATAGGCAGGGCTTGGCTGGGTACTGGGAGCAACGGTACTTACTCCCACCATGTGGTTATTAAGCTGGCTTCCCAGGTACCCTGGTGGCCGAAACCCAGGTAATCCTGAGTGTGGGGTGTGCCCATTGCAGATCATGGGAGGAATGTTTCATGAAGCATTCTACTTAAGAGCAGTGACTAAAGCCTGTTAGTCACCTCAGGGAAAGTCCAGTTTTCACAGAGCTGATGACTAGGCCCTGGGCCCTAGTGAACCAGGGAGCCCCCCAGTGACATTGCTGGTGTCTGAGGACAACAACCTTCTCTAGAGTCCTTCTCCACACACCTGTCCTTGTCACTCATCAGCTGAGGGCTCTGCAGTTTCCTAAGAGAGCACACTTACACTTCTAGCTCACACATTTCAATGCTCCCACACACACCCTTGCATGTTCCTTGTCCTCTGGGACGCCGGCAGGACTCTCCCTGTCAGACAGAGGAGGAGGCCGAGAACCAGAGAGCTGGCAGAAGCTGCTCGGCCTGGTACAGCCACGAAAGGAGCTGCTGACTCTATGCCCAAAGCTTTCAAGTTCATCCCTGCGAACCTCCTTTAGCTCACTCTAGTCCTCCTCCCCCAAGAAGCCCAAGAAATCATTTTCATGAAGCACACACACAAGGGCGCACACTCCTGGGGACCCTCCGGACAGGGGCACATGGCCACCTGCTGCACCCTGATCTCCTAGCCTTGTAGCCATGTCCCCTGCTCCGGGGAGTTGTGGCCAAGGCTGGGGCTGTCACACCGCCAGGCTCAGGCAAGTTTGTGTTTGTCAGTGTTCCCAGGAGCCTCCAGGGCATCTTTATCCCTCCTCTTGTCAATTCAACCTCACCCTAAGAGTCTGATTTACAAAACCAATGAGCTCCTAAACAGTCCCAGCTATAGCATAATCATCTGACCCTACATAAAACCACATTTTAAATATACCAGGAGGGCGCCTGGGTGGCTCAGAGGGTTAAAGCCTCTGCCTTCGGCTCAGGTCATGATCCCAGGGTCCTGGGATCGAGGCCCAGGTCGGGCTCCCTGCTCAGTGAGGAGCCTGCTTCTTCCTCTCTCTCTCTCTCTCTGCCTGCCTCTGACACTTGTGATCTCTCTCTCTGTCAAATAAATAAATAAAATCTTTAAAAAATAATAAAATAAAAAATAAAAATAAATATACCAGGAAACTTAGTATGTAAAAGAATTCTACCATAACTCTTTTTGAAAAGTGAAAAAGTCTTTGTAAATGGAATAATTACTCCCTAATTTATCCCCTGTCGAGCTCTAGATGTAATTAGCTTTAAGGCTTCCTTCTGTGATCACTCTTGCGGTACCTCAGTTGATGAGGTTCCCAGCTGTGTGAGCTTTAAATGCTCCAAGGTACATTAGGCCCATCTGCTCACCCCATCAGGCTGAGAGGTCAAATTGGGATTGGAAGCCAGGCAGGCAGGCAGCTGGTCCTCCCAGGCAGAGAAGGGGCCTGCCTGTACTCTGGGAGGCTCCAGAGCACAGCCTCAGGCCCCTGCCATGCCCCTGTCCGCTGCCCCAGTTCTTCCAGGTACTACCCACACTTTCCCAAGGATACAGCATAGCCAGCGGGCACCCAGTGGTGAGGCAGGAGGGGAACAAGGACCCCAAAGCCAATGACAGCAAAGAAGAGGTACAGCAGCCAAGCCACAATCTGAAGCGGGTGAGGGGGCCAGCTCCACCCATTCCGGCGGGACCGCTGGCCCTGCAACTCTGGGGAGGGTCTGCTGGCCTCTGCGGGCGCCGTCCACACACTCTTCTCAGGGGCTGTCTTGTTGGAGGGCTTGTTGCAGATGTTCATCTCCAGAGGAAGGAAAAGTAGAGAGAGCATTAGCCTGAGGAGGCCCGGGCTGGAGCTCAGAACCCCATGCTTACAGCCAGGTTTCAGCAGGGGGGAGCAGGCTGGGACATGAAGCCATCTCCCAGCTATTCTGCGGGGGCAGTAGCGCCCTAGCATGATGAAGCCAGTCGGTGGGGGAGGGTGGGAGTAGAGCGCTCTTCTCAAAGCCCCAGAGCAAGCTCTGGCTCCGGCCCCTGCCGGGACAAGGTAGGAGGATTCCGGGTTTATTCAGGACACAGTGGGCCGCCTGTTACTCGAAGTGCTCTGTCTCCACAGCCATCAGAGTTAAACCCAATAAGACATGTTGTCATCTGGTAACAATATCAGGCTGAGGCCAGAGCAATGAGAACACATGCTGATTCTGTTAGTCACCTCCGATCTGAGGCCCAAATGGAAGTGTCAGAGAGGGCCCCCTTACTCTTTGCGAGGGCAAACAGGAAGTAGGGGTGCTCAGAATGGGGTCTGGCCTCCGTCCCTGAGCCAGCACATAACCCCCCAGGGGCCAGTGGGAGACCCTAAACAATCTCTTCTGTGCCTCAGAAGGGCTGCCTAAGACTTCTTGGCCGGGGAGAAGCCAGCATGCAACCGAGAAGGGAGGATCGCTCCTTGCTTCCCTCCAGCACCAGAGACAACCATGTTTCTCCAGGTAAATTTGGGATCTGGTGCACTAGGAACAGAAGGGTGGGCCTGATGGTCTTTGACTCACTTGAAATCTCACTAAGGCCGGGCCTCCTCCAGAGGCCAACCACCAGGTGGCAGCACTCCCTCAGCCCCCACCCCACCATCCTTCAGTCTAAGACGTAGCCTGGTGGCCAAAATTACAAGCAAGTCAGGCAGGGTGTGCTGTCATTCCAGAAGGAAGAGCCCCACCCCCACTATCTTCTGGACTGAAGAGGGACTAGAGCCTGGGCAAGCAGTGCCACAAGTGGGGAGAACTCGTGGTGGGAAGGCCAGGAGCAGGGGACAAAACCCAGGCGACTGGACTCTCCTTTCAGGAGGCCACGCCCATGGGCCAGGGAGTCTATGCCAGAAAGTACAGCAAACCCCCCGTGGCACATCTGCCAAGAACATCTTCCTCACTTCTCAGCCCAACAAAATGTGACTCGACCTTCAGAGCCCAGTCTAAGCATCCAGGAAGCTTTGCCTGATGCCCCAAGCAGAGTCAGGGGGCTCTCGTGCTTAGTCTTTACTGGACAAGTCACTTTGCCACTCGGAACACTGTGTCATCCCCGTGTCTGCCCCCTGTTCTGCCAGTTTCTCCTAAGGGTAGCAACGATACTGTGATTCATTCACCCCTGTTCCCCACATCCTTTCCCCCAAGCATCCACAACATACCTTGTACATAGTAGGTGCTCAGTAAATGTTTGCTGACTTGAAAACATCTGAAATAAAGAGAGATGTGGGTGCAGTAAATGATGTAGAATCCTAGTCCACCCGAAGCCATCTGGCCCACTCTGCCTTACCCTCAATCTGCACAGCCACCATGCAGGCACCCCTCTGGCCCCAGCACCCCCGCCACTGGCTCTCACCCTGACTGCCGAACATTCGCACTTAGCCACTGCCCTTCAACCCGGCCAAGGCTCAGAGCCTCCTGCAAGTCAAGTCTGGCCTGTGTACCTCAGAGTAGCCTCATCTCAAAGCTAAATGGAATGGCCTTAGTTTTCTCTCAGGGACTCAAGTGGAATCCCTTGGTCATCTGCTTTGTCTTCAAAAAGAAACAGTGAAAGATGAACAAAGAGCCCCAGCTTTAGAGGAAACAGATTTAAGTTCAAGTCCTGGCACTTACTAGCTGAGTGGCTTGAGTTTCTTCATCTGAAAAAAGGGATGGCTACCAGGGCTGTGTATAGATCAGCAACCCTGTAAGTAAGGCCCTGACACACAAATGCTCTCTAAATGATAGATACTGTAATTACCCTTAAAATAGCCCTCCAGCTTGTCCCCATCTTTCAAAGGGAGGCTGCTGCATCTGATACTCTATGAGGTTAAATTTCAAAGTGAGAGGGTTGGTTGAAGCTGCTTTCTTAAACCAGTGGTCCCAAGGAACATGTTGCCATGAGATCTGGGCCACTGGATGGTCATTCTAACCATTTCACCTTTGATCAAAAGGACAAATGTGATTTAAAAAAAAAAAAAAAAGCTGGCACAACTTCATTTTCAATGTCCCCAGAGGTAGCAAATCTGTCTTTGATTTCTGGAAACAGTCAAAGTTCATTAGATGAAGCCCAGTGAACAGCCAAGTTGGGTGACTCTGCTCAGGGGCAAATCCGTGTGGCTTGTACCTTAGTTCTCCAGTGACACCATCACCAGGGTAACTACTTCAAAGAGAACCCATGAATTGGGAGCCCTAAGTTCTAGCTTTCCTTTTTTTTTTTTTTTTTTAAAGATTTTATTTATTTATTTCACAGAGGGAGAGAGATCACAAGGAGGCAGAGAGGCAGGCAGAGAGAGAGGAGGAAGCAGGCTCCCCGCTGAGCAGGGAGCCCGATGCGGGCCTCGATCCCAGGACCCTGAGATCATGACCTGAGCCGAAAGCAGAGGCTTTAACCCACTGAGCCACCCAGGCGCCCTCTAGCTTTCCTTTTGCCATCTTCACACCTCTGCAGCCCTACACCTTGAGGAAGTTTCTAAAGAAAGCAGCAGAGGCACATGAGTGACATGTCCCACTGCCCGGAGTGGGCTGGCAGTGACCACAGGCACCCCCCATGCTGTTGCCTCCCTGATTACCTGACATGGGAGGAGTCACCATTTGAGGCCTTGGAGGTGGCTCTGACTCCAAAGCAGGGGACTCTTGGCCCAGGGAGGGTACCGCTCATATGAGACTGTGGACACAGGGATGGTGGTACTGGGTCCAAAGCCCTTGTGGCAGTGGCAGCACTCCAGAGCAGACACCCAAACTAGCACGCCACCTGCCCCGAAAACCTGGGCCAGCCAGCACTTAACTGATGACATTTTCCCTTGTGGGGCTGGTGGCTACAAATTCTCTTGGCCCAAAGGACTTTGATTAAAAGGGCTGAGAGGTAGGAGAGAATCCAAGATGGGGCCTCAAGCAGGGATTGGACCGAGTACTGTCACCAGACCCAGGAACTTCTCTGGCTGTCTCTCCCCTCTCAGCATGTCTCTAGGAGACCAGACTGAAAGATGTATGGCTTTGCTCCCGGACAACCTGGCCAGCCTCTGCACTCAGACACTGGCCCAGTCAGCACTGTGGGGGCCCAGCCCCCTGCGTGCGCTGAAGATGTAAACACAGATGAGACCAGGCTCCTGCTTTCTGGGGGCCCAGACAGACATGAGGGCAGTGGGTGAATGGGTCCTGCAAGGACCAGCCATTCAGTGTGAGAGAACACAGGGTGCATGAGGGTGGAGGGGGACGGTGTGGGGGACAGATCTAGAGAGAGACTTGAGCCCTGAGGAGCTGCAGGGTCAGATTCCATGGGGCCTAGGAGGCCAGGCAAGGAAGCTTGGGTACTACTGAAGAGCCACCAGGAGTCAAAGGAAGTTTAAAGCAGGGGAATGACATAAAGGTGGTGGGTGTTTTACAAAATTTTTAGTCATAGTGGGGAAGAAGGCATGAGCAAGTAGGGAAAGGTGACACCACAACAGGGTGGACCAGGGAAGGCAGCAGCCCAGCAGCCTTGTGCTTTGGGAGGCATTGGTCAGGAGTTGGAGGTCAAGCCCACAAGTTCCCTTAGACCACCCAGTGTCTCCAGGTGCATCTCTGGTGGGCTAAGAGGTATATATGAGCCTTAGTAAAAGATTTTTCATGTAACTTCTGCAGCCACAGAAGTTAAACTGGTGGAGATGGACGAATAACAAGAGTGAAGAGGCCCCATGGAGTGTTATGGCCAAAGGTCCCCACCGCCTTGGTAAGCCAAGAACCCACCTGGCTTCTTAGGTGGCCTGGAGAGGCTGTACAGGCCCCTCCCTTCTCCCAATAAGGTAAAGGTCATTGCCAGGAAGACAACAGTCTCTTCCTGTTAATACTTACTTGCTAAAACCCTAAAATAGCATTTTCAAAAGAAAGTTAGGTGACCTGAATTTATATGCCTGATTTAAATGAGGGAACTCTTAACATTTCAAGTTCTCATTATGAACCGTAGAAGAATTATATGACTGATCCACTTCCCTCTTGCCCACCTCTGCTCTCATCAAAAAAAAAAAAAAAAAATTGGGGAATGTTGTTCTGAGATTCATGAATGGCACCGTCAAAACAACCAGACTGAGGTGAAAAGTCGCAGCCCTGGAGAGGCTGTGGGCATCCCTGCCTTCCTGCAAGGTGTCTTAGGATTTTTAAAAAGAATCAACTTCATTACTAAAGATGGTCTGTAGGAGGAGGTTACTGAACTGGGAGGGTAGAGTGATAGGGTCAGAGGAGAAGAAACCGGGCTGTTAGGGGGGACTGAGGGTCTGGGAACCTGAGCCACCAACGGAGAGAGGCAGGTTGGCGCTAGGCAAGAGGGCTAGGCCTAGAGACAGAGCCAGGTTCTGTCTTACCTCTCACAGATTTGGCAACCCAGAGGCAAATTTCAGAGCCACCTCTTTGGGTGTCTCTTTTACTCAGCTTTCAAAAAAGTTAGCTTGGTGGGGGGGCGTGGTGGAGGGCACTTGGCTGGCTCAGTCAATAGAACATGCAACTCTTGATCTCAGGTTTGTGAGTTCAAGGCCCGTGCTGGGTTCACTTACAAAGAAAAAAAAAAAGTTAGCTGGAAGGCAATTTGGCAATGTCTACCAAACTTAAGAACACATATACCCTTGGGCCCAGTCATTCCATTTTCTAGATATTTATCTTATACATATGGTCACAAAGTACACAAAGATTCACTGCAGTCTTGTTTGTAATAATAAAGGACAAAAAACAATGTAAACTGACTGTGGCACATCCACACAGACAAACGGTGTACAACATCAGAATAGGAATGGATGAAATGACCTTCGATACACAGTGAAGGGGAAAAGCAAGACGTGGGACAGCTAGTTATAGAGTGTGCTACCAAGTGAGTAAAAACAAAGCGGGTGGATAGATGTTTAAGTTTCTGTTTGTACAGATTCTCTCTGGAAAGAAATGCAAGAAGGCAAAAACACAGGGGCAGCCAGCCCCTGGGAAGGAGAATTAGTGACTGGGGTGAGAGAGAATTGCTTTGTGCACCGTTTGAAAAATTTTTTAGCACGTGTATTTAATGCTTTTGAAAAAAAAAGTCATATCAAATAAATAATTGAGGAGTGTCACCTCTTACCCTCCTGGCCCCACTGGGTTGCCATGCAGACCAGTTGTGCTTGTGGGCTCCAGAGCCCTGTACCATGCCTGACAAGCAAGAAAATCCCAACTAACGACCATGTAAAAAGAGTGCCCAGGTTTAGTTCAGTGCTTTCTCACTCTTGAAAGCAATTCTAAATGGTTCATCTACAAAGCCGTGAGGAAGAACCATAGGGTTCCCTGTGAGCTGTTGGGAATCTTGTCAAAGCTGGAACCAGACCACCAAGAGAGGACACAACAGAGGAGTTGCTGGGCGGGACCTTGGTCCAGTCCTCAGCCAAAGGCCAGCTCAGCTTCCCATGCCTCCAGAACCCAAAGGGAAGGTGCACATCGCAGGATGGTTTTGCTCACAACCATCTTTTCTTTTTGCTAAGAAAAGCTAGAGGATTTATGGTTGCCACCTGAATGATTTTTCCATGGATACTTCTAACCAAATTTTCAGGGGTTTTTTTTCCCCCAGGATCTGCTTTTAAAATAATTTTCACTAAGATTTAACAGATGCCCAATTTCAACCTAAACAGGAGCTGGACAAAAATGCTGCATGGTGCACACTGTTTTACGATGTGAAAAGTCATTTATAAAAGAAGTTTGGGGCAAATACTTTGTTTACTAAAATTCCTCACAGGTGCCAGAGATGTCTCTGGCCTTAAAATTCTGGGGAGTGGCTCCAGTTTGACTAAAAGATGCACATCACCACAAGGCCCAGAAAATAAACTGGAACTTCAAGTTGCTCTCATAGTCCTCTCTGGTCACTGGTCTCAGATGCAGCTGGGCTCCTCACATAAACAACATGCAAAAGTTTGATGCAAGAGCAAGAAAAGCCTGAAACCTCAATCATTCCTGAGTTGACATGGTCCGAAAACATTTTCTGTGCCATTCTCCTCCTGAAGCAACCACTGCAAACTGTTTGGGGTTCAAGTGAAGCCAGGGAAAGGGGACAAGAAGCAGGGAGCAACATGGAGTGAAGACAAGGCCAATGAGAGGAGCCAAGGGTTGTTGATTTTAACCAGGAAATCAACTCACATGATTGCAGGAGCAAGTCCTAAGGAACACCCACCAAGAAACAGTCGTTAAGAACAAAGTTATGACAAAACAAAGTAAGAAAAACAAAAGGAAAAAAAAAAAGCCAACTGGCTAATTAAGCACCAATGTTCCGCTTACTGCAGCTCATGGTGATTATCTGTTTACAAACCCATCTCCCACAGTGAACCACCAGTTCCACAAAACCAGAGCCCACCCTTCACCTATCTCTAAATCCAACTCTCCTTCAATAAGAAAAATTACCCCATTTCTTACCATCTCTACTGCCATCACCCTAATCCAAGCCTCCGTCATTGCTCCCCTATACCATTTCAGTGATAATGGCCCTCACTAGCATTTAGAGGGGACTTTTTCTGTGGGGTGCACTGCTTTAAGTGCTTTGACAGAACTCACTTATAAACCCTCACAACTCTCCGAGGTTCTCAGAAACCTCTTCCATCTCCATGGGCTGGTCTCTCCCTTTCTCTCTTATAAACAACATGCGGAACAACATCCCCTTTCACAGATGAAGACACTGGGTCTCAGAGGGACTAACTTCTAGGAGACACAGCTAGACTGGCAGAATTAGGACGGCCCTCGACTGAGTGCTGGTGTGCGATCATAAGGCGCTGCCTACAGCAGCCAGAGGAAAGTGAGCTTTTCAAAATTTCAAACTCCTCAAAACCGTTCAACGGTTTTCTCCTCCCCCTGGGATAAAGTTGAAACCCCCATTACACCCTTCAGTGCTCCCCTCCCCCTTTCTGTTCCTTAATCGTTCTTTGCTGTCTCCGGACCTTTGCGTTTGCTTTTCCCTCTTCCAGAAACACCCTTACCCTACTTACAACGCTGGTTTCTTTTCAACCTTCAGGTCTTAGCTTCAAAGTCACGTTTTACAGCAGACCCTGCCTGACCACCACCCCCGCCCCCTCCATTACATCACCAGAGCACTTATCTCGACCTAAAATCACTTTAGTCTTCTATCTGGCGCCAGCACAGCCCCCCCACCCCTACCCCAATACTCTGCGCGTTCTGGAGATCGCGCCGTTTCTTGGAGCCCTCCGTGGCCCCGCGCCTGGCACACAGCAGGCGCTCAACGCAGATACGTGAACCTGATGAATGCTAGAAGGAAGCCCCGCGCTCTGCCCTGTGCCTGGAGCCCAGGCCGCGGGCTCCAGGCCGAGGTGAGAGCAGAGCCCGGCCGAGAGGCGGGCAGCCACAACCCCGTGGCTCAGGCCAGGCTTCCAGGTGAGGACCGCGATGGGGGCTCCTCACCTGCACGTCGCGGCGACCAAGCCAGATCGGCCAAGGTCACCCAGTGGTTCAGCCCCCGCGCCTGGCCGTCCACCCTCCAGGGCGGCCGCAATTCAGACCCTCGCAGCGGAGATGGTCCCCGGGACCAGGCGGCGGCACAGCCCGGAGCGGGGCCCCATCCTGGGCCGCGCGACGGAGGCTGGGCCGGCAAGTCCTCGGGATCCTGCTGGAGCCGGCTGGCGGTGCGGCCCGGCCAGGCCGCCGCGGGCTGGAACTCTTCAGGCGCTGGGCCCGTTCCCCTGGCAACCGTGGGGGCTACGGCGCCCCACAGCGGCCAAACCGCGCTGCGTCACTTCGCGCGGGCATCGAGGCTCGGGGCGGGGCTCACCGGGGACCCCTGGAACCCCAGCGGACTCCTTTCCCCATTCCCTTTCAACTTTTCTCCTCGAAAACCCATCTCCGCCCCCGCTCCCGCTTCACAGCTGTCTTGTCGAAACCTTAACTTGTCCCAAACGCGACCCCATTCAGTTTCTCCCGAGACCACCACTCTCAGGGAGACCCCCAGTTAGCCTGCACACTTCATGAGTATGTGCTGGGCGCCGGACATTCCATGGGGAACACTCGCGAGATCCCTGCCCCTCAGGGAGATTACAGGCTAAGGGAAAGACAGGTACAGCCAAATACCCAAATAAATATCCAGCTTTCCCCATAATATAAAGTGTGAAGTGTAAGAGCAAAACACATAGCACAAAATATCTCCTTTTTGTATGTCCTTTAAATCAAGTATAAATCCTACTGGGAGCTCCGGTCCTCCAGGCTGGTAGGAAATTCAGTCTTTTTCTCCACTGGGTTCTTCTTACTCAGGTTATTCCAAGAACTCTTTCCTGTCGCAGCAGTCTGAGAAGTCATGAGTCCTCTCTGGTACTGAGGTCACAGCCATTGTCCCAATCACAGGACTTTCAGGTTCAGGCTCTGAGGGGCTATGCCTGCTGCCCCAAGATTGGCAGGGACAGGAGCACCTGGGTGGCTCAGTCAGGTAAGCCTCTGACTTGTGATTTGAGCTCAAGTCATGATCTCAGGGTCCTAGGATCAAGGCCCATATTGGGCTCTGCGCTTAGCAGGGAGTCTACTAAAGATTCTCTCTGCCTCTCCTCTCTCTCTCTTTAAAAAAAATAATACGTGCCTGGGTGGCTCAGTCGTTAAGCGGCCTTTGGCTCAGGTCATGATCCCACGGTGCTGGGATCCAGCCTCGCATCAGGCTCCCTGCTCATTGGGAAACCTGCTTCTCCCTCTCCCACTCCCCCCGCTTGTATTCCCTCTCTCTCTGTGTTTCACTTTGTCAAATAAATAAATAAAATCTTTAATTAAAAAAAAATAAATCTTTAAAAAAAAAATTTAGATTGCCAGGTACCTGCTTCCTGGGTCCCAGGGTCTGAAGAGTCTCTTCCCTTTCCCTGCTTTAGGGACCTCCCTGCTGGACCTGACCTGCACTGGAAATGGACTCTCCCATGAGCTCAGCCTTTCTAAAAACAAAAACAAAAACAAAAACAAAACGAAGAAACTTTGTCTTCTGCCAGCAGTCCTACCCATATATCCAAGCCCTAAAATGGTGACCAGCTGGCTGGCTACCTGCTCAGAACAGGCTGGACAGAAAGCATCCCTATGCCTAAAATGTATGAGCTGCATGTATACAGTAAAAGCAACATAACAACTCCTGCTCTGTCAAAAGCCAGTTGTGAGTCATTGTGCAAGTGATTTAATCTCTCTACCATATAAATTCTTGTTTCCAGGCCTGATAAACTCAAACTCGATATGGAATAAATATCACTGCTACTCTGGCCTCAGAAATACAAGATGATTTCTCTTGTTAAGATGTCAGTCAAGGGGTGCCTGGGTGGCTCAGTCGTTAAGCGTCTGCCTTCAGCTCAGGTCATGATCCCAGGGTCTTGGGATCAAGCCCCACATTGGGCTTCCTGCTGGGTGGAAAGTCTGCTTCTCCCTCTCCCACTCCCCCTGATTGTGTTCCCTCTCTCGCTGTATCTCTCTTTGTCAAATAAATAAATAAAATCTTTAAAAAAATATCAATCAAGATGACTCCTATCTGGAATTGAAGGACTTCAGTGTCCAACAGAGATGGTGACCCAGAAATCAGTGTAGAGGATGAGCTCATTTATGCCCACAGGGAGGGGAGGGAACCTGAGAGTCATAGCCATCTAGGCCCTGGGTCCACCCGCCTCCCAGGCATGTCTCCTGGTTGTCCCATGGGAATCTAAATGCAATACATCCCTATATACCCTTTCTGTCTTTGCCACAAAGTTGTTCCTTTGCTCAAGCCCTCCAAAGGGCACCACTAACTACCTAGTCTCCTCCTGGTCCTTGCCCATCTAACCCAGATAGTCCCCAAGACCAGGCAGTCCTCCTTCTGAAGCATGTCCAGTGTCCATTCCTCCCACTCCACTCCATTCCAGACCGGCAGCATCTTACTTGCTGATTCTGCGCCAGCCTCCTTTCTAACATCTGCCTGCCTACATCCAGTCCATTCTTCTCCCCGCTGCCGGGCTTATCATTCTCTCTCTATTTTTTTAAAGATTTTATTTTGGGGGTGCCTGGGTAGCCCAGTTGTTAAGTGGCTGCCTTTGGCTTAGGTCATGATCCCAGCGTCCTGGGATCAAGCCCAGCGTCAGACTCCCTGCTCGCCGGGAAGCTTGCCTACTTCTCCTTCTCCCACTCCCCCTGCTTGTATTCCCTCTCTCACTGTCTTTCACTCTGTCAAATAAATAAATAAAATCTTTAAAAAAAAAAAAAAGTAAGTAAGTTATCTCTACACCCAACGTGGGGCTCTAACCCCAAGATCAAGAGTCACACACTCTATTGACTGAGCCAACCAGGTGCCCCTTTCTCTTTATTTGTTAAAGTGGGTTGTCGTCTGAATAATGGCCTCTCAAAGATGTCCACATCCTAATCTCTGAAACTTATGAATATGTCACATTACAAGGCAAAAGGGACTTTGATTAAATTAAGGAGCTTGAAATGGGGAAGCTTATCCTGGATTTTCCAGGTCAGCTCACTGTAGTCACGGGGCCGTATAAGAGGGAGGCCCGAGGGTCAGAATGGGAGAAGGTGATGTGATAATGAAAGCAAAGGTCAAAGAGATATGACAACACTGCGCTACTGGCTTTGAAGGTGGAGGAAGAAGCCAGGACCTGAGGAATGCAGACAGCCTCTAGAAGCTTGAAAGGGCAAGGAAACAGATTGTTCCCAAGAGCCTCCAGAAGGAACAAGCCTGCTGACACCTTGACTTTAGCCCAGTAAGGAGCCACTTCAAACTTCTGACATCCAGAACTATAAGGTAAAAAATGTGTATTATTTTTATTATTTTTTTTTAATGTTTTTTTTTTTTATTCATTTGACACACACAGAGAGAGATTACAAGTAGGCAGAGAGGCAGGCAGAGAGACAGGCAGAGAGAGAGGAGAGAGGAGGAAGCAGGCTCCCTGCTGAGCAGAGAGCCCGATGCGGGCCTCGATCCCAGGACCCTGGGATCATGACCTGAGCCGAAGGCAGCGGCTTTAACCCACTGAGCCACCCAGGCGCCCATGTGTATTATTTTTAAATGTGTGTTGTGGCAATAGGTTATTGCAGCAATAGGACATTAATATAGTAGGTTTCAAAAAGGGTTAAATACACACACATACAATGAATTAAAACAGGTCTCATTTGAAACAAAAATCCAAGGGGCAGCTCATATTCCCTCCACATCTGTCCGAGTGATTCCAAGCCAAGCTCTCTGAGGAAAGGACTCCCTCTGGCCAAATTTGCTCTTTATTTTATTTATTTTATTTTATTTTATTAAGCTCTACACACAATGTGGGGCTTGAACTCATGACCTCAAGATCAAGGGTCCATGTCTACCAACTGAGCCAGTCAGGTGCCCCTGGTCAAACTTGCTCTTTAAAAGCACAGGCAGTTTTGGGTGCCTGGGTGGCTCAGTTGGTTAAGCTGATGCCTTCAGCTCAGGTCATGATCCCAGGGTCCTGGGATTGAGTCCCACATCAGGCTCCCTGCTCCTCGGAGAGCCTGCTTCTCCCTCTCTCTCTGCCTGCCGCTCTGCCTACTTGTGCTCTCTACCTCTCTGTCTAATAAATAAATAAAATCTTAAAAAAAAAAAAGATAAAAGCACAGGCAGTTTGATCATATTCTTCCTGAGTCTGTCAACATAGTGTGGTCCCCAGTCCAGAACCTGACACCACCCAGGGCATCACCTACCGAAGAAGGGAACACGTTGTCCGCTCCCATGGCAGAGGAACTTTCTCAATATGAAAATACGATCTGATCGGTCTTCTGTGTAAGATGCTTCCAGGGCTCCCTTTTGCATTTAGGATGAATTAAAAGACCACAGCATGGCTACCAAGGGCTTGCTGAACAAGTTCCTGTCTAACTCCCCGTCCCTGTCCTCTCTGAGGGTTACGCAGCTCCTGGAACCCACAGCATTTGCCGCCACCCCCAGACCTTTCCCCACAGGGTTCCCTTTACTTGGAGTGTTGTTTTAGCTCCTCCTGCCCCCTTTGGCCAATTGCCGTGAAAATGTGAGGCCCATTTTTCTGGGACAGAAGTCAGCCCCTCAGGCAGGACTTGTTCCTGTCCACAGTGGCTGCCCCTGATCCACGAGGTAGGTCTGCCCAGGGTGGAAGAGCCCAGGCTAGGGGAGAAAAGGCCCAATGTGGTTTTAAGGGGTTGCACACACTTAAAGATTAAAAAATCTTGTGAAGATTATGCACTGGCTTTCACAACTCCTAGAACCTCCAGAAGAGATCTCTGGGGTGGGCAAGAGCAGCTCCCTGGGTGCCCTGTGCCAAACCAGACCGTCCTTAATTAGAGCCATTGTGCACCAGGGCCCCCCCAGACCTGTTACTCGTCCCAGGGCAGGTCTGTGGTTTACGGGTTTCAGTCCCAGCTCTGCCATCGCCAGCTGGGCAAACTCCTTCACCTTTGTGAATCTCAGTTTTCTCCTTTTGTAAAATGAAGGTAACAGTAGCTACCACACCAGGGTGATGAGGACTGAAAATGTGCTCATACTTACAAAGCACACGGAGTGTTCAGCTGGTAGTAGACATCAATACATATCATCTAGACCTTGCTTGTCTTTCCATCAGGAAGATGGTGCTATCCATTTCATCAACTAATGAAATTAAATTTTAATTGTCAGATTAGCCCGGGTGGGATGTGGTCAGCCACAGCTCTTGTTCTCTGGGTCCACTTTGTCTGGGTCACAGTACCCTTTCCAATGAACCCTGGATGAATCGGCCCCTCCACTTGGCTTGTCCCCATGGCCACCAGCGTTTCTTGCCCAGGCAAGCTCAGAAGCCTCCTCCAGACTGGTCTTTTTGCTTCCACTGTGGGCTCCCATCCTCATCAGTCCATTCTCCTCACAACTTGTAGCTGTCAAAAAAAGGTTTTTTAAAAAGCCAAACTGATTATTTTTCTTCTTGCTTACAACCACCATGACTCTCCCTGCTCCCCAGGGAGCAATAGATCAATATACCATGAATCAAAACCTCCTCCTCACAGTGGCCTCCAAGACCTCCCGTGCCCCCTGGCTCCAGGCAATTCCTGCAGCCTCATGGCCTCCCTTTCCTCGAAGGAGCAGGCTCGCAGTCATACTAAGGCCTTTGCACTGATGCTGTTTGCTAGCTGGAACATCATGTCGTCTGGGCAAGCTTTCCCCGACCCTCAGAAGAGGCTGTTACTCCCAGAGCACCATGGGACTCTGGTTTCCGCTCTCAGTGACTCCTTGATTGTGTAGTGATCTGATTGGGGGCTGTCCCTCCTGCCAGCCAGAGAGACCACAAGGAGAGGAATGATGTTTATCTAGCTCCTTAGTACGGAGCTTGGAACACAGCAAGCGCTCAATAAATGTTTGCTGAAGGGAAGGGAGGGAAAAAAGATGGAAGGAATAAATGAAAAGATAGTGCTTCTTATAGGAGTTCTTTTGTGAAACCTTTTGTAAAGTAAACAATACTTGTTGAATTATTTTTGGTGCAAAAATTGTCTTTCCTATGTTATTGTCCCTTCAACGTAGTACATCTATTTTTTTCCATATGCCTTGTAAACATTTTTTTTTTTATTTGCTACACTCAGGACATTTTCCTCCCATTAATCTTTCCTTGTTAAATGGTTTTTATGACCACTTTGTGCTTTAAGAAAGAAATACTGCTCGGTATTCAGAATATTCTCTCAGCTTCCTTGGTGAGAAGATTCTGGCAGCTTTCCCACTGTTGACTATAACCAGTGCAGCTTGGAACACGATGTCACCCCTCCAGAACTCGCTCGGACCTAGATAAAACTTACTCTGTGTCTCTCACTGGGGACAAGGTATTTAGAAACAGTGTCTTATGCAACAGAGCTGCTGCAGGGCAGTCCCTCCAAGACAAACGTAATAAAAATCACGGTGTGTGAAAAAGGTGCCCACAGAGTCCGAGGAACTAAAGATTTTAAAGCTTCTCCTCCAGTAATTCAGTTTTTATTTTATGTTTCTTGGAAAACTAAAGGCTTGTATCTACCACATGTGTTACCTAAGACGCAGGGGAGGGTGGGGGGTGGTAAAGGGTATTTTGTGCTGGTGAGAATGTCTGTGGCAGCCTGGTCAAAGCAGTCCTCTTTGTGAATGATCTTCCCTCCCTGGGCCTGCACACGCTCCCCAAGGAGGGGTATTTCCATCCTGCATGAAATTTCTCTCTTTGCTTGCTCACTTCTTATGGGCAATGGTACATCCCTGCAAAGCTGCTGGCTGTGGTTACTTTATTTCAGAAATGTGCAGGCCTGAGACACCTGAATTTTTCCTGGAATACTTGAAAGCAAATTATGTGCCGGAACCTCTCGGGCCTGTTCCCAGCGGAATTTCCTTTGAGTGCTCGTATCTTGAAACCTTATGTAACCTGACACAATTATCTGAAAAGGCTTGGAATCCAAAAGAGCAGTGTTCTGAGCTAGGAATGAAGGTTGGAGCTGGGAAAGAAGGGTCCTCCCCTGCCCGGAGACTGGGTCATACCTCACTATGACAATACCCAATTCACATTCCAAAGAAAAGTGCTAACCCCTGACACTATGACCAGGGGGAGCCTTTGCTTCATCTCTCCGAACAAGGAATCGCTTAACAAGGTGCTGGAAGGACATTACAAAAGCCCTAGACCTGGCTGGTAGTTAAAAATATTTCAATAACCACCTTGAGCAACTAGTCTTCCCAGGATGGAAGTCAGAATGGTTTGGGCCCCTCTTGGGGGTTATGACTGAAAAATCAATCCATCTGAAGAGGTGGGATCTCACACCAGCAGTTAGCAATACAAATGGGATATATAAGGGGGGGTCTGGAATCCATATTTTCACCAAGTGATGGGTCTGGGTGATTCTGACTCAAGCCCAGCCCAAGACTCCATCTCCCCAGGCTAACCCCCAACTCCAGGGAGAAACGGAGAATAAGGACACCAAAGTGCAGACCTAAAATCAGGGCTCCACGAGGAGATGACCCCGAATTACAGAAAGCCCCTGACCCAAGAAGCTTGCTTTGTCCCTCCTTTTGTTTCACTTTCAGAAATCCCCACCCTGCTTGCCATTTGCATACCAGTGGTGAGAGACCTCCTAGGAGAGCAGGCACCACTCATAGGTGGTTGGCTTTTCAAGGAATTTGCTGGAGAAAATTGTAGGCAAGGCTGTGAACAAAACCCCCCTCCATCTGGTTTCAGTTTATTTAAAAAACAACCCATACAGGCCTCCCCACCAGCAATCAGAAAACAGCCACAGCTTCCCCAGGGGGGGTATTAGCCACCAAGGGTGGGGCTGAATTTTATATATGCAAATAGATTAAACCAGCTAGCCAACAGCAACTAATTTTTGTATCTTTAGCAGTTGTTCTGCCAAAAAAAAAAAGAAGAAGAAGAAGAAGAAGGCCTAAATCAGGGGTGATGGAAGCTGTAAAAAAGCAAGTCTTGGAATTGGTTTTAACAATTTGCCTTAACTCTACTGTTGGGAGACATGTTTCTAGTCTAGAAGCAAATTTTTTAAAAAAGGTTGATGGTCTTTCACCCGAGTATTGCCAACCCCTTGGCCAAAGGCCAGGAGGCAGTGTGGCCAGATGGTTGGGAGCCTAGCATCTGGATGACTGTGTGACCTATGGCACCTCATAACCTCTCTGTGTTTCCTTTCTTTCTTTCTTTCTTTTTTAAGATTTTATTTATTTATTTATTATTTTAGAGAGAGAGCAGGATGGGAGTGGGGAGCAGAGGGAGAGGGACAAGCAGACTCTGTGCTGAGGACAGAGCCCCACCTGGGGCTGGATCCCAAGACTCTGAGATCATAACCTGAGCAGAAACCAGGAGTCTGTCACTTAACCTACAGAGCCACCAGGTGCCCCTGGATTTGTTTTCTCATGTAGAGTACCTGCTTCACAGGGACTACAGGAGCACAGTGAATAAAATAAGGGACAAGCAAACCACACACAAGGACTGACATCCGACGAACACACAGGAAATATGGCAGAGGGTTATGAATGACTCCAAACCGTACTGTGGGATCCGAGACAGCTGGTTTCACCTGGAGTCAGCCAAGCTCTCCTGGCAGGTGTTCTCAATTAGGCTGCCCCCCCCCAACCCCGGGCTGGTCCAGAAAACACTTCAGAGCATATTCTCCTAGTGTTTCCCAAACTCGAGGGCCCTAATCCCCAAATATCTGCCTTCAGTCCTGGAGGCAAAAGAAAAGTTCTGGGGAGGGTGCAAGACAGTTTGAAAATGCAAGTGGTGCCCCCCAGCTTCCCCTGCCTCACCATCCCCCCTCCGTGCTAACCAAAGGGCCCGATTTCCATCCAGATGCACAGCCTAGGTAGTGTACCTCTGCAAATAGAGGATTTTCACTTCCTGCCTAGGGCACATGAAGGTGAGCCGGCGATCTTCTGGGCTCTGTGCCAGGGAGCCGTGGTATATGCTGGAGACTGTGAGCACCCAGTTGCCTCTGGGCTCAGCGCTTGCACATCCACGAGAATCTTGGACTCACTTAGACCAAAACAGGCCTCTGCTTCTGTCCCTTGTTTGGATGCAGCACAGGACTCTCAGCCTCCACTCTTCCGCCATCCCTAAAGCCATTTCCTGGCAATTGGGACGGGTATCTCATTTGCTCAAGCCCATTCCAAGCTCTCATTTCCCCTCAGAACGAAATTTAAGAGGCCACATGAGGCAAACATGGTCCCACATTAACACAGTTCTCAAGATCCCAGACTTTGGGCTCAAGTACACCTGAGCAGAGATGTGTCTATGGTATTTGGGGACTGGGATGTCATTCTCTGGTGGCCTTCGATGAGGTCAGGAAGGGGAGCCACGCAGAGCTAGAGTGGGAGTAGGAGGAGAGTGGAGATGGTGATTGTAGACAATTTTAAAGAAATGTGGCTAAGAAGGGGGGAGCACAAGAGCAGTGCTGGAGGGGAGTTGTATGGGACTGAAGTGAAAGAAGTTCTTCGTTGTGGCCACTAGTGGGAGAGGCCAGTTGTGTGAACCCAGGGCACCCAGCACAGGGGCTGACATGCAGTAGAAACTCAATAAAAGTTTGCTATCTCTGAGGATGGGGAGGGATGGGGTCTGGAACCTCAGTGGGGGTACTGGCCATTGGCAGGAAGATGGGCCCCTCTCCCGTGTCCTGGGAGGGAGGCGTGGTCGAGTGCCGGGAGGGAGCAGAGGGCAAGGCAGGGCCTCCTGGGGACTCTGTTGCCTCTGAGCTGCACCACTGAGGGAGGAAGACATGATGAGGGAGTCTTGGCTCCAGGAACCCCAGTGTGGCCAGGAGACAGAGGGTGAACTCTTGGAGACTGTGACGGCACCCTACACCTGCTTCTGTTCCCCCATCTTCGAATCCAGCCTTCACCTTCACTCTATCCCTTTCAGAGCCGCACCTTTCCAGCAAGGCCAGGAGATGGTGCCAGTGAGCTGCCAGACACAGCCAGAGCGGACTGGAGCCAGCCTGCCAGCCCCCACGAACCAGTCAAGCTAAAGGTTTGGTTCACCAGATTTCTGACCGAGGGTGGGGAGAGATCACAGGTGGTGGGGAAGGGGCAGTGAGGGGGGTGTCAGACTAAAGACTCAGGGAGACAATGGGCTGAGGGCTTAAGGTTGGGGTGGCTAAGGGGCTCTGATCCTTCCTTCTAGTTGCCCTTAATTCCTTTGGCCCTGCCAGGCCCTGCCTTATCAGCCGGGGCTCCTGCCCTCTGCCCCCCTTCCCTTCTCTTCCCTGGAGGCCCCTGCCAGCCCAGACTCTTGGTTCTGGCAGAGGCTGGTTCTCTGCCCCTGGGCAGGCACAAGTTGGCACCAGGCCTCAGACAGGGTTGGGCCAGCCCCTCCCAGCCATGACTGCCTGAACCACCTTCTTTCTACTTCCAGAACTTCTCCACCTGATGAGGGCTAAGGGTTCAGCTGAGGAGGCCACAGGGGGCTTCAGCATAGATCCTAGGAAGGGGGCCTGGCCTCCTAGCCTTGGAAGTAGGATGAATTGGGGTGAACTGGGTGGGCACATATAAAAATATGGCAGATCATCCAGTCCCACAAGACCCCAATCACACACGACTAATGGTTCTGTCCAAGGTGGCAGAGCATCCCAGAAGATGAGCTGGAAACTCCCTCCCCATCCTAGCCATCCTATACTCTGCAACCAAGGCAATTCCCTATACCCCGTCTCAGCAAGTCTTTCTCCCCACCACGGGCTTCCCAATAAGTCAGGATTCTTCATGGTTCCTTCTCAGGACAGTGTAGGATTCTGCTTCTCAATCTCTGTTCTCACTTTGCTGTCCCACTTCCACTTCCCCTAGTTTTGGTTCCAGTTCAGGCAAGTGCTAGGACTACCTGTATGGCCTTGACCTTGAAGACTGCCTGAGACCCCCACCCCACTTCCTCCTCTAAACCCCCTGTCCAGCTCCAAAGGGAAGCCCTTAATAGACTGAGGCAAGAGAAATCATAGCCAGACTTTCAGTAGGGTGACAGAGTGGGGGCTCCCACAAATCCAGGGTCTACAACTCAGGTCGGGAAGCCAGATATGTGTCTACCTGTGAGCCTGGGCCACAGATTCAGGGCAACAGGAGTCAGCAGGTTTTCGAAAAGGAATGTTTCCCTGAATTTCCAAAGGATGACCCAGACGGAGGGAGAGTCACCAGAAGCACACACAACACACACAAGTGCACTCACAGGCACTTGCAGGATCATGGCACAGGATATGGACACAAGTGTTTGCAAATACTGGCACAAACAGGTATACAAGGTCATGTGCTCAAGGTAGGCACACATGTCCTCCCCAGGCAAGTCCTGACTCCCCCCCCCCCCCCGCCCAGGGCTAGCCTGATGTCTGTGCTGAGAGGAGGAGGAATACATGAAGGCACAGAAGGGCCTCTGGACAGGAGATGGGCCCTCTACCCAGAGCCTCCCTTCCTAAGTGGCTTCCAGCCCCCTCCCTGAGACTCCCCTGGCCCACCAGGGAGCCATGCCTGGGTGGCAGAGAAAGCTTTGGAGGAGGCATTGCCTCCAAGCCCTGGCGCAGAGCCTGAGGACCTAAGATAGAGATTGGGCACAGAGCTGGGAGGGGTCCATGACCTCCCAGGACCTAGTTGGGGCATAGATGAGGCAGTGGGCAAGGTCCAGAGGCCCACAGGAAGCAGGGACTCCTTTTGCCATGGGCTGTACCTACTGCCCTCAGAATCAGGCCTGGCAGCCAGGTGCTGGCACCAACTCCTAGTGCCTGGCAGAGCCCTAGCATGGATGCCAAATACCGGGTGCCAGACACGGGGGTGGGCAGGATGGGGGGCCGCTGGGCCACACACAAGCAGATCTTCATATATACAGTCAGGGAAATGCACCCACACTCATATCACTTATTTTATATCCTGCGGAATCATGGGAGTAGGACAGGGATCACCTTGTCCTAGAGGCTGCTCTCACTGACTCTCCCGGTGTCCCCATTGGCCTGGAGTATTGGTTGGAGGGTGGGCTGGAAGTAATGGGAGGCCCATACACTTTCTGTGAGCCCCCGCCCCCGCCACACACACACCCACACACACACTTGCACTCCCACACACGTACACTTGTGTGGCAGAAGGAGGTGGGGTTGGTGCATCCCCAGGACTGGGCCCTGGAGGGAAGGTGGAAGGCGGGGCAAGAGACTCCCAGGAACCTGGGCGGTCATCTTGCTCCTCTCAGCACCCGCCACAAGCCAGTTTTGTGGCCGCAGGCAGCTTAGGTCTGAGCGCGCGTCAGGGCGTGTGTGTGCGCGAGGGACCTGCGGCCGCGCACAGCGTGGGAGTGCAGCGCGTGTCCCCACTGCGGGGGCGGCGGCCGACCGGGTGAGGGCGGGCTGTTTCCCCGCGGTGTTCTGGCGGGCCCGGAGGCCGCGCCGGTGCTGTCGGTGTGGGAAGCTGATGGAGGTTCTAAGTGTCCTCAGGTGTCCCGAGCAAGTGTGAGGTGGGTGCGNGGCCCGGGGGGCGGGGGGGGGGGGGGGGGGGGGGGGGGGGGGGGCGAAGGGGTGAGCAGATGCAAGGCACGAGGGCTACACCAACCAGCCCTGTTCCCGGGACGATCCGCGACTAGGCGGCTCCTCCTCTAGCAGCAACTTTGGGACTTTGTTCCGGCTTCTTAGAAAGCAGATCTGGCCACGGGGGCGGGGCGGGGGGGGGCACCTGCCCGGAGG